>MJHO01000097.1:0-330000 GCA_002076135.1 Xerophyta viscosa | reverse complement strand
TCTTCTTTTTTCTGTTGATCACACGATCCCGATAAAAAGGAGCTTCATTGGCTCTTCTCATTATATTCTGCAACCACCCTCGAGTATGGGTTTTTTCTGAAATATCATTGTTAGTGAATTCTTCTTTTATTTAGTTATTACTGCCTCCTTTTTTTCGAACTTCACATGTAGCCTCTAAAACAAAAAAATACGCTGACGTGATAACGCACGCGCTGTCATATCAGCATAATTTTTTATTGTCAAAAAGTGATTTTTAAAGTCTCTAGAACGGGAGCATTGTACGGTTGAAATTATAAATTGTTGGACATTTATTTTTGCAAAAAAATTAGATAGACAAATTTTATTTTATATTCTTTCTAATCAACAAATTATATGATATTAAAAATATAATGACAGATATTTACATCGTAATATAATTTTTATCAAATTATTATTTTATTTTGATTTTGTATGAAGGACTGCAGTAGTATTTCTTTCGATAAGTAGAATAGAAAATTAACCAACAAATATTTGTCTAATTAATTAATGGGACTAAGAGAGAAAGCTTTTTTTGGCATGTTCCTCAGAAAGAATAGTTTGTAGGTGTTAGAACACGAGCGGCAGATCGAACACCTCAAGACGATCACAATAACGAAAAATCGAGAAGAAATAAAAAACACAAAATAGAACACCAGAATTTTACGTGGTTCGGAGATAAAACTCCTACGTCCACGGGCGAGGAAGAGGAAGATTCACTATCAATTGGGGAGTACAAGATTGACGGTGAACACAGAAGGGATAAAACCCTAGCCGCCAAATACAAAGTTCTCTCTTGAGAATTAACCCTAAAAGGTTATTACAACTCCTTATATATTAAGTAGAAACCCTAATGGGTAATTGGGCTGAGGCCCAATAAATTTCCTTCAACTTAATATGGGCTGCAATCAAATTCAAGGCATATTTCAACAAATCTCCACCTTGACTTGAATTTCATCAAGTTGCAACAGAAGATAATGCAATCTATACTCATCCTCTCCACAAGTGCTCCCTGAGCACAACTCAAATACTGCGAATGCCAAGCAAGCTCAGACAATGCCTAAACTTGCATAATGAAAGTGACTTGGTGAACATATCAGCCGGATTATCTGCAGTACCAACTTTCTTCACAAGAACATCGCCCTGAGCAATAATATCTCTAATAAAATGAAACCTCACATCAATATGCTTGGTCCGCTCATGATGCATCTGATCCTTGGTAAGATGTATGGCACTCTGACTGTCACAATATACTGAAATAATTTCCAAATCTAAAGTAAGCTCACCATATAGTCCTCGCAGCCAAATAGCTTCTTTTATAGCTTCTGTTACTGCCATGTATTCTGCCTCTGTGGTAGATAGTGCAACAACAGGTTGTAGAGTTGCCTTCCAACTAATAGCAGAACCACCAAGAGAAAATACAAAGCCTGTGAGAGATCTCCTACGATCAAGATCTCCTGCATAGTCTGAATCAACATAGCCAACAAGCGAACAAACATTTTTCTTAAACTCCAAACAAATATTAGATGTACCTCGCAAATATCTAAGAATCCACTTTACAGCATGCCAATGTTCTTTTCCTGGATTAGCCATAAATCTGCTGACAACACTAACTGCATGCGAAATATCAGGTCGAGTGCACACCATAGCATACATAATACATCCAACTGCACTAGAATACGGAACCTGTGACATATAATTCTTCTCCTCCTCCTTCTTGGGTGATAAATCTGATGAAAGCCTGAAATGTGCTGCCAATGGAGTGCTAACTGACTTGGCATCTTTCATGCCAAAGCGATCTAGGACCTTCTCAATATAATTCTTCTGAGATAGGCGCAACTTTCCTGCTTCTCTATCCCTTTGAATCTCCATCCCAAGAATTTTCTTTGCAGCACCTAAATCCTTCATCTCAAATTCACTATTCAACTGTGCCTTTAATTTGTAAATATCAGATTTATCTTTTGCAGCTATCAACATATCATCAACATAAAGTAACAAGTAAATAAAAGAACCATCTGATAGCTTTCTGAAGTAAACACAGTTGTCAAATCTGCTACGAGAGTAGCCAATTTTCACCATAAAGGAATCAAATCTCTTGTACCACTGCCTAGGTGACTGCTTCAAGCCATAAAGAGATTTTCTAAGCAAACAAACATGATCTTCTTTACCATCAACAATAAAACCCTCAGGTTGATGCATGTAAATATGCTCATCCAAATCACCATGCAAGAAAGCTGTTTTAACATCAAGTTGCTCTAGCTCTAGATCATGCATAGCTACTAATGCAAGTAAAACACGTATAGAAGTATGCTTCACAACCGGTGAGAAAACATCATTAAAATCAACACCTGGTACCTGACTGTAGCCTTTAGCTACTAACCGTGCTTTATACCTTGCATCTTCTACTCCTGGAGTTCCTTCTTTCTTTTTAAAGACCCATTTGCATCCAACAATTTTCTTTCCTTTAGGTGCTTCAACAAGTTCCCATGTCTTATTTTTATGAAGAGATTCCATCTCTTCATTCATAGCAATCAACCACTTCTGAGAATCATCACAAGAGATAGCCTCTGAATATGTCGAAGGATCTGAGTCATCAACTGTCTCTGCTGCTGACAATGCATAAGCAACTAAATTTGCACTGTATCTCTGAGGTGGTATGATATGTCTTCTCTCTCTGTCTCTCGCAATGCTATATGGTTGTTCTTCTTCTTCTGGTTCAGATACTTCTGCTTCTTCATTAGGTTGTGCTTCTACTGGAGGAGGATTATTAGAAGAAGAAGCTGAAGTCTTAAGATGAGAAGAAGCTGTAGCACCTGTCTCCAATGTAATCTTTTCAACAGGAATATGTTCTCCTTCTGCACTAGGAGAAATTGAGGACTCCTTCCTCGCCTGAAGTAGAGAAGATTCATCAAAAGTAATATCTCTACTAATATAAAATTTTGGGGATATTGGATCAGGACACCATAACCTGTAACCTTTCACACCAACGCATAAACCAAGAATATGCATTTCTTCGCTCTAGGCTCTAACTTGCCTTCCTTACATGCATATATGCATCACAACCAATATTCTCAAATTAGAGTAATCTGCAGGAGTACCAGAGAATACCTCTTCAGGAGTTTTGCAATCAATCGCCGTGGATGGAGAGCGATTCACCAAGTAGCAAGACATGCTAACTGCTTCTGCCCAAAACTCCTTGCCTAAACTAGCATTTAGCAACATGCATCTAGCTTTCTCTAGAAGAGTTCTATTCATGCGCTCTGCAACTCCATTCTGCTGTGGTGTATGCCTAACTGTTCGGTGTCGCACAATACCTTGATCTTCGCAGTAAGTATTGAATTCCCCACTACAAAACTCAAGCCCATTATCTGTTCTGAGTCTCTTAATATGCTTTCCTGTCTGCTTTTCAATCATACACTTCCACTGCTTAAAAGTAGCGAATACATCACTCTTAGCCTTTAAGAAATAAACCCATACCTTTCTTGAGAAGTCATCAATGAAAGTGACCATATACCGCGCACCACCCTTGGAAGCAACCTGTGATGGTCCCCAGAGATCTGAGTGGATGTAATCTAGAGTACCTCTGGTGCGGTGAACTGCTGTGCTGAAAGCCACTCTTTTCTGCTTACCTAGAACACAGTATTTGCAGAAATCCATCTTTCCGGTAGCCTGACCACAAAGCAAACCTCTTTTGCTGAGCAAGTCCATACCTCTTTCACTCATATGACCTAATCTCATATGCCATAATAAGGTAGTATCGTTGTCTGTCATATGCGCTGAAGCAACTGTAGCCGAGCCTGTAACTGTGGAGCCATCAAGAACATATAAAGTTCCAATCTTCCTGCCTTTCATCACAGTAAGAGCACCTTTCGTGACTTTCATAACTCCACCTTCACCTGCATGTCTGTATCCTAAATCATCGAGCGTTCCAAGAGAGATGAGGTTCCTGGACATCCCTAACATGTGTCGAACATCTGTCAGTGTTCTCACAACACCATCATGACCCATCTTGATTTTTATTGAGCCAATTCCAACAACCTTACAAAGAGTGTCATTAGCCATCATAACTTCTCCACCTGCAAAAGGCCTGTAGGTAGTGAACCAATCCCGATTGATACACATATGATACGAAGCGCCTGAGTCTAAGATCCATTCATCTTTACTTCTTGCTCTGTTTTGATCAATAACCGACAGAACAAATCCATCATCCTCTGCGACGCTAGCTTCTGCAGTGTTCTGGTTTTTCTGATCTTTGTTACCATTATTCTGCATCTGTTGCTTTCTCTTTAGTGAATAGCAATCGGTTTTGATATGCCCTTTCTTCTTGCAGTAATTACAAATAAGATTCTTGTGTCTAGATTTTGATCTAGACTTCTGTTGGCCACTGTTGGAATCTCTTTCCTTAGGTCTCCCCCTCGCAAATAAAGCATCAGCTTGATTAGAGTTTGAAGTACTTGATGTACCAACAAGATTATTATCAATCATATCTTTACTAAGTAGAGACTGCTTAACATCCTCAATAGAAATTGTTTCTCTACCATACAAAATAATCTCTCTAAGATGCTTATATGAGGGAGGTAAAGAACATAACAAAATTAGAGCCTGATCCTCATCTTCAATTTTAACATCCAAATTTTGCAAATCAACTATAATCGAACTGAATTCACTGATGTGGGACTTAATAGACGTACCTTCTGTCATACGAAGTGTGTAGAGCCGTTCCTTCAAAATCAGACGATTTGTGAGGGATTTTGTCATGTATAATGACTCCAATTTGATCCACAAACCTGCAGATGTGGTTTCTCCCAAAACCTCCTTAAGAACGGCATCGGTTAGACAGAGTTGGATCGCAGTCAACGCCTTATCGTCTAGTTGTTCCCAATCAGAATCACTTATCTCCTCTGGTTTCTTCTCCTTCCCTTTCAAAGCAATTTTCAGATCGTTTTGTGTCAACACAGCAAGCATCCTGACGCGCCATAGGCCAAAACTGATGTTGCCGTCAAACTTCTCGATATCAAACTTCGTGATCGCCATCTAAAGCTCTGATACCAATTTGTTAGAACACGAGCGGCAGATCGAACACCTCAAGACGATCACAATAACGAAAATCGAGAAGAAATAATAAAACACAAAATAGAACACCAGAATTTTACGTGGTTCGGAGATAAAACTCCTACGTCCACGGGCGAGGAAGAGGAAGATTCACTATCAATTGGGGAGTACAAGATTGACGGTGAACACAGAAGGGATAAAACCCTAGCCGCCAAATACAAAGTTCTCTCTTGAGAATTTACCCTAAAAGGTTATTACAACTCCTTATATATTAAGTAGAAACCCTAATGGGTAATTGGGCTGAGGCCCAATAAATTTCCTTCAACTTAATATGGGCTGCAATCAAATTCAAGGCATATTTCAACAGTAGGTTCGAGCTCCTGCAAGTGCTTGTTGCGAGGAATTTTCGCCGATTGCATTCCAAGCTAAGAAGTACGGACACAGACACAGGAGCGCGGACACGATACGACACGACATGGGAACACGACAATTTTTAAAAAAAATTTAGGACACGGGTACTGCTGGAACACGATAATAAAAAAATATAAATAAGTAAATAATAACTTATACGAAATATTTAAATATCTATAAATATAATAATAATATAATATTCAATCGTAAATTTATATAAAATATAATATTTCGTTTTTCTGAGCCAATTTAAATATGGATTTACGTATCGGACACTTCTGTCCGCGTGTTTCAGCCGTGTCCCATGCGTGTCTGATCTTATTTTTTCGTTTTTTTTTCTAGATACATGTCCGACACTGTACTGATACTGCACCGAGGTGATTTTCGGATGTTCATGCTTCCTAGGTTCCGAGCTAAACTAGTCTCTCCGGGGAAGGGGTTGAGGAGACTGGTGGTCAATGACTCAATAATGTTGATTGTGGAAATTATGTTTAATGATATTGTTGTTTTACAAAGCTCAGGAAGGAATAAATAATTCTATCAATAACGGCCTGTCATGCACTGCCTTTCAATGCTAATAATTTATTCTTCTTCTTCGACCGTGCCAGTCAATATTTTGCGGTGTAAAAATATTTTTTTAATTACCCAATAAATCGATCTTAAATAATATAATATAACAAAAACTTTACATCATATTTATGGCTCATAAATATCTGTCAGTATCGGAATTGTTTTTCTTTTTGTTAAATTAACGTGGAAAAATTCTGTCCCTAATCGATTTTTTTTGAACGACCGTTATAACAAATAAATTTACGGGTGGCACCAATCCATATTTCACCAACCGAGGGCATATCCGGTTTCGGCAGAGGTGATGCATGGGCATATCTGGTTTCGACAAAACTATTTTCTTAAGAGAATATGTTGAAAAAAAATATAAATTCATTAGTAATTTGTAATTGAAATGAATACTATATGACCGAATTATGCATAATATGAACACAAACTTTTTTGTTTTGAAAAAAAAAAGCGTTGCATTCATTAAAAAGATTCTATATTTATTGTTGACTGACTAAAAATTATAAAGTACAAAAAAAATTTAAAAAAAAAAAAAAACCTAAAAAAACCAACTGGTATTGTAAAAGAAATACAACACGTACCGTTAATCGGTCCAGCACGTATTATTATTTTGATATATTGTTTGATATTTTTTTGAAAAATTTTGAACTACTAAATTGTAAATCACATCAAAATTATAGTTTACAATTTTTTATAAAAATATATTAAATTAGTCAAATAAGTCGACAAATATTTAAATAAAAAAATTTTGTGATACGTGTTGGGCCGATTAACGGCCCAGATCACAACTACAGTCCTATCTCAAATAAGACTTACCCAAGATTTGGTTAGAATTCTGGCACGAAATCAAACAGAGTAATACTGAGAGAGTTAACGCTGAAATATACCCCAAAAAATATGCACATAAACTCGATCTACGCCAGTAGCTATGCTGACGTGGCCAGAACTATGCTGACGTGAATTGATGGCCGGAGTAATTGATGTACTGTATGGAAATGCAAAAATCTAAACTTTCAAAAAGTAAAGTAATGGTATGAGATGGTGGTGGCTGCTGCTTGTTGCTTGAATCTGATTGACTGTAATTCACATGTATTATACAGTTGAGAGATGATATCATATGGCCATCCCTATACCATTACTATACGGACAATTGCAATTTAATTTAGAAAAATTATTTTGATTAATTTTTAATATAAAATTTGTAAATTTTGATAAAATATATAACTTATATATATAAAATTAATACTCCTGAATACGTATTTTGGAACTGTAAAATTTTAACGGCAACTCTTTTGAAACTAGTTAAGACTTTGGAGCACAAAATATCTGTTTAGAAGTATTTTTAGAAAAATATTAAACATAAAATTCAAAGGTCTCACAAAAAATCTATAATTTTTGTATTCAAAATTTCTCAAAAATATATATGTATATATATTTATTTATTTATTTTTAGTATAGTCGATTGGATTATAATATAGTACAGTCGACTGTACCGGATCAATTCATCTAGATAGTTACTGGGCTTACGCTCCTGCAACTCAGATTCTCCATCAGAATTCATAGTTGTGTTTCTTCTCTATGCAGCTCAATCTCTTATTTATTTTTAGTTTTTCCCCTAATTTTTGCAGTTTTTTTTCTCAATAAAAACCTTTTACTAAAAAAGAGGTTTGTGGTAAAAGTCCTCTCTTTACATGGCTGTTATAAAAAAGCTCCTATTTGTTTCATGATAATTGTTCAATCAATAAAAAATACATATGTATAAGTATTTTTAAAACCCTTTTGAATACCAAAACTTTTTTTTATATACTCTATAATTTTTGTATGAAGTTCTTCCAAACAATACTTCTAAATAGTTATTTTATAATTCCTAACTCTTTACTAATTACAAAAACTTTAGAGCAAAAATATCTCTTTAGAAATATTTTGAAAAAATTTTAAACACAAAATTTTTTGATTATATAAAGATTGTTCTTTTTAGTTGAACTTTTTTCAAAAATATTTATACGTGTGTATTTTGTAAGTTGTTCAAAAAAGATACCTTGAAGAGTTCTGAATACAAGAAATGTAGAGCACGACAATATTTATTTTTGAAATTCAAAATAAATAAATAATAATATATATATATATATATATATATATATATATATATATATATATATATATATGTGTGTGTGTGTGTGTGTGTGTGTGTCTAGCTGATTTAACAATTATTGTAAAAAGATAAGGCTCATTTCTATAAGTTTTGAAAAGCATGAATTTTTTTTGACATTATTCCATCATAATTATTAAGCTATAGTCTTTTAAAAAAAATTAGAAGAGTTAACAACTAATCTAAAGCATTGCTAGATGCAGTGGCAGATCCATAATCATTTCTTAGTAGAGCCCTTATAATATATAAATTAATTTTTTTAAAAAACGTTATTAGTTTATGCTAAAAAAATATAATCTAATCTCTTGTTATTAATATATAAAACTTATAGAAAAACTCAAAGAAATATAGAATTAATAAAATAATTAATTAAAAAAAAGAAATTAAATATTTTGTTAGATAAAATAATATGTTGCTACAAAGATTTTAACTAACAACTTATAATACATCTTTTTAACCTTTAAAATCAGTAGACTACTCTTCTTTATTGTGTTTCAAATAGCTATTACTTTATATGTACAAGATACATATATATACGTATGAAAACTCTACGAAAACTTAAGCGGGTCCTCTAACTCTGCTTGTTATATACTGGATTCGCCCCTGGCTAGATGTTCGTGTATATATGTGTCCAAGAATGTGGAGTTAACAAATTATCTGCTCAGCACCTATATATATATTTATATATATTTATATATTTATATTTATTTATTTTTATTTATTTTATTTTTATTTTTATTTTTATTTTTTTTGTGTATCAACCCACCATATACATACATGTCTTGTGGAATATAATGAAAAAAAAAATCTGGAACACAGAAATAATTGAATTCACCTCCACTGAGAATGATATTCCAGGTTCATACAGTACCACAATTGCACACGAAAAATAATAAAACCAATATTTAAATTTCTCAATGCTGAAAAGCCTACAATTTTTGGTAGGTAGAATATGGACAATTAGCATTTATAGATTTACTGACATTATAAGTTTACTGAAATGATATTTGATTAAGAAAATAACCACCAAGAATTAGAATCATTTCTATTGATGGTGTTTGATTTATTTTATTATTGTCAAGATTAAAAATAATTGACATTCTATTCGAAATATAATTCTGGTAGTTTTAATATTCGAATATTCTATAGTAATATATAAAGATATTAATTCCCCAAATGACTTCCATATGGAATCGGATTTTTTTTTTAAAAAGTTGATCTTAAACTATTTGATTTTGTGATTTAATCATGTATTTTTGGAGGCTGTAATATAGGGGTGTTTAAAACTGTTCACCCGGACCCGACCCCACCGCGCCCCCACCCCAAGAGTCCGGGCAAGCCAGACCTGACCCCACCTAGACCTAACATGACCCGTGTTGGTTCGGATATGATCGATTTGGATTGGATCTAGTCAAGTCTGGTCACATCTGTTTTTATCTGACCCATTAAACTCGTTAAGTTTTGGAGTCCTAATACATCTGCTTGTAAGCATTTTTTAAAATAAGTTTTTCAATATGAAAATTATAGATCTAATCAAAATCTATAATTTTTTTATTGAATATTTTTTAAAAAATACTTCTAAAATTTGTTGTCTTTATTTTTTTAGTTCGAGTTAAGTCCGGGTCTCAGTAACTTAGATCTAGATCGGAATTCGAGTATAGAACTTTATCACTGTTGACGACCTTAAAGAAAAAAGAAAAAGGTTTGGAGTCGCCACCTAATTTTTATGGAAAATTAGGAAACCGGATAATGCACTTTTGATATTCTTAGGCTCGTTAGTCGGTTATGTATGAGGAAGACGGTACACCCCCACAGCGCCCCTGAAAAGAGGGTACTCTATAAGGGATTATAACGATTTTGGGTTTATTTTGGCATTCGTGAATAGAAAATAATCGCAAATTAAATAAATAAATGTAAAATGTGCAGCATATTTGTGTGTGTGTCGATATGCTTTTTATTTTTTATAATGTTGGGCTCAGCGCGTTTCCATTTCCTCTTCATCGCCCAGTTATTATGTTTTAAGGTAGTGATGTCCTCTCGTCCTTTGTTTATATGAATATGATGTTTATTATTTGAAGAACCAGTGTCCACCGATTTTTTTTATATATATTTTAAAAATAGTTTATGAAGTGTGATTTTTATTATTTGAAGAACCAGTATCCACCGATTTTTTTTTATATATTTTAAGATATTTTATGAAGTGTGATTTTTATTATTTGAAGAACCAGTATTCACCGGATCTTTTCATATATTTTATGCAATGTCTATTATTGGATGGGAAGAGATATCCATCTTATTCCCAATTTTATTTAAATATTTAGTCATGTTTTGTTAATTATTGGGAAGAAATATCCATCTCAGCCTTAATTTTATTAGTTTAAATTTAAAAAAAAAGAAAAAATAAATAAATTATGAATAGACATATATCACGTAACTTCGAGAAAGAAGCAATGTCCATCGCTTTTTTTTCATTCGTCCATTACAAATTTATTTCGAAAAAATATCCATCTCCGCCGAATTTATATATACATGTCATATACCTATTTTTATGATTATTTGTTTAAAACGAATTTAAATTTGATTAATTTATAAAAATTATAGCTTCAATTTTAATTAAAAGTGATTAAAATTTATTAAAAATAGATATAAGTCACTAAATGGGTTCCTAGGGTCAAAATGGTTAAGCCTACAGCAAAATGGCTCGATCAGAATTGATTTGGGCTCGACCGGATGCAAAATGGCTCGGATCTTTTTCAAAGTGCTTCGGTCGGAACAAAACCGACCGAGCCGAACCAGCGCGGGGGCTAAACCCCGCGCACATGGATTCCAATTAGGTGATGACCGGCTCAGCCGGTCGTCACCATCTTCCTTCGTTCAGCCGCGAGCTCGCGGCCGAAACGCCGCCGGCCGTCTCGACCTATATGTGTATACTAAGATTTTCGATGATTCGGGATTCAATGGCGGTGTCAAAAATTTATTTCGACGTATGTATTTCGAGATATTTACGAATTATTTCGGATTATTGTTTTTATTTTAAGATTTCCGCCGTCGTTGCTCATCGCCGGCGAAGCCACGGCGGTGTCCCGACGTCTATACCGTGTAGAGATTATAAGGCAATGGTTTTAAGGGAGTTTGAACGCGTACCTCGAATTCGTTCTTTTCGGTTTTAAAGCTTTTTCCGGCGACGGTGGCGTCGGCAAAGCCGTGCGGCAGCGGCGTAGTCTTCGTAGATGGTCGGCGAAGCTCCATACCACTTGCAGCGGGCTCTCTCGTTCTCTCTTGTTTCCTTTTGTTTTGTTTTGTTTTCGGCCAAAACTCCCGTCTGCTCCTCCTCTCTCCGGCCACCTTTCTCCTCCGGCCCCGTCCGAAGTTAAATAGCGATCCTAGGCGGCGTTACGAAGACGAAGTAATGTGAGCGCGGGCGTTACGCGAGCGCGATCGTTACGCGTCGGGCCAGCGATAACGGCTGCCTTAAAGTTTGATTTTTCGATATTACGCGAAAAATCTACAAGTTTGCTAAATTGCAAAAACGACCCTCCAGGATTTTGCAAAACGTTAGACTTCTAGTTTCTGTTTTGGCAAAAATGGCCCTTCTTATATAAATATTCGATTATCGCGAAAATTTCTTATTCGTGTGCGGTCCCGTTAGAATTCTAAATAATCATGTACGTCCAAATTGTCTCAAATTAAACCAAAAATGAATTTAATTATGTAAATTAAGATTTTAAGTTTAATTGAGTTTATCAAGTAAAATCGGGACGTTTGTCCGGACAAAATGGGGTGTCTACAATCACGATCCAACCCATGGACCCGATAGACCAACTCAAAATCTTCGGATCGGATCGGATATATTCAGGTTCTCGAATCGGGTTATTTTTTAAACACGCCTACTGTAATATGTAGAATCATGCATTGTAACATAGGCAAATCGAATCTTGTATTTTGACTTTTAACATATACTTCCCAACTATTTTTCATCGATTGTGATGGAGCATCATTTTAGTATTAGATATTACATCAGCATATTCTAAATAGTATTTTTTTTAATGTTGATGACCATAAAGAAAAAAAGTTTCGAGTCGCCACCTAATTTTTATGAAAATTAGAATATCGGATAAGATATTTTTAAGATTCTTAGGCTCGTTCGTCGGTTACGTGTGGAAAAAACAGTACACCCCCACAGCGCCCCAAAAGAGGGTACTTTATAAGTGATTATAATTATTTTGGATTTATTTGACATGCATTATTAATAGATCGAACATGAATAAATACAAATTGAATAAATAAATATAAAATGTGAAGTCTATTTGTGTGTAACGTAATTTGCTTAATATTAAAAAATATGTTATCATGTGATGAAAATATAGTTTTTTTTTAATGTTGGGCTCAGTGCATTTCTGTTTTCTCTTCATCATGCAATTGTTATTATATTTTCAGGTAGAGATATCCATCTCGTCCCTAAATTGTATGAGTGTGATGTTTATTGCTCGAAGAACCAGTATCCACCGGATCTTTTCGTATATTTCAATATCTTATGTAAAGTTTTTATTGGAGGAGAAGAAAAATCCATCTTAGTCCCAATATTTTTTTTATTTAAGTGTCTAATTATACTTTATTAATCGATCGGAAGAAATACATGTCTCAACCTTAATCTTATTAATTAATTAGAAAAAATTAAGAATAGGCAGGCATATGTCATGTAACGTTAAGTAAGAAGCAATATCCATAGCTTTTCCTTAACTCGTCCATTAAAAACATATATTGGAAAAATATCCATCTCATCCGAACTTATATGTACATGTCATATGCCTATTTTTATGGTTAATTTATTAAAATAAGATTTAAATTTAATTAATTTAAGAAAATTGGGGTTAAAATAATTAAAAGTGATTAAAAATATATTTGGGTTACTAAATATTCCTATGATCAAAGTGGCTAAGTTATAATTGAAATGGCTCGTCAAAATAGAAACTGACTCGGTCATCGATTGGGGCTTGGGCTTGGCAAAGGTAAAATGATTTGGTTAAATTGATTTGGGCACGGTCGGTTCGAAACCGACCAGGCCGTTTTGAAAACTACTCGGTGCGGGGTTAAACCCGCGCTCGAACTGTTTTATTAAAAGACAATCGGCCAAGCCCGTCGTCTTCGCTTAAGATCGGCCACGAGCTCGCGGCCGACGATAATGGCCGGCGGCGTTTTGCCGCCAGCCGTCTCGACCTATATGTGTATACTAAGGTTATTGACGGTTCTAGATTCAATGGCGGTGTCAAAATTTAGTTTTGACCATGGTTTTAAAACCGGACCGGTGGCCGAACCGGTGAGGCCACCGGTTCCGGTTCAACCGGTTGAACCGGGGGGTTCAACCGGTTCAACCGGTTTAATTATATATATATTAATATATATATATATATATATATATATATATATTATATATATATATATTATATATATATTATATATATATATATATATATAATTTATATGTGTAAATATTTATAGTAAAGCTAAATCCGTATGTGTAAAATATATAATTAACTAAAATATATAAATAATATTTAATTTATAGTAGGCTGTAAGTGGATATATCAGAATATTTTACAAACTTACTATCATCGAAATCAAACTAAATGTCTCTAACTTAATAAGATAGAATATCTAATATCTGATCGCCCTGCACATATATTTCGCCGTCGTGGCTCGTCGCGGGCGAAGCCATGGCAGTGTCACGTGATCTATATGTTATAAAAACTATGATGCAATGAAAATTGTGGTGTTTGAACGCATACCTCAAATACGTTAATTTCCCTTTTTTTAAGCTTTTCCGGTGGCGACGGCAACGAAGCCATGCGACGGCGGTAGCGTCTTGTAGATGGTTGGACAAGCTGATCATGGCAAGTTATAGCAGGCTTTTTCTCATTACTTTTTTTTTGTTTGTCGGCCGAAAGCTTTCTAAGACTAAAATTTGCACTATCAATGACTAGCCAACAGTAACTATTTAATCGTTATTTGACTTTTTTTTTAGTTAGTTCGCTGCCACTATAGTTTTAGTTCTACTAGCTAGAACGGACAAACACCTCTAAATTTATCTCTAATTTGAACTCCAAACACAATGTATCACTATCCATATCATATATTTGAATTTCAATACGAACAATTGCCATGTGGTCCTTCTATATGGTTTCAACCCTCTAAAAAAAATTTCTTTTATATTTTGGTCCTTTGACTTAATACATTTCTAATAACTTTTAATGAGTTTCTAACACATTCATTACCTTATTATCACAACACTCTAGTGTTAATTTTTGACACTTTGGTGTAAACTTTTGAAATATTCGTATTGAAAAATAATACTATAGCATTATCTTGATAGTTTATCACACACTCTTGATAATTTTTTACACATTCTTTTAAAAAAATTGAAGTGCAAATTTTTCAATGTACATGTAAAAATTTTTAATAAATGAATCTAAATGTAATAGATTTAAACCTTTTGAATTTAGTGCAAGTCTCCTATTTCAATATATCTATTATTTACACATCAAAAGTTATATAGTCACGTGTTGCTTTTTCCTTACTATTATTGAATGTCTAGATATTCCAATTTATTATATATTAAAAAAAAAAAAAAAAGAATGAACAGATGGTGCATACTCTATGATTGACAATCACATCCCCGTGGCAAATTCTATGACTCACCACAGAATTTGGCCATCCGGGGGAACGCGGCTCCCCTGATGCTGCTGCAGCAGGGTGTAGGGAATTGCGAGAATCCCAGCCGTCCGTTCGAATATGCATCGATCTCGAGACATTGTGTAAAATATTTGTCCGTTTATTTGATCTATTTTTATGTATTTTTTGGAGAAATTCTAAACTACAAAATTGTAGATTTTAATAAGATCTATAAATTTATAGTTAAAAATTTTTCAAAAAAATACCAAATATGATATCAAAAAGATAATTGAAGTTTTAAATTATTTTTTTGGTATCATATTTGTCATTTTTTTGAAAAAGTTTTAACTACAAACTAGTACATCTCATCAAATTCTACAATTTTATAGTTTAGAATTTTTTTGAAAAATATTTAAAAATAAATCAAATAAGCGAACGAAAATGGGGGGCTGAAACGCAATTTTTCCAAAAAAGAATGAACAGATGGTGCATACTCTATGATTGACAATCACATCCCCGGGGCAAATTCTATGACTCACCACAGAATTTGCCCATCCGGGGAGGGGGCGCAGCTTCTAAGAAAGAAGAAATAATGACGTTGTCGAAATGACGCATATAATGCCGTCCGTCAAAGGTTTCAATCTCAACCGTCCATACCACGACCAAGCGTCTCAGATTTACGCCATGTAGTTATTCTATATATCTACACATAGATATGTAGTATGTAGTTATATTTATTAAAGTTTTAGACAACGAGAGGCGGCGTTGCTGACCGGAAGTTTCTTACCAGTTTCATGACTTACTATTTTTCTTAGTCTTCTTCTCCGAATTCTTCCGTAGTCCTTCGTTTTAAAACCCATATATTTGCTTCCACTTAATTACATGTTACTCTTCACTTAATCTGCAAATGGAAAGCCCGCCGCCGCCGCCGCCGCCTCTTCCTCCTCCTCCTGCGTCTTCTTCTCAGTACGCTAGCGCTCTCTCCATGATCTCCAAGCTCATATTTTAATTTCCCTTTACGAGTAATACGTATTTCTACTGCTAAGAGAAGGCGCAAGGGTTAATGATTAATGAGATTTTTATATTGTATTTTCTTTTATTAGTTGCTCGATATGTCATTATGGTGCATGCAAAATGATTGAATTAAAACACATTCTTCAATCCGCATTGTATTTCGTTTTTCTTTTTTTTTTTTTTTTTTTTTTTTTTTTTGACAGATTATAATTTGGTTGATTATATAAGGAATAGGCAGCTAGTGGATCGGCAATCGCAAAGATCAGTAGTAGACGGCAACCGCAGCCGTGTACAGATACCGGAGGACGGATATGAATGGAAGAAGTACGGCCAGAAGAAGATTAGAAATATACAAAAGATCAGGTATGAATCTTCCGTGAAAAAAAAAAATTATATTTCGTAAATAAGAGATTTTTACGTTAGCCTGAAACTAACGTGAATCAGTCCTACTCTCTCTGCTATCATGTACAACAAGGTTGGCCTGTTTCGAGATAGGTGGAGATTATGGGAATCAGGATATCCTCAACATCCAATGGTGCACCCATCTATACACCCACCATTAGATCGACAATATGTGTCGACTTTGAAAACTTAGTGGTTTTTTTTTTTCTTTTAGATTATCTTGGTGAAATCCATAATGCAAGTGTACGCTTCTATTGGGACCTCAAACTCACAAAAAATTTCACGCCCAGTCAAGACTGACGCTCTAAGATTCAAATACAGAAAACTTAGTAGTTTTTAGTTGTATTAGACATATCATCAATCTAACTGTCGTGTATAAGTATACCTTTGCACTGTTTGGGTGTAGAAGATTAGGGTTTGAGATAGAGATGGATCTAGAAAATTTTTGAGTGGAGGCAAGATATACTTGTTCATTACGATTTTGTTGTATGTATCTACGGAGAGGCAAACAATTTGCTTTCCAGAGGGAGCAAATAATTGCAAAAGTTCGAAGTGGGGGCAAGAATTGCAATGTAGTGGGGGTTAGTCATGCCTAAACAATAGAATAAGGGCAAGAAGTTGAAAAACCGCAGCCCCCATTGGGTCTCAGTTAGGTCCATCCTTGCTTCGAGATGGAGAGAACGAAAGGAGTGAACCCTGAACTAGGGATAGAAGTTATTGCAAATGAGTCGCTATCTTAAAATTCGTGAATCATTTTAAGTATTGTATAAATCTTTTTAGGATAAATTTTGGATATGAAAGTAGAATTTGCGGTCTATATTTTCCTACTCAAAATTTTGTTTTAAGATATTCTTTTAAATATGTTAAGACTTCAAAATTTTAGTGAGCTTAAAATTTTAATTCGATAGTCAGCTAAGATTTTAGAGTTTTATACCACCTTCTTAAAAGTATTTTTGAAAAAAAAAAAAATTGACTACATGAAAAAGAATAGATCTTGATAGCATCTCCAACTTTGGAATTTATTATTTTTTTAAAAAAATTAATAATAAATGTTTTGGTGTGTTATATAAGAGGCTGATCTGTAAAATGCTTCTCTAGACATAGGCTGATATGTAAGTCATCCTTACTGCAAGCATTAGTTGGTGTGTTATATATGTTAATATAGAAAGTGACCTCCATCTTCAAGAGCGGATAGATTCACATACTTTCATATATAGGAGTTATCTCAGGTGCAAGAGAAAAGAGTGCAGTGCGAAGAAGAAAGTAGAGTGGGATCCATCCGATCCAAGCAACCTAAGAGTCGTCTACGAAGGATCGCATAATCACCAGCCGCCATTACCGGCGGTGCTGGCCTCCTCCGGCTCCACGAACAACCAGTATAACTTAGCAAACCAAGTTTTCGGGCCATCCAGATAGATCCCTTTTAAATTCATGATATTATATGAATTTCCAACTCTGCTTGTTAGAATCAAGCTATTTATATTGATTCAGACTTCAGTTGTATTTGGATTTTTTTTTTTTTTTTTTTTTTTAATTTAGATTGTCTTTGAAATGCCACACTTGTGTGGTTACGATGTATGGTGGGCGAAAATGAATTATGATCCCATAATTTAGGTATATTTTTAGAAAAGTTTTGGATACCAAAAAATAAATTTTGATAAAAATATATTATTTAGGTATTTAAATTTTTTTCCTAAATTCTGCAAAATTAGAATCTTAGGGCATCAAATATATTTATTTTAAAAAATTTTGGAAAATTTTTTTCGAATTATAAAATTGTAGGTCACGCTAAATCTAATTTTATCTTTTTTTTTTCATAAAGTAGTTAGAAAAGTGTATTTAGCACATCGTTTTTTACGTGTCATTATCATACGCGTGCATCGGATCACACTCCTAGAAAACATATGTTGTAGTTCATTGAATCATGTAGCTGCTAATTTTGAGGGTCGATGTATATTGAGTTAGTGGAAGTTCATTGAGTTAGGCAAGCGAGGTGCTTTAAATGGACATTTCATTCTCATTATGTCTCTTTTAAATCTACCGACCAATATTGATCAAAGATTAACGAATTTAAATATTAAAATATAATTGTGATTTATCCTACATAAAAGATAGGTCGGGAGTGTAAATCTGCACCTAATTGCTTTATTACCTCTGCTGTAAATAAAAATTAAAAAAAAAAGAAAAGAAAAAACAGTCCTTTCAATATCTGCTGTTGGTCTCACTTGAGGGGACGAGCTCCCCTGATGCTAAGGCATCAGGAATCAGGAAACCGACGGCCGAGATTGGCCGATTCAAAAAAATACAGATCTTGAGATCTTGAATAAAACTTTCGTCAACTTATTTTAACCTATTTCTAAGTATTTTAAAAAAAAACTTTGAACTGTAAAGTTGTAGATTTTGATGAGATTTACAACTTTGTAGTTGAAGATTTTTCAAAAAAATACTAAAAAGTATACTGAAATGATGATTAAAAATTGTAATCATCATTTCGGTATATTTTTTGGCATTTTTTCGAAAAATCTTCAATTATAAAGTTGTAAATCTCATCAAAATCTACAATTTTATCGTTCAAAGTTTTTTTAAAAATACTTAAAAATAGGTCAAATAAATCGATAACAGTTTTATACGAGATTTCGAGATCCGTATTTTTTCGGATCGGCCGATCTCGGCCGTCCGTTTTCCTGACTCCTGATTCGGCCGAACTAGAGGAGCCGCGCCCTCACTTGAGATGCTGTAATAGTTAACTATCGCTTCACCAAGTACCGAACTATCCATTATAATACCTAAAATATTTGAGAGAAATATTTTTTTTTTTAAAAAATAATTAATAAGTTTGAAAAATAAAATTTTATGCGGACGTGCTGCAGCAAATCGAAATGATACGGACAATTTTTTTTGAAAATATTTATAAACAAACAAATATGTGTAATACGACGGTATAATATCGTCAATCTTAAAATCCTTTCGCATAAATTGAGTGTTTAATTGTTAAGCACGTAAAAACTTGATCAGAACTTAAAAACGTAATCATATAAATAACATAATATTGACATAATAAATTAAATTGTCTGCGTAGATAGATATATAAGAAAGAAAATTTGGTTATAACAATGGAAATTGTTCTCATCTCTTCTGCACGCAACAAAACTCTCCCTTCCGCATTATCTCATCTTCTTATCTTTTCTTTCTCTCGCTATATTTCTTAGATTCCTTTTATGCTCTTTCTCAGGCCGAGGTAGTCTTATATTCATACCATTAAGACAAAATGTTAATTTTTATTAACTTAATTAAGTATTGATATTTTTAGAATTTTTGGATCTTCTCATCGAACCGACTAAAGTTTAGCATGCAGGAACATCAGACCAAGAAAGGGTTTCAAAATGAAAGGTCGGTTGGAGGCCTACGTCAACACTTGTCTAGTCTGGTAGCAAGACAAGCTAGAGCACTAGACATATGTAAGTAGGGGTGAAAAATAGAGCCAAGCTACTCCTAAGTAATTCGGATTCGAATTTGTTTAAATTCTGCTCGAATTTGAGTCTTGTCGAGCTAGTTGAGTTTGATGATAAATTTGTGACAATCTTTAGTGCGCAATCCCTCACCCCCCACGACCGGCAAAATATTCCAACCCCCCAGAGAAGAGTAAATCTCGAGTGATGATACCAAAAATTAATATGTAGGTTGTTTTGAAAAAAAAAAAAAATTTAAATACCAAAGTTATAATTTTTAATACAATCTATAATTTTAATATTAAATTTTTTTTAAAAGAAACTTTCAAATAGGTTTTTAAGATTATGAAGTCTTAAGGCATTAAAAAACGATTTTAAACACGTCAAGATTTTGGAGGTCCCAAACACTTTTTTAAAACTTTTTTTAAAAATAAAAGTTATAAATCATATCAAAATTTATAATTTTTATATTCAATTATAATTTCAAAAATAGCTTATAGATAAGTTTAATCTCATGCTAATAGCTACTACGAGGTTATGAATCTCATGCTAGCTCTTTGCACCTTTGTATCTATCTCACACCCCTCCAATATGCTCTTCAGTGGTTAACCGAAATTTCAGGCTTTCAGCCATCGGTCTCGTCTCCTTGCTGTTGCTGTGATTGAAACATAAAGCGAGCCACTGTAACACTTTGAATCAAATTAGGCAACAACCAATTGAACCATTGTGGTGATGTCATGTCAGACATAGCATGCTTGTTTTGATGACTATGCTGGAACTCATAACCAGAAAAAAAAAAAAAAAAAAAATAATTGTAATTTCTATTCCAGTCCATCTTTCTAACTAATTGGCAACGCTAAACCCTTATCGGACTGAGATCAGGTGCGATCGAAGATTTTACAGTCTAAGTTTCAGATGAGATCGAACTGATTATATTCCAACAGAATAAACCAGTCCAGCCGAACTTTTGCTTTTTGTCAAAACTAATATTTTAAAATCATAATAAAAATGTTAGCCCCATCTTCAGTTCAATGTTCATATTTGGTAGTGGTCTGAGTCTGATTTCGACCGATATTATAAATGTCTGAAGGCTGAGGTTGGCTAAAAAGTAAATATAAATAATTACAAAACACAATAATTTTATATGGAAACTCTCGATCTTGAGTCCTTGACCGAAGTAAAATCACGGATATTTACGCGTCCATCCATAAAAATTTACTAGGAGCGAAAAAATATTACAAGTTTTTTTTTCTCTCTAGGAGCCGAGGTCATAGAGTTCTGATTCAGTTACATAAATCTCTCTATGCCACGGCGCCCTCTCTAAGTATTTACCAAAGTCTCTGAGTGCTGGAGTCCGCGAAATAGTGCCTTTTACTGTTATATATAGATATTGCTTTGAATCGGCGCTTTATATCCTCGAATGGTTGATCTTCATGGCGTTGCACGATTTTGAGACGGTTACGCTACTAACTCATTCTTCTTGAATTCTGTTGGCTGAACATACTCGATTTGGCTCCACGCCTCGGCCAGTACATAAGTGGAACTCGGTCAAATCTGCGCTATATCAAATAAATCTTAGCAAACATAGTTAGTATCTAAACTCTAAATTGGAGATCGAACCAGCTATACTCATCCGAACTACAGAATAGCAGAAAATATATCAGTCAAAATTGAACACTGACATATAGAAAAATAGAGCCAAAATATTAACGCCGAACTTGACTCTAGTCTATGATATTGGACTCATATACGGACCGGATCAAAGATCAACTAGGTGCCGCTGGACTGTAACGAATTGGCCGGTAGGGTCCACTCTTTTTCATGAATCTACAACGGAGAAACGACGCATATTTTGCAAATACTACTTCCGAAAAGGCCCATATGATCGGATACAGCCCATATAAACCAAACTTAATTTAGGCTGGAGCAAAGCCGAAGTAGTCCTTAACTTCATCTCTACCATTCTATAAAGAGAATTACATATCAGCCATTCTTTTTCAAAAATTTTGTAAATCAGCATTTTATTTTAAATTTTGACAAATCAGCAACTACTCGAAGTTATCAAAAGTATAAACCATCGTATCAATAGTTTTTTAAAGAATTTTTAGATATATTAAAAAAAATTAATGTAATTTTAAATTTTTGAGACTTTAAATTTTTAGTGAATTTAAAAGTTAATTTGCTAACAGGATAAAAATTTAGGACCTCAAAAAATATACTTAAAAATATTTTTAACAATATTAAATAAAAAAGATTTTAATATGATCTTGTATTCAAAAAATTTTCTAAAATATTCTTCTAATATTTATTTTGGAATGTCGTAAATAATAAATTATAAATGAAAGTTTATTTGTAGATAAATGCTACTCTTCAAAATTATTCTAATCCTAAACTTGTTCAGATGCAGCAGCTCTCATTTATATCTTATTATACTTTTTATTTAAATTTTTCAAAAATTATGATTAGCATTTATTAAAAATATCCTCTGAAAGTGAAGATGTGATGGCATTTTAGTAAATATATTCAATCACAAATTTTCAAAAGTTTAATTACTTTTATTAGAAAGTATAAAATGATAATAAATGAGGACTCTGCCACATTAACTCCCAACAACTTCAAACAATTCCGAAGAAAACTATTTTTCTTATTTGTAGCATATAAATTGATCCAGACTGATATGAACTCTCCCATCTATAAAACCAAAAACCTAATTCGCCACTTCTTCCCGCCGCCGTCACGAAAGAAGAGATACAGAGAGCTCTGCTTCAGCAACAATGGTGATTTCTCATCTTCTCCTTCTCAACTTGTTTTCTTTATCCCTAGTTCCAAATATTTTATACGATTAATGAGTTACTGACGCTTTTACTACCTGCTTTTGAACTTTTACAGGCGTCGGAGAAGAAGCAGTCGAACCCGATGCGCGAGATCAAGGTGCAGAAGCTCGTGCTCAACATCTCCGTTGGTGAGAGCGGCGATCGTCTCACCAGGGCCTCTAAGGTACTTTGTTTTGCTTTCTGAGCTCTAGTTTCTTTAATTAAAAAAATAGCTGATGGGCTATGCTTCTAATCGGTGCAGTAGTTAGAATATTACCTTTTTTATTAATCTAATCTCTGCTCTGTATATTGTGTCTATTGGTTCAGCTTCTGATTGGAGTTAGTTGTTTCTAATAATTATACCTGTGAAACTTACTATTAGATGGTAATCTTGTTGGAGATGATGTTACTTGATGCATGTCTTCTTTTATTTGATGTTTTGGTTTGTTTGAGTTTGTCTGCATATATCACTTCTCATTTTTGTAGTAGATGATATTTATGAGGTCGTTGTTTAGACTTTGTGTTGGATCTTGAAGCTAAAACCATGTGTTATTGCCTGTTTAGACTTTTGGTTTGTTTTTTTTTTTTAACTAGCTTGAATGTTGTTTTTAGTAGGTTTATTTTCTGCGCAGGTCTTGGAACAGTTGAGCGGCCAAACCCCAGTCTTTTCCAAGGGTAAATATGTGTAGCAAAATTCTGTGATATATACTAATTTTATGTTCGGTTGTATTTTTTAATCTTAGGTATCTCTTTCTGCAGCTAGGTACACTGTTCGATCTTTTGGTATCCGGCGCAATGAAAAAATTGCATGTTATGTTACTGTTAGAGGAGAGAAAGCAATGCAGCTCCTTGAGAGCGGTTTGAAGGTCAAGGAGTATGAGTTGCTGAGGAGGAATTTCAGTGACACTGGATGTTTTGGCTTTGGCATTCAGGAGCATATCGATCTGGGGATCAAGTATGTAATTGAAACAAACCTTTCACTAGACGTTGACATTTTCTTTTGATATAAGATAGTGCTTGTATTTCATCTTGCTTGTCCTATGCATATATCATGAAATGAGTAGAAACTTTAATTGTGGAAATAATCGAAGAGACTGAATCATTTTCTGGTTAGAATGCAGGCAAAAGAATGATTACATGGAAATATATGATAATTTGTCCTCTTTTTTTTGACATTTTGTTGTTATGAGAAAATGGGAAAAGTTAAACTAATATTTTTCATCGCAACTCTCAAACTAATATTTAGCAATGTTTTTTGGTTTGTTGTCAATGGTGATAATAAGATGCAAGCTGGGTCTTTGTTAGGACTTACGACACCATGTTAAATGTCTTATGCTCATTGCCGCTTGTGAATATTTATGTGAAGCTAAAATTTGCCCGAATCTATTGCTTTCGTTGCAACAAGCCCATTGGCAATCCTTCTTCTGACACCTACTGGATGAGATGGTGGGGTATTACAGCATCATTGAGCACACTAGCAATTAGTTGAGTCCTAATTCAAATACTACACACTTTTGGTATTGAAAAGGGCTAATTTAAACTTTTTAGTAACCTTAGAAATTTCCATTTTGTCGTCTGCATTCGTTTGTAGGAACTTATAAACATTGGTGATAACTGGCTGTGATGAATACTGGTTTTTCCTTACACCTCTCGTACGAGAAGGGTTTTCTTGAAAATCCTTCGCTGAGCATATTAGCAATCTATCTGCGCCTATTCAATGCTAGTTGTAACTTGGAAGAAAATAACATACATTTGGTACAAGTCTTTCTTTTTCTTTCAGTGTAGGGCCGTAACAGCCGTTGCTATAAGCTGCAAGTGTTTTTTTTCTCTTGCCACCTGTAGTAAAGGGCTTTTGCTATAGCTGCACATATTGTTTTTTCTTTCAACTTTATGTGTGAAGTTTAATTGTATTTGGTTTCCCTATATAGTAGTCAAGTTTATGTTGGAAATTATCATTTTCCCGTGATAATATTATACATAAAGACCAGATGTTAAGATCATCTACGCATATCTTGCCGTATATCGTATTAACAACACAAGGTCTTCAACATGATGTTCAATAATTACTTTGATTAGTGTTTATACATTATTTATCGATACATCTGATTTGCCTGTAGGTATGATCCGTCCACTGGCATCTATGGGATGGACTTCTACGTTGTACTAGAAAGGCCAGGGTACCGAGTTGGCCGTCGTCGCCGCTGCAAGTCTCGTGTTGGTATCCAGCACAGGGTTACAAAGGAGGATGCAATGAAGTGGTTCCAGGTGAAATATGAGGGTGTTATCCTCAACAAGTCCCAGTCCAACCAGTCTTAGATTTGAATTTTAGATCATCTATTTTGCTTGCTTTGGTTTATGTGAATTTTATTATCGGTTACAATATCCAGTTTTGAGATTATTTCGAATTGTATGGTCGATATTTCTATAAAAAGATCGTCTTTCTTAGCATTGTGTATAGAACGTGATTAGTCTCTTCATAAGCGCTACTCTTTGCTTGAGGTATGGATAAATTCTTCATTTGTCGCCTTCATATGATGGCTTGGGCGAAATACACCTGTGTGTTTTGGAGATATATTTTTACTTTAGTCTGCTGGAGTCGATTTGCAAGAAACCGATTATACTTTTT
This sequence comes from Xerophyta viscosa, assembly GCA_002076135.1. NCBI lineage: Eukaryota > Viridiplantae > Streptophyta > Magnoliopsida > Pandanales > Velloziaceae > Xerophyta > Xerophyta viscosa. The sequence continues at coordinate 304,824 of MJHO01000097.1, read as the reverse complement.
CTCTAATCGGCAGGATTCGGCAGTGTTAGTAACACCTGTCTGGCGCCGTATATGCACTTGTTTACGTTTTGTTTGATGTTGGAATTTTAGCAATTTTAGATCATTTATGGGTGCTGGTTGAGGAAGTGTTGTCTGTCAACCAAAAGCTCAACTCTGATAAGGGTCATTGCCCTGTTAATCAGAAAACTATTTCTATTTTCGGTTACATCTCTTATCATGTGTATAAATTTAGGCTTTGTAATTGCAGTTTGGTTGGAAGTATAGTTCTATCCAAAAATAAAATAAAACAAATATGATATTGCTATTTAGCAATAATTTCAAGATGAAGAGAGAATAATTCATAAAATGTATAGCTCTGAAATAGAGAGTATAATTATCAGAAGAAAATATGATTTTATTATATAGAAGTATTATTCCTAAATAAAAATAAGTATAGTGTTCATTGAAATTAAGAGGAAAATAAAAGAGACGTTCAATGATGGTCTAGGTGAAAGTTTAACTTCCTATTTAGATGGGCACATAAAATTTAACATGCTACTTATAAAATATCGGTCATAAGCTATTATTGACCAGACCCATCAAGTAAATCAAGTAAGACAGGCGGGGATTGGTACAAGGGTTACAAAAGAGACAGTATGACCACTTGGATCAAGTAGAGGTTTGGTTTACAAGGGGTTACAAAAGTAAGCCACAATATTACAACATTGATCAAATAAGCATTTGTTTTAGACCATTTGGATTATGTTCCAACCCCATAAAAAAACTAAATATCGTAATGGCACCTAAAATCAAATTTTTATGGACAAGTATACACAAGTTTATTTAATTCTCCAATAATTAGAATTTTGCTACATTCAGTTCTAATTCGTAACATGTTAATAACACATGTTTACTTTATCTTGAATTTAGTTTCTTATCCACGGTTTAAAGCTTTCCCGACCGTTCTACTATGATGTGTTCTTAAGAGCTGCTCTACTGTAATCTTTTCGTTTTCTATCTCCGCCTCGTTAGAATCAAATCAGAAAGAATATTCATCAGACGCATGCCCGCAACAGAATCAGATCAGAAAAATAACCATGACTCCATGCACGAAATTAGTAACAGAATCTATATACATATATAGAAAACTGGGTGATGAAAGCCGTTATGCCATATGGCATTTAAAATAATTTTTGACGTACCATGTGGCATTTACTTTTATTCTAAAAAAGCCACGTGGCATCTGTATTAATTAATAGTATTAAAGTCAAGTAACTTATTTGAAAAATATGAAAGATCTAATATTACAAATAAATACTTAATTAAAATAATATTTATAAAAATGATATAAATACATATATATAAATTAGTATAAAAATAATTATATTATATATTATTATTATGTAATATTAATTTTTAAAATAAAACTTTATAATGTATAAAACTTTTAATCATAAACATATACCTGTCAATTCTCAAATAATTTTATGTATTGCATTTGATATTTCTTCTTATTTTAATAACATTTTGTGAAAAGTATAATATTTAATAATTTATGTAAAATAAAAATATAAAAAATAAATTTACAGTATTATTATTATTATTATATTTATATATATATATAATTATATATGTTACTTATAACCGTGCATCGCACGGGTGCAAAACTAGTATGTATATAAGACCAAATCACAGAGGCAACTTATACATCTATTCTCCCTTACATTCACAACTTCTTACATATTTTAAATTGAACATCCAATTCAATATAAAAGTATATAATGCAATCAATGAGGTAATAAATAGCTCATTCAATTAATATGCCATAAGCTAATGCACAATTCTCTATCAGCATGATGAACAAGACACGCGTGTACATGATCCTAAATCACATGGAATACGCATAAATACACCGTAATTCTAATCATTGTCATGCCAAAATAGATGCCTTAGATTAACCCTCCCTTACGTCTACATTTCGTAATCGCTACACAAATCAACCAAAATACTTAGTGTTAAGTTGGTATCTCACACCCTCGATGGTACTTATAGATTCTTAGTAGTCCCACGCTAATGAATTAATATGTGATTAATCTCAATTTGCCATCATATTATGAGGTTGTCCACAATATTCTAAGAAAAAAAAAAAAGCGGTCTTGGAGTTTACAGTGGTGTTAGAAATTCCAATGGTAAAAGCTAGTTTGGTAAGTACTGGAGCCACTCTTCAGGCACACCTTTCGTCCTCTTCAACATTTTTGCAGCTGCTGTCGTTAACGGTATCGAAAGTATATCATAGTCCTTGGGGGCCTGTGGAAGTTTCATGAAGTTAGAATATCAAAATAATATCCTACTTATGAATCAAAAGCATTTAACGATAACTAGATACCTTTGGTGCCTTGATCAGCTTCATGTTTGCTTCCTCTAAAGTTTGCTGGCCTTTTTTTGAGTTACATTTCGCACATGCCGTGACCTGTAATTTGTTATCTTTTAAGAAAATACAGTTAAACAAAGAACTTGTCCAATTAAGGCAACCACATAATACTCTTTCTCTCCCACACACAATTGTAATGCTTGAAAAAGGTATTAATCATTCTGATTATGCAGCAGAATCAAAAGGGGGCTTTTCACCTGGTTCTATACCTACTAAAATCCTCAGTAATTGTTCAGTCATCATATGAGATTTGTATTAGGTTTTAAAGATGCTTATTATTTGAATCTGAATTTCATAAAGCACACGCTTGTGATAAATTACGTCATTTTGGATGACCAAACATCTGTTAGGCAAGTTATGTGTTCCACGTTAGGACAGAATAGTTCCAAAAATCATTACCAGATGATTTTATTTCAAGTATGACTAGAAGAAACATTTTCAATGAAATACCGGATGCTAGTGGGAAAAGAATTTATGGATTCCTTTTCCCAAAATATATAGGTGAAAAATGGAAGTTAACCTTCAGATGCCCCTGACATAACATTTGAAGGCATAATTAAGGCGTCGAAAGCTCATTTTGAGATTTATGGTAATTCATTGATGTTAGTAGGATTATTGTGAGCTATGCTCGTATCAAGTTTCTTGTTGCATCATTAGAAAATATTGTAATCAATGACCTTAGACTAACAAAATGACATTGAGCAATTCATATGCGCAAACTTTGCAATTTATTAGAGCCTAATTAGATGCTTTCCTATTTAATTGTCGGTTAATTTATTGCTCTTATTTTTATTTTTTAAGATTAAATTTGCAATTACGAAAAAACATTCCATAGCAATTCTATCGCGTATGTCCCCGTGAATTTATCAAGTGCCAGATCCATAGGTTTCACCTCCAAATTGCGAAACTTTTACCCAAGGAGAATAATACATGCCTACTGTGCATGAAACAAGCCAAGGCCTCAACGTATGACTGGGAACATAAAATCAATACTCCTTCGCAGACATGATAAATTATGCAATAGTATTAGTTATACTTCTAAAGGCAAAAATATGCAAAGCAAATAGAATAGATATAGGCAAAAAGGTATAATTATAAAAAGATGCAGCTGCATACCAGGTTTTCCCATGTCCATTCACCTCCTTGTGAAACTGGTAATACATGATCAATAGTCAGGTTCACACGAGAATAGCAGTATCTGTAGAAAAAAGGAACATTATTACTAATCCAACCTAGCGGCAAAAATTAGTTTACTCTTATGGTATAAAGTGCAGGCATCAACATATTGAATAAATATTCCAAGAAAAAGGTCTGTAGAATTGTTGATTATTTGGCTGTCAAACTTTCAAGCTCAAGTGTTGAAAATCTAATGATCAGCGAGTGGGTATGTATATCCTAAATTTTTTTAAAAAGCATACTCACAGCAAACAGCACTAATACGGATGGCCGATACTCTTCTACTAAGTACTAAATCTGCAAGACCGGTTGCATGAACACAGACTTTCGTATTAATTAATATTGCTATTTTGCAGTGGTATATTATCATATGTAGTCTTATTTTTTAATTCTTTACAAAAACCTGCAATTCTATTCAGCTCTCTTCTTCCTCCTTTTTTTCCTTTTCTTTTTGGCCTTTCTTTGAGAATTTTGACATTCTTATATGTGCTAATAAGACGGACAACTTAAAGTGCTTGGCAGCAGGAGATAATCAACAATAATGAGGCCCATACATTAACCACTTAAGTTAATTCCCAGTTTTAGCTTTACTTACAACTATATATACACTTTTGAAGGTGAATGCAACCTAGAGATGCTCATGAAAACCTCTCAGTAATCTAACATGATGTTAAGACATCATTTAAAACCATCCATTTGGCACATATATCCCAGGCGGGGGGCCAAACAATACACTCATTCTTGGAAAGCAACCCGACTCCTTTCCAACTAAAGAAGATTGCAACTCAAGAATTCCGTGAGTTGAAAAACACATGGAAATCAAGGTTTGAGCAAAAGTTACTAGTATAAAGAGAATATGTTAATCATTGTTTCAATCCAATAAATAGTAAGAAATTTTCTTGATCACCTTAATAAGCTTGATATAACAAAAAGAATCCTGTTTTTAACTGACCATCCAAAACATTTGTGTCCTTGAACTTATTTTGTGTAGAATTGTATGTATACATTGTACAGAAAAGAGTGCTTCTAAATGAAGTTCAGTTTCTTCAGGACACTAAAAATCATGATAAAGATCATGATCCAACACATTGCACCGAGGCGCAAGGCGCGAGGCGAGGCGCGGGCCTTATAAACATGAGGCGCAATTTTTTTGAATAAAATATATATTTAACAAACATATTTGAACACACTTAATATAAAAAACTAGCTAATTTAGAGTTAAAGATTTATACATAGCAACTTAAGAAATGAATAATTTTAGGTATTATTATCCTAATATTATAGTATTATTTTTTAACTATATTATAATATTGAATTTATAGCTATATATTCATAACAGGCAGTCACTTCTTCTTCTTCTTCTTCTTCTTCTTCTCTCCTTCTTCTGTGTGCCTACTGAGCTAGAATTTCTTTTTGGGAAGGGGGCATTTTTTAAACTATGAAGTGCAAGAGGCATGCCCGGGCGTAGGTGGCGCCTCTTGCACGCACGCCATCTACAGATCTAGGCGGGCACAATTGCCTCCAACGCGCATAGGCACATCTTTAACAACACTGTTATCGTTAAGTTAATATAAATTCGTAATACATTATTGCCAATAGTTTAGGATTTAGTTGAACCTTTTTTCGCTTTTCTTTCCGCTTTTAGGGTTGCCACTAGCTTAGGATTTAAAAGGCGCCGAGGCGCACTAGGCGCGCGCCTTTCGAACGTAAGCTCACCTTGACCCGGGCTGGCGCAAACTCTGTTGGTGGGCCTAGGCTCAAGGCGAGGTGCACCTAGGCGACCTTTAACAACTATGTGCCAAAGATGTGTTGTTCGCAAAAAGTAGAAAATACGAAACTATGGTATGATAATATGACCTATCTGTGCCATGCCAAAAATGACATTCGACTAGAATTTTGTATCTATAATAGATAAAATTGCAGAATAACAACGCAGATATCTATATAGAACAGCACTTACTGACAAGTATAGGAATCCCTGTAAAATATACTCTTACGACTTAGGGTGTGTTTGATCCTTCTTCTCTTGATAACTTGTAGTAAGTGTGGAACCTGAAGACACGTAAGATTGCGTCATGAGATAGTATTGATCAAATTAAGTGTGAAATGTGGATGCTTACCCTTAAAACAGCTGGGATGTAAAAAAATCCAGAAGGAGAAGCTACTGTCTGATCATAATACTCCAGCACATCAACCTGCAAAAACCAAGTCATTGCCAATTGTTATATATAGCAACTAATACTGAGACCTAATTTAAAGATAGATAATGGAACTCTGATCTTAGTTCCCCCTTATCTTAAGCAAAAAAGGTGTCATAGAAGACACCGACTTCAAGTTCATATGTTATTTTGCGTAATAAAGAAAGAACAGGAAAACTAGGAGCAGATTGGGATTAAGGATTTGAACAAGTGAGAGGAAAAAACTGGCGTGGCCTAACCTTTTCTGTATACTCAAGACAAATTGCCCGCTTCCAGCAGACAACATTGACTGGCCTAGCAAGATATAATTGTCAATTAGAGTCAGCATAACAGAGTATAGTATAAATATCAGGAATATGAATATGTGCATGAAGAACATAGCCAAAGTATTGGAAACATATTGGAAATCAAGAATAAAGGAGGACATACAAGGTTCATACCATATCTATACTCTCTTCAAATTCGTAAAAATGCGCATAAAGGTGTATGACAAGCTCATGCTTGCTTTACACTGCCTCATACCAACATGTATGATGTTCTTGCAAGAACAGACGGCTAACTGAATCTCTAGTCCCTCAAGCTTTTATTGATTTCAAATTAAAACTATTCGAACAGAACCTTGACGGCAAAATGGGAAAAGACAATTGAACTGTACAATGTATCAAACACAAGAATCTCCTCACTAGCATCAAGGATTAGGCTAGTCAGACTCCAAATAATTCCCATTTTTAGCTTCATCTTTCTCAAACACAAGATACAGAACAAAATCCTCATCAAGAAGAGCTTGTAATATGAAATGAGTTAATAAGAACACCAATTACACCATCACTTCAGTAGAGCTGACAAGCAACGACGAATTTTTAAAAGAGCAAACAACAAGCAGAAACTCGTAAACCTGTAAGCAATGTCAAGTACTAATCCCCTGAAATTGGATAGTTCATCTTTCTCAAACATTTCCTCGTCATCCACCAACTCTGAAGACAACCTGATATTCTTCTCTACAGACCAAACCTTCTGAGACTTCGAAAAGTTGGATTCTCTTCTTTTATATCTAACTGAGTTCTTAGGGAGGCTCTTCTCACCAAAAATTCCGGTGCCAAAAATCTCTCTTGGTTCACACCCAAGATTGAAAGCCTTATCCCCATCGAAAATAAACTTGAGATTTCCTAGTGCTGTGAATTTGGCCATGACAAATTTGTCAAAATGGGCAACAAAATGATCTTTTTGGGGTATTGAAGAAACTTAATTTCCGAATTAGAATGAAAATAGATGGAATTTTTGTGGGTTTTTTTTGGGTCGAAATTTTTGTGGTTTTTGTGAGTAAGAAACTGGGTTTCTAGGAAGCTGGAGGAGAAAGGAAAGCGAAGGAACAATTACTTCCGGTGTCCTAAATCTCGATTTGATTATTATATTTTTAATGTTAAAGAAATCGTTGTATTTACACGATCACGTATATATTATTTTTTTTTGATGAGATAAAATTTTAATGGTAAATACCAAATCAGCCCTCCCTTTTTGGGGTTGGCCGATTCAGCCCCTGAAATTCCGGTGTCCTAAATCTCGATTTGATTATTATATTTTTAATGTTAAAGAAATCGTTGTATTTACACCTTGTATCGATCACGTATATAATTTTTTTCTTTTCTAAGATAAAATTTTAAAGGTAAATATCAAATCAGCCCTCCCTTTTTGGGGGTCGGCCGATTCATCCCCTTGAAACGCATTTTCAGGGGCTGATTTTATACCAAATCAGTCCCTAAAAATGTGTTTTCAGAGACTAATTTGGTAGAAATAAGTAAAACGGGGGCTGATTTGGTATTTGCCAAAATTTTAATTTACAGTAATTAGTAATTAATTTCTACTAATTCATGAATATCAGCATCACACAAAAAAAGGTCTAAATTTTACAAATCTCTATCATCTCTAATATATATATATATATATATATATATTATATATATATATATATATATATAACTGTCCACTGTCCTATCAAAATCGTTACACCATGTGGCATTTTAAATAATTTTTGATGTGTCATATGTCATTTATACTTATTCTAAAATGTCATGTAGCATTTGCATTAATAGATAGAAATTTATAAAATTATATAACTTACTTAAAAAATATAAAAATCTAATATTAAAAATAACTACTTAATAAAAATAATAATTATTAAAAAAAACTAAATAGATATATCAATATTAATATAAATAATTATATGTATTATATAATATTTATTTTTATAAATAAATTTTTTTAATATATAAAAAAATGATCTCAAATATAAACCATTTCACCCCACTTCTCAAATAATTTTTATATATGGAATGTAACATTTTTTCTTACTCTAATAATATATAACAAATAAAGTTAAATATGTTAATGAAAATAATTATCAATTTATATAAAATTATAAGTTTTTTATTAATATTTATATATAATTATATATGACTAATATCTGTGCATCGCATAGGTGTAAAACTAGTAGTAGTAGTAATAATAATAATAATAATAATAATAATTTATATATATATATATATATATATATATATATATATATATATATATATAATATATATATATATATATATATATATATAACTGGGTGATAAAAGTTGTTATGTCACGTGATATTTTGAATAATTTTTTGTGTGACATATGGCATTTACTCTTATTTTAAAAAAAGGCATGTGGTATTTGTATTAATTGATAGAAATTTATAAAATCATGTAATGTATTTGAAGAATATGAAATATCTAATATTATAAATAAATACTTAAAATAATATTTATAAAAATGATATAACTATATATATACAAATTAGTATAAAAATAATTATATTATATATTATTTATTATATAATATTAATTTTAAAATAAAACTTTATAATGTGTAAAAGTTTTTAATTATATACATATACCATCTAATGTCAATTTTTAAATAATTTTATATATTTTATTTGACATTTTTCTTATTCTAATAATATGTTGCGAATAAAATATAATATTTTACTAAAATTTGTATGAAATTAAAATTTTAATGAAATAGAGAATTAAATTTTACAATATCTTTATTTATATATATAATTTATAATTGTGATCGTATGGATGTAAAACTAATAATAAAATATTTAAAATAAATGTATATTCGAAATTATGCCATGTAGCATCCTATCTTATCTCCGTATGGGCCATATGTCAGATCATGTTCATGTCGCATCCATTATTAACTTCAAAGAATCAATTCAACTGATTAATTAGTTAGGAGATTATTACCAACTTTATCATTCCAGCCCGTTGACAGCACATCTGTTAAATTCATCTCATTAACGAAACCAAATATATTACCAAATATAAATCATGTATTTTTGGTGTTCAGCATTGGACTAGCAGTCTGTTCATCTCCTGCCCCATAACCTATAGCCACTTCAAATTGGGGTTGAAATAGAGCCGAGTTCGAGTCGAATACCACTGAACTCAAGCTCGGCTCAATTAGTTTAGCTCGAGCTCAACGAGTTTTAAAAGTTGAACTCGAACTCGACTAGACTCGAAAAATTTCAAGCTCGAACTCGACTCGAGCTCGGCTCGATTGTATCAACTGAGCCGAGCTTGAGTCGAATTGAGCCGAACTTGCGTCCAGTTCGGCTCGATTCTATAAATTAGATCAAGTTCGAGTCAAGCTTGAACTCAAACTCATTTAAGTTATTTTATTGTAAAAAATATTTGAATAAAATATAAAAAAAATTTTAGGCTCGCGAGCTTAACGAGCCGAGTAACACGATACTCAGACCCGACTCGTTTAATTTCTCGAGCTAGAATCCGTGCTCGAACTCGATTCGAGCTTGTTAATACTTAAGCTCGAGCCAAGCTTAAACGAATTTAAGCCTAAACTACTCATAAGCGGCTGAGCTAGTTTCCACCCCTACTTCAAACCATTCAAGCTCTACAATCAGTTGATCTCCGTGAGCTTCCAAAATCATTTCAAGCAAATATCCCAAAAGTCTAAGGTAATTAAGACAGCCAACGATAACTAATATTTAATACTTAAAATCGTTTCAAGCTTAAATATTTAAAATAGTCCAACGGTAATCAATGCTTTAAACTTCGGTAATGACGTTTAAAGCCTTAAAATCCCTCTTTCTTCCTCAACTCCCTCCGCAAATTATGTCCAGCGCACCATCAAAATGATGCGCGGACGCGCCAATATATATATATATATATATATATATATATTAAAATTATAGATCTCATTGAGATCTATAATTTTAATGTTGAAAAATTTTTTAAAAAATATTTCTAAATAAATATTTTGATATTCCAAAAATAGCATATATTAAAAAGTTTTAAAATACATTTCAAGTCTGTTAATTTTGGATATCCCAAAAAACCAATCTATAAGTATTTTTTGAAAAAATTTTCAACATAAAAATTACAGATCTCATCAAGATCTACAATTTTTATATTGAAAATATTTTCAAAATATAATCATAAATTTTTTTTTCTTTGTTTTGGCGCGCCCGCGCACCATCTCATCTTGGTGGTAGTCATGGCCTCTTCTACTGCATATATTGGCTAGATCGCTTGCTTTCTCAGAATGCGCAACTGAGACCATCTATGAACTCCATCAAATTTAGCACTTCAAACTCTTTAATTTCCTAGCCTTTATTTCATAAATGTTTGTTTTAGAGAATACTAATACCTACGACCTAAATTTCTCAAATTCTTTTAGAGTTTGGTTGTTTGTTTATTTTGATTTTATATTATCATTTATTGATGCAGACTCATCAAATAGTTGAATTGAGATCGATTAATTACGGCCTACAAATTCAAAGTGCTTCATAGCTCGTATATATAAGTAGAATTATATTTTTTCTTTTTTAAAAAATTTAATTAGTGAAATTTATAGCCAGCCATAACTTGTATTAGGACTATATTCTTAACGTTCTGGATTTTAAATGTGATAGCACATCTCCAAAAAGAAGAATGGAAAAGCTTCTTCTTCTTGGAACGAAGTGGAATGATCATAGAAAAAATATAGTACAATAACAATCCAATAAAAAATAGGGATAATGTAGTGTCAACCTTAATTTCAAAACTAAAAAAATTCAACATTAATCTCATATGACTATCTGACATATAAATTAAAACTTATAGTTATGTTTTAAATATATGCTTCCATACATTTATAAGAAAGAGTTATGAGGTACTACTTTTTTTTTTTTTTTGAAAGATATAGTTTTCATAAAATTTTATGTACAGATTTAAACTTTTCAGTCCTGTGCGTAGCACGGATAAAATACTACTATACATAAATAAAGTAAAAGTAATTTTAGATTTTGTGCCGCGTGACAATCTCATGAACTATTATATGACATGTGGCAAACATTTAATGTATAATAATTAGTTATAAAAATATTTAAATTTGATGTATTATAATTTAGTTTTTATATGTCTTTTCTTATTTTTAAGGAAGACTTAATATCCTACACTAATGTATGAAAGAGAAACTGAATTCCAATAACAATTCCAGCAATAATCTTATAAAAATATAAAATTCAATCTATTACCTCTTCATATTCTCTCCTCCTATGATCTCGTCTCATCTCTTATACATTTTTATTTATTTATTTTTTTTAAATCATGCAACCGTAATAGTTGCTCAGCCAAGTTTTCTTGAGACATCTTGAAGGTCAAACCTCTGAGAGATGGATAACAATGATGGCATTTGACAATTATAGGATAATAAAGATATGACCTCCTGCTACAATCTCTCATAGTTATGTCTCCAATTTATTATCTACTTTTACGCCAATTCTTGCATGTGGTATTATGGTATTTTTATTTTTGTTTATCTTACAGTTGCAATCCAACTTTTTGTTGAACCCTTAACTGAACTACCTTGTAAATCTGGTATTACTGAGTCATTAAAGGACGCATTTGTGAAAAATCAGGAGATTGGATCGGATTTTTGAAAAATCATTAAATCAGACGGGTAAATATGGATACAGATACGAGCCTCAGAGACATCCCCTCAACTAAGATGAGTGGGAAGGTCTTCAAAAATCCCATAAATGAATGAGTTTGAGGTTTGTGGATCTCCGTACTTATCTTTAGCTAATGTCCTTAAATTATTGTTGTAAAAAAGGATTAAAATATTGATTAACTGTGTTGAAATCCGTTGATGGCCTGGTGACATGATAGACTCTGCTATCGTAGGATGGTTCACGTCTAGATTAATGCCAATCAGCCAAGCTTAATATCAAAAGATAATTGTATATCAGTCCATCTAAAATTAACAGTTGCGCGTTTCAGTATCCGAAAATATAAAAATACGCGGCGTGGTAGCACGCTAGCATACCACGTCAGCACGAAAATCCGTTTTCGGAGGCTGAAATACAAGACGTAAATTTTGGAGGCTGATATGCAATTATCCCTAATAATCAATACTGATTGTCTTTTTTTTTTTTCTTTTTTTTTTGAAAACTCTATATTTGAATTGCCGGATCGATCAAAAGAGATTTGGCAGGTCCTGTGGAGCTTGGGTGCGGAGTAATACGTAGTTGAGCATGTGTCTTTGATTGAGCGGTTATAGTTATGTGCTGAAAATAATAAGACATTTTGGGGATTGTTGGATCAGAGCTCTATGCTTCTATTTGGATTGAATCTTTTTTGTGGGATAGTTGTTGGATTTGTGGCGTATTTATTCTGTAGTATGTGGTTTTTCGGCTTCGTGTTGCTTAGCGCTTGAATTTTATCTTTTTGTGGTTATTCTAATTGGTTGAAATGAGTTGCTTAGCGCTTGAATTATTCTAATTGGTTGTAATGAGTAGTAAAAAAGAGGAAGAGAGGAAGGAAATGATCATAAATGGCCTTCTGAAGCAACTTGTGGTAAATCAAAAAAAGTGTATATTGCTGCTTGATTTCTCATGTCCAAAATTAATATCTTCATCAAATGATAGATCAATGTTGTAAAAGGTTGTGTTTACCTTTGCTAATAAATTTCAGTATTAACCTAAATTATTATTTGTTTAATTTAAATAGTATAAAAGGCTACTTGCCTTTCCATACTTGCCTTTCTCTATTAAATATAAAGAGTATTTATTTTTTTTCACTTTGAGCTAAAAAATATTCAGCTTTAGTATTATAAAAGACATATTGATTTAACGATCTTCCTTTCATTTGTGCCAATACGTTGACGTCATAATTTAGGGAAAAAAAAGTCTCAATAAGCAATAATTAAGTTATAAAATTTTAAAACTTTTCTACTATTACTTAATCGTAAATTCATAAACTTTAATTCAGACCTTTGCTTAGCACGGATTATACACTAGTTATGTCATAAAAATTACAGTGATTTTGTAATCTAGATAATATCAGGTATAAAGCGCAAATATACACAAGCAATTTTTTTAAAAGCTTTTATAAAAAAAAAAATTCTACTTCACAAAATCACTCTAAAATATATATTTTATATATATATATATTGCTGCGCCTCAACGCATTTCGGGGAGAACCAGCTTAAAAAATTACAATATTAAAAAAATAATTTTATACTAAAAAACTTTTACATTTAAAATTTTTAAAAAATGTTTATAAATATTCTGGCTCCAAACTTTATCATTTTTGAAATATCAAAATTTTTGTTTTAAAAAAACTAATATAAAAATTAATAAGCACATCCAAATATATTTTTTGGTGTTGATATGCCATGTGGTATCTGCTTTTATTCTAACAGAGTTATGTGGTATTCGCATTAATTTATAGGAATTTATAAGTCATGTAAACTACTTAAAGAATATGAAAAGTCTAAAATTAAAATAATACTTAATAAAAATGATAATGTATAATATAATCTAAATAGATATTTAAATGTTAATATAAAACAATTATATTAAACATTATGTAATATTTATTTTCATAATAAAATGTTATTTATATATAAACATTTTTTATCATATATATATATATATATATATATATATATATATATATATATATATTTACCATTACACTTTTCAAATATATATGACATGTAGTATTTTTTTTCTTACTCTAATAACATATAGAGAATAAAATATGATATGTTAATAAAATAACTATCAAGTTATTTATAAAATTATAATATAAAAATTATAAAATATTAAAATATTTTGTATTTTTATTTTTAATAATTTATAGTAATTATGAAAATATGTATTTTAGAATGGCAATAGAAGAAAACAGTAACTCTTTTGACTGTTTGTCCATATTGATTATGACACATGTACGTCCTGTGTCATGTTTAGCTAACTTCTGGACAATAAAATATTTTATCAAAAAAAATTTCTACTTTACAAAACTTTGATAATTAATTTAAGTTTTTTAAAAAAAAAATTATCACTCTAAAATATCTATTATATAAATATTTTTAAAACAAATTTTATTCTTAAAAATTTCAATATTTAAAATTTGTTTAAATATTTATAAATATTCTGAGCTCCAGAATTTATCGGTAACAATTTTGAAATCTTACAATTTTTGTTTTGAAAAAAATTAATATAAAATTGATAAGCACATCCAAATATATTTTTTAGTGTTAAAGTTCTTATAAATATATATTTTTTAGTTTAATTTAATATATATAACTAAAATATTAAAGTCGTTGCGCTATATGACATTTCAAATAGTTTTTAATATACCCTGTGGATCTGCTATTATTCTAACATAGTCATATGTTATTTATATTATTGATAGAAATTTATAAGTTATGTAACGTATTTAAAGAATATGAAAAATCTAAAATTTAAAATAAATACTTAATAAAAATAATAATTTATAAAAATAATTTAAATAGATATATAAATATTAATATATAACAATTATATTATAGTTTATGTAATATTTATTTATTTAAAAAAATTATATATATATATATATATATCATTTCATGCCATTCTGAAATAATTTCTATGTATATTTTTTCTTATCTAATAATATATAATGAATAAAGTGTAATATATTAATAAAATAACTATTAATTTAGATAAATTATATTATAAACTTTATAAAAATTAAATTTTTAGTATTATTATTTATATATAATTATATATGATTAAAATTTGTGTAGAACTGATATTAATTATTAAAATATGGTCTTTTAGAATGGCAATAAAAGAAAACAGTAACTCCTTTGACTGTTTTATAATATGGATTATGACACGTGTACGTCCTAGTGTCATGTTTATCTAACTAACCATTAGCGAACTGCTAAGAAGAGAGAGAGGGAGGGAGAGGGAGAGAACTTGAAGCATACGGAAAATTATCTTCGTGTTCACAGCTTTCATAGAAGTGTGTCACTTATCAATCGTCGAAGATCATAGTTATCACGATCGATCAATCACGATTCTCGACAATGGTATTGAGGAGATTATTAAGCAGCGCAGGAAAAAGGAATTTTTGTAGCTCTAATGATGGATCAATGGCTATTCAAAAGAGTGGGAAACCTCTCAATCTCTTCTCTGCCGTCAATCAAGCTCTTCATATCGCTCTTGAGACCGACCCTCGGTAAGATTACTTCTTTTATTTTTTCTTCTGTTGGGAATTTTTTAGTTTCTTGCTTGGAAGTTGAGAATAGATGTGGAGTGGCATGACTTATTGTTTGCTTTCAGGCTTCAGATAATGGTTTAAACGTCTCAGTGTTTACACTTCTTCTTTTTCTTCTTTCTTTTTTTTTTTCTTTTTGGTAGTTTAAATGGATTTATGATATAATATGATGTAATTTATTAGCTTAGTGTCAAGTTAAGACATATATTCAGCTTGTTTTGTCCAGCCTTATGAAATAAGAACATTTGATTATATTCACTCTTGATATGTTTCTATGCCATGCTTCTTGATTTTTTTTTTCTCTTTAAGTCAACACCTTTTACTTAAGCTGTATATAGCAGTGACCGCAATCTGCTCTATGGATCTTGGTGTTTTCGCTGATTTTCGTAAGATGCAAACTTGAACGCAGCTTAGTTTATCAGTTCTCTGGTAGTTGGAAATGGTACCAACCCCCTAGAATAAAAACAATGTGTAATTTTTATTGGAAAAATCGACAAACAATGCATTTTTTTTTGCTAAAAGGCTCAATATCTGCAGTGCATATGTTTTTGGTGAGGATGTCGGCTTCGGTGGTGTCTTTCGTTGTACGACAGGATTGGCAGATCGGTTTGGTAAACACAGAGTTTTCAACACCCCTCTATGCGAACAGGGAATTGCTGGATTTGCTATTGGACTGGCTGCCATGGTTAGAAGTAGTCATTGCAACTGTTATCTCTCTTCCTAACAGGCATCTTTTTTGGAGCTGATTATTCTCATTTATTGATTTTAAACACTTATTGGACAGGGAAATAGAGCCATAGCAGAAATTCAGTTTGCGGACTACATATTTCCTGCTTTTGACCAGGCACGTCGTTTATGTTGCAGAATTTACTCACTTTTTACATCCAAATTACTTTATTCAGTTATTATGGAGCATCATTTTGCTATATTCATTATTTTCCAATTTTTACCTATTCCTGCTATTTTATGCTTTAGTAAATACAATATAGTCATATGCAATTACTCTGTTGCACCATGATTGAGAGAATGTAAAATGTAGACATGAAATCAGAGAAGACCTTAATAGTTGCTGAAAATATTGAGAGTGAAGGCCCAGGTCTTGTAATGGTTTTGAGACAGATGCTTTAACTGGACCTTCATGAGAATCATGAAGAATCTTGAAATTGTTTCGGCACTTTGTATATCGGAATATTGATTTTTGTGCAGGTTTTGGAAAAGATATCCTGCTAGTGGTTTCTCAAGTGACTTCTCTATCTAGCTCTCGAAGCCAATCACTCTACACAGGATAAAATAGATGTGTACATTCTTATGCCACATATTGCATAACAAAATTCAATACAATCTTGACTTCTCAATCCATGCCGCTGAATACCTTTTCTGATGAACGCATTGCATCCTCTTTAAACATTAACAAGATAGTCATACAAGTCATTACCCAAGGAGTAGAATCTGAATTTCTTGATTTCCCTGCAAGAGTAAAATCTTGCATTCCTATCTATGTTGAATTATTTAAGATGGAATTTTAATGCTGAAATCATGGCGAGGTTTACACTATATGAATGAGATTTATTTGTTGAAATCAAACAACGAAAGTCAGGTCAAAGTTGCAAGGTCTTTATGAGAATAATATCTTTCTCTTTGGCTGCTACGTCTTAATATTTATTTAATAACGATATGTTTGCTTTATCGTGCAGTTCTTAATCTTTTATATATCATCCTTGGTTGTTTAAATCAGAAATCAATCGAACTTGTTTGTATATAACAACATGACTTATAAAACAATGAAAATTTATCGTGCAGCTTGTCAATGAAGCAGCTAAGTTCAGGTATCGAAGTGGTAATCAGTTTAATTGTGGAGGTAGCCATTTTTCTAACTATAATCATATTCCTTTTATTTTATCTGTGTCAATGATGGCATTCTGTAACTTCTATTTGATTTAGGATCATCTTATAATTTTACATTAGCAATACAAATTAATGATCAATATCCACATCCAAACATCATATTGACACAATTTCTGCAGGTTTGACAATAAGGTCTCCATATGGAGCTGTTGGACATGGTGGTCATTACCACTCACAATCCCCTGAGTCTTTTTTCTGTCATGTTCCAGGTCTAAAGGTTCATCTTCCTTTTTCTAAGTTCCATCAATCTCAATAACAGAAACTATGTACACCTTACTAAATCTCGCCAAAGTGTAGAGTACCTTTAATATATATATATATATAGTAATTAGCAGCTAACATGTGAAAAAATCTTTGTTTACTTTGATAATAGGTGGTAATTCCACGAAGCCCGCTGCAAGCAAAAGGATTGCTCTTGGCTTCCATACGTGATCCAAATCCTGTCATCTTTTTTGAACCTAAGGTATATCTTTAACTAATGAACACCTTGAGCAATTTATACCTTACTTACATGCACTGTAATATCAGAGATCAGAATGAGTTTACCTTAAGAATTATACATACACAAAGGCACGCAATCACAAATCTTGTGTATAGGTATGTATATGATGTAGAGTTCTGCTACAGTACATGAAATAATCACTAAATCAATACCAATTTCAAAAGAAAATTGAACTTCGGGGGAAAAAAAAAACTATTCAGCTAAAATTGAACTTCAGGTTTTTTTTTTTTTTTTTTTAACTGATAGGTTATATTTTTTCCAAAGTTCAATTTTTTTGAAGTTCTGGAACAACTTCCAGATCAAATTCCTGGCATAAAGTATTTCTCATGTAAGTATAGGTGCATCTAGTAATGGCTCTTGATCGAAATTCTATTTAGTGATGAAAGCCTGTGAAACAATGATATACAAGTAATTAGTTTTTTTGGAAATGCTTCTAATATCCATCACAATCGTTATTCAGTTTGGACCAATAGTTTCCTTTTTTGGAAGATTTTTTTATAACACTTTCAAAAAGATAACTCCAAACAAAATTAACAACCTGTGGTTGAATTCAAAGTAAGTCGCAGTTTCTTGTTTTTTTTCCATGTGTTATTTTTGGCACTCTGGGGTTGATAACCACACTCCACTGCTGACTATTTTTTATCACTAGAAGTGGAGTGTGGTTATCAACCATGGCAGTGCCAGGATCGCTTGCCGTTAATGCTTCAATGATATTAACTCTTGTTTCTTCATTTTTTCCATCCTTAGTGGTTGTATCGCTTGGCTGTTGAAGAGGTTCCTGAGGATGATTATATGTTGCCTCTGTCACAAGCTGAGGTAAGTAATTCTCATGGTTATATTCTTTTTGTAACTTTAGTTCCATCTCATGTATTCTGTTCTATCACAGGTTATTCGTGAAGGCAATGACATAACACTAGTCGGATGGGGAGCTCAGCTGGCGATAATGGAGCAAGCTTGTGCTGAAGCTGCAAAGGTTGGAATGTCGTACGGTTGATTTGTTAGAATTTAGAAATATCTTCAAAAACTCAGGAATGCGTTAAAACCTGTAGCTTACTATATAACAAATTAACAATTTTTATAGGTTTGTAAAAGTGAAGAAAACTTATGCCGCATAGTACTGTAGGTTTTTTTTGCTGAAAAAAGAAACATAATTGCTATAGTGCTAGTGATTTCCTGTGAGCTCATAGGCTGCTGGCTGATGTGCGATTTGACAGGAAGGAATTTCCTGCGAGCTCATAGATTTGAGGACACTGATACCCTGGGACAAGGAAACAGTCGAAGCATCTGTACGGAAGACAGGGCGACTGCTTGTATGCCTACTTTCCCGAACAAAATTACTTAGTTTACTGCTTCAAAGTAAATTGTCTGCGTAAGCTCTCTCTTATCTTCTTCTTTATTCTTCTTTATAATTTTCAGGTGAGTCATGAAGCTCCGGTTACAGGAGGCTTTGGTGCCGAAATTTCTGCTTCAATTGTTGAACGTTGCTTCCTTAGGGTGAGAGATTCTTCAAAGAAGATAATCAAATGCCTAACTTAGTAGATACATTTCGAATAGGCTAATTTTAGTGATTCTGAAGCTAAATTTATAATCGTAATTACATTTTCTAAAGAGCCTTCAACCAATCAATAATAAAATTCAACCTTATGCATGCGACTCTAACTTGAACTCTCTTTCCGAAGAATGCGAATCTCGTAACGGATCGATCCTATCGATTTACTTTTTCTCCCATCACAAGATCGCCATCAGTATTTATAATGTAGTCCATAGTGTATTTATCATTTGTAAATTCCAAGACTAACCTGATTACAATATCTTGTAATATTTAATACATTTTCCAGTTTAATTTAATTTTTACTGGTACTGTATACTGCAGCTGGAAGCTCCTGTGTCCAGAGTGTGTGGCTTGGATACACCCTTTCCTCTCGTCTATGAGCCTTTTTATATGCCTACAAAGAACAAGGTTTAAACATCAATTTTCGCGAGTTTCTTATATTTCTTGTGATCCTCGCAGTCACTCAATCCCTTATTACTGCATTCCCTTAACATTACTAGAACCTCTTCATCTCAGATTCTGGATGCAATCAAAGACACGGTCAACTACTAACAGATGGTGCAAGCAAGCAGCAAATCTAGATGAGAATAAGATGGTGACAGTACCGAGATAAAAGGTATAACATCAATGCATCATGAACTGCAATAGAACAACAGATTTATTTAAGCCTGAGGCGTTGTTGTCGATAGTATGTGTATTGTATGGAATTCTGGGTAAACACCTAATGTATCTGATAATTTGGAAAAACATTGCAACCTATCAATAATTATAAGTGTGTAAATCCATGTTGAAGAAATCCACCTGTCATTTGGATTAATTAGGTGGTGGTTATCAAGCATTAGCATCTGCAGAAAATTTCAACAGAAAATAAGTCTCATTATTTTGAATTAACAATTTTTAACAGATAAGCAAAACACACTCAAAAGTAGCTCACTTTGTCACCAAAAAAAAAAAAAGGGAAAAAAAAAAAAGAAAAAAAAAAGAAAAAGAAATTGGAGGCCACGCTTCTGCTTTTGCACAGAGGTAGGTAGCTACTCTTTAGAAACCTTGCATTGCTCTTTCTGAAGTCATAAATGTAAGTTTCTTCAGCACACAATGTACCACGAACACAAGGGCACGATATGGGGACAGCACTTTTAAAAAGAATAAGGTATGGGTGCCTCACGGGCACGGCAATAAAAATATAAATAATTAAAAAAAATTTATACGAATTATTTAAATATTAGAAAATATAGTAACATTCAATAATAAGTCTATCCATAATACAATATTGCGCATACTTAAAATAAATCTAAACACTAAAAATTTAGTTATATCGATTAAAATTAAAAAAATATAATATTTGAGTGCATAACTATATTATATTACTTATTATATTATATATAATTTTTAACTTTTCTAAAAAAATAAAAATAGAATTCTTTAAAAAAAAATAATATAAATACCGACATGCGTGTCCGCCACGCCGAACAAAAGTGTCCGACACGCGTATCCATTTTTTATTTTTAATTTTTTTTTTTTAACACCACGTGGCGTGTTCGATACGTATCCGATAAGTGTCGTGTCTGACACGTGCACGAATACGGACACAAACACATCAATATTTTTAAAATATCCCTGCTATATAGTCTGCACATCTTTACAGCATGGAGGCACCATAAGTTGTTGCAGATGGCCGAAGTGCAGAACCATGAATAGTATGCTTTGGCATTACATGTTCAGATGTCCTTTTCCACCGCCACCAGAATCGCTTTTATATACAGTTTAGAACCACAAATAATATATTTCGAAACCAAGCTTCTAAGGAATATGAGCATATGCCAGTAGTCTCAGAAAATGTCAATATATTCATGTCTACGTCTTAGACATGACACTTCTTGGATACGTCAGGACACATCACATGGCATCTTCGGAAAAAATTTAAAAAAAAAAAATCGAAAACGCGTGTCTGTATTTATGTCATTTTTTATTTTTTTTTTAAATTTTTTTTTTATTTTTTTAGAAGAATATAATATAATTATACACTTAAATTTTCTTTTAGTTTTAATTAATATAATTTGACTTTTAGTGTTTAAATTTATTTCAATACGTGAGATATTATATCATAGATGGACTTATTGTTCCATGTCATTATATTTTTTGATATTTAAATACTTCATATATATTATTTTTTAATTATTATATTTTTTGTTATAATGTCCAAGCCGTATTCATGTCCTATAATTTTTGTTGAATTACCGTGTCACTGGATCGTGTCGTGTCCTTTTTTTTAAAAAAAAATATCGTGTCTCCATATCGTGTCGTGTTTCTGTGTCCATATCCGTACTATATTGGCATTATTGTAACAAGATGAATCATGTTATGTACAAACCTTTATGGTTATCCGGAGAGCCACACTAAACAATTTGCTGATCTTGTAAATGTAAATCCAATGGGAGGTATTAAGCAACAGGATAACTGCATATCAGTCCTCTAAAATAACAGTCGTACATTTCAGTCTTCGAAAATACAAAAATGCGCTACGTGGCGACGCGTGAGCACGTCACGTCAGTGTGGAAACGTGTTTTCGGAAGCTGAATTATAAGACGTAAATTTTGGGAAGCTGATATGCAATTATCCCTTAAGCAATTGACATAAGGTCGCAAGGGTTTTCTCTCAGCTACATAGTGGATTTTCCCGCTGATCTCTCGGCTCCCCTCTATCCAGTCGGCTAGATCATTTTAGTACCTTGGGTTTTGCTCTATATTTTGGATGTACTCTGTTTTTTGGGTATTTCTCTATATTTTGAACTGGATCAATATTTGTAATTCGATCTGGGTATAATTTCCTAATTTTTGTACCACGGTCTCCAATATCAGCTGTTCCCTGAGATAGGAACCATTTGTTAAATGAAGGCAACGCCTTTTATAAAAACGAAAAAGTAAGTATCAAGCAATATCGTCAAAATAGCTTTGCTCGCTTTTCGCTCCTTTACAAACCTGACAGACAAAGACCACAAGTCATGAAATGGTTCACAGATTTTATCATATGGAATATTATAAGATGCATTACAAAAGAAAATAATAGAGCTACATGGGATGTTTCAAACTATCTAGAGGCAACATCTCTCAATCCATTTACACAAACAAAAAACTAATTCATCAAAGTCGTTATCAGACGCGTCATCCTCTATTATCTTATAGGGGGGCTTGCATATTAGCCATTCTACTGTTTAAACTTTACGAATTAGCCGCTTATTTTATCTATTATCTTTGATACTCCAAAATATTTATGTAAAGTTATTTTTTGGAGAAACTTTAAAAATAAAAATTATAAATTTTGATGAAATTTACAACTTTAATATTTAAATTTTTTTCAAAAAGCACTTCTAAGTAGGTATCATAAGGCTTCAAATTTTAAGGGGTTAATAGATTGATTTTGAAACCCATTAAGATTTGAAAATCTCCAAGCATCTATTTAGAAAATTTTTTTTTAAAGATGTTAATATAAAAGTTGTAGATCTTTAAGACTCCATCCAAATCGTTTGTTTTTTAATTCAGTCTACAAAAAAAAATATTATTTATATAAACGAGTTAATTCCTACTTGGTTGATACATGACAGTGCATTACTATTAGTGGCTCTCCAAGTAGCTCCATGGGTCCAACACCTTTGCACATTAGAGGAAAATGTATGAAGTATAGCGTGCAAACAATCTCAAGTATAATGCTTTTTTCTTCTTTTGTAAAGTCTTATGCAAGAACGCAAAGAAATTATCCCTTTTCTACCATGTGTTAGATAATATGGGCATTCAAGCATGTCCAGTCCGCAAACGTGAGATTCCTCAGTTGGTAGAAACGGGATCGGTGCCATATGTAAATTTATACATTATGACGATTGAACAAAAATAGACCGGTTGTGGACATAATTTTTTTTTAAAAAATCTAAAAACAAAAAAAAATACTTTAGTTATTAGTGCATGAAGAAGCATTTGAAACTTAATGCGATGAACCCAAGTCTTCCACGCAGAGATCACAGCGGACAATTCCATGATTCATTCATTCATTATTACTCTCTAACAATAGCTGCGTCTCTTTTTCGAATCAACAAGTGATATAAAACAGTAAAAGCCACAATAGCTCAAACATTAGAAGGAACACTAGATGTCCAGAGGCTTAGGAACTCTCCTATTCAGGTTCGACTCCATGAGTTGTAAATTGCGTATTTGCAAATGCTATGCTAGTAGGATAGACGGATTATGACAGCAGTGGTGTAAGTGGGCGGCTTCGCTTAGAAAGCAGCCCCAGAATAGTCTCATTTTAGGACAGACGGAGTGCAGGTTATGACCGCAATACCGATTATTCAAAATAATAGAATACAAGGTCCTTGAATGTCTGTAGGCAAACACAGGTATGTTTTTTAAAGACCCAGTTAACATCATTTTTGGACATGAATTTCCTTTGTTTTGAGGACTGATATTTATGAAAATTTGGTTCCCATGAGTTTTATGAGTGTCATTCTAAATGATCCACAATTCCTAGGTGAGAGATTTCTTTTTTTCAATAACGAGTCGCAAATTTCCTCAGACTCTCATGATCAAATTCGTGGTCTTTCCCAAAGCCATTTTGTAAGTGTGTATACAGTAAAAGAGTAAAATTTCAAACATATAGCATCCACTACTTATCCTGGAGTACAGCTTTAAAAATATTCTTTAGAGACCTATAATATTCCATTAAATGCACGAAAATCGTCAAAGGCAAATTCATGAGTTAGCAACACTGCAAACCACCTAAATTGTATACAAGTTATGTGATTGTTTAGATACCCGCTTAACAGTTTAATTGATCTTGAAAATTTCTATTATACTTTTCAAGTGACTGCTATCATTAGTGATGGTGTTTGACTGGAATTTAAACAAGTAATAACAAACTTATAGATTGTTCTTAGAGTTGTCAAAAAGTACACACCGGCAAGGCTTAATAGCATGGGCAGGCCGAGCTGACCCGCACTGATGCGCATCTGACTCCGCTAGTGACCCGCCGTGCCAAGGCCGTAGTGCAGGCTTGGCCTGCCCAGTGCACGGGCTAAATATGCTATAAAGTAAAAGAAGCATGAACTGCTCAGAGTGAGCAGAACACCGCACTTTGACTGTCTATACAATGGGGCCGAGTTCGTTCCGCACAATTTTTTCCGAGATGCTGTCTTGGGCCACACTATTTGTGTGGGCCATACCCTTTTTGACATGTCTAATTGCTCCCAGGGACACTGTCATCCATGAACAATACAGGACTTTGTATGAAATAATACAAAATATTAAAGCTAGTGCTTAATTTTAAATTTAAGATAGAAATAAAAGCTAAATATAAAACATTATTAAAAGCTAGTGCCTAATTTTAAAATTAAGATAGAAATAATAAAAGCTAAATAGAAAACATTACACACACACACACACACACACACACATATATATATTAAAAATAATAAATAAATGTTTATGCACCGAAATACATGCATTCTATATATTTGAGAAGAAAAAACTCTAGTGCAAAACTCATAATATACCTTATATTGCGGTCTTTTGTATAATATATATTTGTTTTTTTTTTACTATACAACTATGGTATTTCACTGCTCTACTTATATAATAGAGATGAGTTTTGCTAAGTGACGACGTTAATGTCCCATCTCAATTAAACTTTGAAACTACAAGCTAAATCATCAGCTAAAGAAAGAAATTTCGTATTGAATCTGATTTTTATTTTTCAAATGGAAGTTCAATATTTTTGACGAAAGTCTACTTATTTTAGCTTGTCAATAACTTGGGATCAGCTCCATGGCATAAAACTATGAAATAGGATCATTAGATATGGAACTATTCAAATTGGATCATTAGATATTTTTTCAATTTTTTTTCAAGTCCTCCATTGATCGTAACATTTCGGCAATGTACTATGGCTCCGGCAAGGGGACCCACTCTCTCCGTACCTTCTCATCTAGTTGGATCAATGGATCAGCAAAATAATGACTGCAGTATGCTGGAATGATCAGTCTCTAGAATGCTGATGGCTCCATGTCTTTGTACAAAATGATAAATGATAACTAGCAACGCATAAAATTCTTCCACCTATCTTCAATGGAGCGACTGGTCTTAAAATCAACTTTGACAAATCTCTACTTTCTGTTGACGTCGGTGGCTTCTCAAACTCGGCTAATCTCTTCGGATGCAAAGAAAGAAGGTAAACTATCACCTATCTATACATTCCCATTGGATGGTGGAACTTCCTCAAGCAAGATTGCCTCCTGCTTCGCTCTGTGTGGAGAGGTGGCTGGCTTTCAAAAAAAAGTTGCTTCTTTTTCCTAGGCGTGCGCCTGGTACTCATTAACGTTGTTCTGTATGCTGTCATCTAAATTATGTGAGGGGCAACCACCGGTCAGCCTCCCTGTTAGAAATTTTACCATCAATCAGTATCCCTGACAAGATTTCTTGCGGTTCAGCCCCTCCCCCCCAAAAAAATACTTTTTCAATTTTTTCGTACAAAAATGTACTCATAGCGTTAACACTTCGGAGCTTCAAAATATTTATTTAAAAAAAATTTCAACATTAAAGTCGTAGATCTTATGTTTTGAATTTTTTCAAAAAGAAAAATGCTATTTTTCAGGGTCATTTTGAACATGAAGAAATCAGGGCTGATGTGGCGTTGTCCACATCAACCCATCGTTTATTATTTCTTAATATTAAATATTTTAAAAAAAGCACATTTAATCCACATCAGCCTATCATTTATTATTTCTTGATATTAAATGTCTTGAAAATAATCACTTTTAATGTGACTTTTTTGATAAGTGTAAAATAAGTATTTCTAAAATATTGAGGTGTGAAAATAATTATTTTTTTAAATATTTTATTAAATATTTGGGCTGATGTGGACAACACCACATCAGTCCTGATTTCTTCATGGTCAAAACGAATCTGCAGAATAGTTTTTTTTTTTTCAAAAAGTATTTTTAAATAGTTATTTTTATGATTTTCTATTTTAACATAAAATGGTCAAATCTTTAACGTAACGCCAAAATGGGTCTCTCCGAGAATGATGCCCTATGATGGCACGTTTTTGGGGAAAAAAATGCAAAGAACAAAATGGAGGTGTGCCATTAATTGCATACAACTGCATTGTTCGACCCATGAACTGTGAAAGTCACCGATCTTGGATCCTTCAACCTCGCCATCTTCTATAAGATGTGGCAAATTTCAAAGGCGAAAGGGAGTCTCTTTAGTGAAGAACACTTTCCTTGCAAAATAGCGGTGGAGAGGCGATACGTTTTAGATACGGGAGGTGGCGCACTCTCAGATTTTGGGTTTGTCGGCGCCTAGACTACACTCACAACTGCTACAGAGATGCTTCCACCACCATGCATGCTAGCCGCCTCAGGGAACAACACGTCCTTTTGAATGCAAGATTGGATTGGCAAAGGATCTTCGACCTCAAATATCTGGGTGTTGAAGTGTGTTGCTTCCAATTTTACTCATTAGTTGAATCCCAGGTGCTCCACGGCCCATCCACTTGCTGACGGAGGAAGAAGATAAGAGATGGTGGTTGCTCAGAGTCAGGGAATTAGGTTATAAATTGTGCAAAATTACAATATGATTTTTTTTTTAAGTACTAATCAGCCACGATAACCTAAATCATTAAAAATTACAGCGCTAACGCAGAACTTTTGGAAACGATAAAATAACCTCGTTAATTTTCCACAAACTTCTCCTTTTAAGCGCATTGGACAGATGATGTGGCCTTAATTAGTCCTACGTGGCACATCTATAGTTTTTTTCTTAAAAAAAAAAAAAAAATTCAGTCTTCCTGTCTGTTGAACATTTACATATATATATTTTTTTGAGCAAAAATACATAAAAGCAATTCCTCTGTATGCATACTTTTTGGAAATAAAAATAAATGAAAAATAAGCAAACATTTTTTTGGGCATTCAGTGTCAGGGGAATTTTTGGCATTCCGTGTCTTACAAAAAAAAAGACAAGAGTGTTGCTTGGTTTGAAAATTAATTTTCTAAAGATCAAAATATCTGTAAAAATTCTTGTATTTTAGAATTTTTGTGATTTTTCTTGAGAAAAAACTATACCATAATATTGAATTTTATTATCTATTATTTTATAGTTCAAAAGCTATTACAATCTAAATTACATCTAAGGTAATTCTAATGGTGGTGTAATGTAACATTATTTTGAAATAAAACTCCACGGACCATTAAATATTTTCCCTCCAAAACTATAAGCTACAAAGCTTGTGACAATAACAAAATATGTAATGTTATATTTATTTTTTTTTTTAAATATTGAAATTATCGATTATGAGTCGTAATATAATATTTTAGATACTAACAAGGCAGGTGGGTTCTCAAAATAAGTTTTCGCTAGGTTCTTGGTCGATTATGTCAAATTGGGCCAGGCTAAATTCAAACGAACAGGTCCATATTCTAATTAATCTTAAATGCGCTCCGCGGACCACTGGCTGCACACACTAGGTCTATAAATAACAGTCACCCTGCTACCGCCGCCCTCTGTCGATCTTCGCCAATCTAGGGTTTTATTTACTACTGGAATTCATCTCTCGCAATTTTCATTTCCAGTTTCCAAGATCTCGTATATCTTTTATGATGTGCTCTCGATTTTGTTTTGTGTTGTTTTCTAATGGATATTCTTATTTCGTTGTTCTCTTATATTGCAATTCCTTGCTGCTTCAATGCATTGGAGCAACAAATCTATCGCTAGGCAAGGCAGATTTGCTCCGACTCTTCTCGATTTTGTTGTTGAACTTTCGGCGACAAGGTGGAATGTTTTTTCTTTTGTTGATTTTCTAATGTTATTATTTAATTTTGTGTGCATAATGTTGTATGATGAAAGAAATCAATCGGATTCCCATTGATTTTCGAAGATGATATCTGTAAACCAGCTACTTCTGACACATTATTGCCTATCAATTAGATTTGTTCTTTTTTTAAGATTTCAAGTATATTGATTTCGATTGATGGAAATTGTTTCTGTTTTATTTGATTGTACATTGAATTGGAGCCAATGATGCGAGAAAATATTTGCTACTCTTGATGGGATTGTACCCCTCATGATGATCATTATCCACCAAGATCTCTGAGGCTCTGTTTTCTTTCCCTTTTTTTGCTTCCAGAAAATTTTCTTATTTACTGAAATAACATAATCATCGATGAGTTTGCTGAAGTATGATTAAGCTCATCGCATCATCAAATTTAGATTTTGAGGTTTTTTATAGGTAGGTTTATGAAATTAGAAAATATTTGCTCTCCCATACTTACAAACAATTGCTATATCAATCTCATAATTAATCTCAGTATCACCTTCATGTATTGCACCACATAATAATTCATATCAGTTTAGAAAATTCGTAAAAAATTTGTTGGAAAGTATAACATTGCTCTTATAAAATTACAGACTGTTAATTTACAAATTTACTTGATAATGGAAAGTTGTTCATTGAGTTTTTTTTTCTTAGGGAACTCCATCCTCCCACTGAATATTCTTAAGTAGATCAATTTGAATAGTTGCTGCCTACACGGCCAATTTGAATCTAATCTATTTAAATTTTAATTCTTGTTGATTCGATCTAATTTGACTAATGCGATAATTTATTAAAAGAAAAACAACGTATTTTAACCAATCTGAATATTTGATTAATTCAAACCTGATCAGATTAGAGATATTTGATTAATATAATATATAATATAAAAGCTAATTAAAATGATTTTTTTTTTTTTTTGATCCGAAGGAGACGGTGGCTAACCCACCAATCTAAAGTCTACCCAACCCCCACCCGAACTCGAGTCCGAGACCTCCCCTTCATGGGGAGGATTTTCGTGCCACGTGACCTACGGTCGCTGGCTAAAAATGTTCATTTTAATGCACTTGGATTCAAGCTGGGAAGTACGCAGGTATGGTAAAATTTTAGAAAATTAGTTTTGCACCCGTGCGATGAATGAATGTTAGTCATCAATATAAACAATAATATTATTTTTTTAATATATTTTTATATTTTATTATAAAATAATAAAATTATTTGAAAAAAAATATAAAATGATTATAATATCCAGTTATATATATAATTTGTATTAGAATATGAATAGTTTTTATTAAAATAAATTTTATTATAAAATTTGTATAATTATTACTTCTATATTAATAGTTACGCACGTATGTAGATCATTTTTTATAAACTACTTATTATTTAATAAAGTTATTATTATTTTTTTAACTTCATTTAGCCTTTTATATTGTTCAAATTAATTACGTGATTTTTAAACACTTAACAGATAATAAAGATACCATGTGCTTTTTTTAAAAAAAGAACAGCCAATGACATATCGAAAGTCATTAAGATGCCACATGGTGCAAATGTTTGACCACCTAATTTTAATATATTTATAAATAATTAAATATTTTTTATTATATATTAAATATAATATTTATATTTGTAATATTTGTTGTTATATATATATTATATATATATATATATATTATATAAATATAAAATAATAATAATAATAATAATAATAACATTATTATTAATATTAATATTAAATTCTTTTAAAACATATTAATTTTATATAAATTAACATTTATTTTATTAAAATATTATATTAAATTCATCACATGTTATTAGAACAAAAATAAATATCAAATGACATACCGAAATGTACAACTTTGATCACCCTTTTATATATATATTGTATATAACTATACATAAATTATTGAGAATTTCATAATTACCTTTCAAATTTTTGGAAATTTCAATAATTTATATTTAATATACCTAAAAATAAAATATTATAAATTATACTTATTTTTATATTTAATAAATTATTAATAATATATTAAATGTGCATTGAATCAAACTCTCATTAATGATGTGATTAATTAAATATTTATTATGTTTAAGTGTGTTTCATGTTAAATTGTGAGATAATAGAGATGTCATGTGGCATATTGTGAGTTATGAGAGGTGTCACATAGCATTCAAAATAATTGAGTGCAATGTAACAGCTTTTATAACTCACAATATGCCACACAATATCTCTATTATCTCACAATTTGACATGGGACACACTTAAACATAATAAATATTTAATTAATTACATCATTAATGAAAGTTTTAATTTAATGCATATTTAATATATTATTAATAATTTATCAAATATAAAAAATAAGTATATTTTATAATAATTATTTTTACTTATATTAAATATAAAATATAATAATTTCGAAAAATTTGAAAGGTAATTATCAAATTCTCAAAAATCTATATATAATTATATACAATATATATATAAAGGGGTGATCAAAGTCGTACGTTTCAGTATGTAATTTACTATTTATTTGTGCTCTAATAACATCGTATCAATATAATATAATATTTTAATAAAGTAAATATTAATTTATATAAAATTAATATATTTACAAAAAACTTAATCTTTGGAATATTATATATATATATACTTATATATTCAAAAAAACTTATTTGGCACTAACTACTTTGATAATGAATTTTCATATATATATATATATATACAAAAAATTTTACAAATATAATATTTATATATAAATATATAATAAAAAATATGTAAATTATAAATATATAAAATTGGATGGTCAAACAGTTGCACAATATGACATTTTAATTACTTTCGGTGTGTCATTGGTATTTTTTTTTTTTTAAAGAAAAAGCACAAGGTATTTTTTATTTGAGATTTGGATAATCTAAAATAACATGATACGAGTTCAGCCGGACTTCTCATAAAGGCGTTTAGTATATATATATATATATGATAACCAAATAACATCACTCGTCCTTACCCTTGCCACCGGCGAAAACACAAAAGATTGCCGCCGATAGATGTGAACATGTGGGCATTATTGATCTAGAGCTTCAGTAAACTCATGGATCGCAATATTACTAATTATCTACTAAAAGTAGATATTATATTTTTGAAATCTGATTTTTATCGGTGAGAGAACCGTGACTTGCGATCTTTACTTAACTTTATATTCTATTTGCTAAAGAAAAGAAAAACATCAAAATCTCACACAAGGAATACCTTATTCTCAATATATTTATATATAACCATATAATTCATTTATTTTCTTTTTTTAGTTATTAGAAGGGACATAAATGCTATGCTTTTACAATCTAGCTCTAGATTTCTTTTTACACCTCTTGGTGATGAGCGGAGATCCCCTATGGTCGCACTCTATACCCGTCCCATTTTGAGACTTGTA
Source organism: Xerophyta viscosa (assembly GCA_002076135.1). Lineage (NCBI taxonomy): Eukaryota > Viridiplantae > Streptophyta > Magnoliopsida > Pandanales > Velloziaceae > Xerophyta > Xerophyta viscosa. Next base: position 273,207 of record MJHO01000097.1, on the reverse strand, counting down.
TATATTTTTTTAAAAAGTGGTAATATAAAGTTATGCATTTTTATAAGATTTATAATTTTAATATTAAAATTATTCAAAATAGATATTTTATTATTTCAAAATTAACAGGTACAAGTGGAATTACAATGAATTTTAAAGATGGTATAAAATCTTTTTAATTTGGAGTTCCGAAATATAAATTTAAAAATATTTTTTAAAAAATAATATAAAAATTATAAATTTTAACAAATTTATAAATTAATATTAAAAAAATTTTAAAAAATATCTACACCCCTCCTGAAGTGATGCAGGATGCTGCCACAAGGAGCGGCTGCAAGAATCCGCGTCCTCTTGACTGACAGCTGAGCTTGCTATGAAGTTTTTGAGTTTTGAGCTATCAAATCAAAGATAAGGAACTGAAATGATTGATTTTGATAATGGAAGTAAGCAAACAAACAGCAACCTCACCATTCACGTGTTTCGATCGCATGGGGGGGGGCCTAAAATACATCTCTATAAAAATATTTGACATTTTTGGCGAATCGGACCCTCCTTTAATTGATTATTGGCGAACAACGTCCCCCTAATTAATTTTGGCCAAATCGCGCCCCTTTACGCTGAAAAATAACAAAAATACTTTTATTTTAGTTTTTCGATCATAACTTTTTGTATAGTACTCCAAATGAGCTGAAATCGGTCCCATTAGAAAGATAATTCAATTATCTTTCCAATGGGACCAATATCACTGTATTTAGAGCTCTGTACGAGAAGTTATGTCAAAAATATCGAATTAGCATCAAGCTGCTACGGTATTTGACAGCGTTTCGGTATTTTTAGCATAACTTTTCGTATATAGCTCCAAATGAGATGAAACTAGTCCCATTTGAAAGAGAACTCAAAGAGCTTTCCAACAAGTATAAAATAAATACTAGGACATGCCGGCGAACGCCTGCGAACACCCGCGAACACATGCGAATACCCCCGAACACTTACGAACGCTTTTCTGCATAACATTTTGTATAGTACTCCAAATGAGCTGAAATCGGTCCCGTTGGAAAGATATTTGAATTCTCTTTCCAATGGAACTAGTGTTACAGTATTTGGAGATACGTACTAAAAGTTATGTCAAAAAGACCGAACTAATGTCAAACTGCAACGGTATTGGACAGCATCTCGACATTTTTTGTATAACTTTTAGTAGAGAACTCCAAATGAGATGAAACTAGTCCCATTTGAAAGAGAACTCAAATAGCTTTCCAACAAGTATAAAATTAATACTAGGACATATCAGCGAACACCTGCGAACACCTGCGAACACCGCGAACACCCGCGAACACCTGCGAACACCCGCGAACTCTTTTCTACATAACTTTTTGTATAGTACTCCAATGCTGTGAAACTAGTTCCATTGGAAAGACAATTCAAATATCTTTCCAACGGGACCAATTTCAGCTCATTTGGAGTACTATACAAAAAGTTATGTAGAAAAGCGTTCGCAAGTGTTCGCAGGTGTTCGCGGGTGTTCGCAGGTGTTCGCGGGTGTTCGCGGTGTTCGCAGGTGTTCGCAGGTGTTCTCTGATATGTCCTAGTATTAATTTTATATTTGTTGGAAAGCTATTTGAGTTCTCTTTCAAATGGGACTAGTTTCATCTCATTTGGAGCTCTCTACTAAAAGTTATACTAGTTTCATCTCATCTCGGCATTTTTTGTATAACTTTTAGTAGAGAACTCCAAATGAGATGAAACTAGTCCCATTTGAAAGAGGACTCAAATAGCTTTCCAACAAGTATAAAATTAACACTAGGACATATCAGCGAACACCGCGAACACCCGCGAACACCTGCGAACACCCGTGAACTCTTTTCTACATAAATTTTTGTATAGTACTCCAAATGCTGTGAAACTAGTTCTATTCGAAAGACAATTCAAATATCTTTCCAACAGGACCAATTTCAGCTCATTTGGAGTACTATACAAAAAGTTATATAGAAAAGCGTTCGCAAGTATTCGCGGGTGTTCGCGGTGTTCGCAGGTGTTCTCTGATATGTCCTAGTATTAATTTTATATTGTTGGAAAGCTATTTGAGTCCTCTTTCAAATGGGACTAGTTTCATCTCATTTGGAGCTCTCTACTAAAAGTTATACCAAAAATACCGAGATGCTGTCCAATACCGTAGCAGCTTGACATTAGTTCGGTATTTTTGACATAACTTTTCGTACGTATCTCCAAATGCTGTGAAACTAGTTCCATTGAAAATACAATTCAAATATCTTTCCAACGGGACAAATTTCAGCTTATTTGGAGTACTATTCAAAAAGTTATGTAGAAAAGCGTTCGCAGGTGTTCGCGGGTGTTCGCAGGTGTTCGCGGGTGTTCGCGGTGTTCGCAGGTGTTCGCAGGTGTTCGCTGATATGTCCTAATGTTAATTTTATTCTTGTTGGAAAACTATTTGAGTTCTCTTTCAAATGAGACTAGTTTCATCTCATTTGGAGCTCTCTACTAAAAGTTATACCAAAAATACCGAGATGCTGTCCAATACCGTAGCAGCTTGACATTAGTTCGGTATTTTTGACATAACTTTTCGTACGTATCTCCAAATGCTGTGAAACTAGTTCCATTGGAAACACAATTCAAATATCTTTCCAACGGGACTAATTTCAGCTCATTTGGAGTACTATACAAAAAGTTATGTAGAAAAGCGTTCGCAAGTGTTCGCGGTGTTCGCGGGTGTTCGCAGGTGTTCGCGGGTGTTCGCAGGCGTTCGCCGGCATGTCCTAGTCTTCATTTTATATTTTGGAAAGCTCTTTGAGTTCTCTTTCAAATGGGACCAGTTTCATCTCATTTGGAGCTATATACGAAAAGTTATACTAAAAATACCGAAACGCTGTCAAATACCGTAGCAGCTTGACGCTGATTCGGTATTTTTGACATAACTTCTCGTACAGAGCTCTAAATGCAGTGAAATTGGTCCCATTGAAAGATAATTGAATTATCTTTCCAACGGGACCGATTTCAGCTTATTTGGAGTACTATACAAAATTATGATCGAAAAACTAAGATAAGGGTATTTTTGTCATTTTTCAGCGTAAAGGGGCGCGATTTGGCCAAAATTAATTAGGGGGCGCTGTTCGCCAATAACCAATTAAGGGGGGGGCCCGATTCGCCAAAATTGCCAAAAAATTTTAATATAAAATTATAAATTTTAATAAAATTTATATATTAAAAATTATTTATAATAGATATTTTGTTGCTCCAAAATTAATAGGTATAAGTTGATTTACAATAAATTCTAAAAATAGTATAAAATTTATTTATTTTAGAATTCCAAAAATATAAATTTTAAAATATTTTTTAAAAAAAAATTATATAAAAATTATAAAATTTAATAAAATTTATGAACTAATGTTAAAAAAATTTTAAAAAAATATCTACACTTTCCCCCTCTCCCGCGGGAAGTGATCCAGGATGCTGCCGCAAGGAGCGGCTACAAAAATCCGCGTCCTCTTGACGACAGCTTACTATGAAGTTTGGGCTTATACCATATCAGTCCCCCAAGGTTTCAAAAGTACCGGATCAGCCTCCCATTTCAAAAATCTACCAAATTAGTCCCTCAAACACTGTTTGAATTTTTGTCGGACAAAAATATTCCTATACTTATTAATAGTTCGGACACCAAAAATATCTATCTATAAGTATTTTTTGGAAAACATTTGAACATTAAAGTTGTAGAGTTTGTCGAGATCTACAACTTTCATGTTGAATATTTTTTCAAAAAATACTTTGAAATAGGTATTTTTGAGGTCCGAAGTGTAACCAGCTCGATCCGAAATCGCTGAAACAGTTTGTACGCCGAAAACACCTATCTAGAAGTATTTTTTGAAAAAATTTTGAATATGAAAGTTGTATATTTCGACAAAATCTACAATTTTAATGTTCAAAATTTTTTTAAAAAATATTTTTAAATAGGTGGTCTCGCCCTCGGCAAAACGAGGATATTTTTGTCCGAAAAAAAATCCGAAACAGTATTAATTTGTCTATTTTCTAAACAGAGATTAATTTTTTCAAAGAATTTAAAATGGGACGCTGATACGTCATTATCCCATGAAGTTTTGAGTTTTGAGCTATCAAATCAAAGATAAAGAACTGAAATGATTGATTTTGATAATGGAAGTAAACAAGCAAACAGCAACCTCACCATTCACGTGTTTCGATCCCACAGGGACCACTAAAACACACCTCTATACTTATTTTTTTTAAAAAAATTTTAACATAAAAAATTATAAATTTTATTAAAATATTAAAAAAATTTAAAAAAAATATTTCTAAATAGATATTTGGAGTTCCGAAGCTTAATAAATTTCGAAATAAACTTATAGAATCGTTAAACTTAAAAATTTTAAAATAACTATTTAGAAGTATTTTTTAAAAAAAATTTAACATAAATTTTATATTTTATGAAGATCTACAATTTTTATATTTTAAATTTTTACAAAAAATATATATTTCGATCCATATATAGGATTATGGTGCAATCGACCCTACCACCAATCACTGCATACAGCACTACATGCCAAAATAGCCGAGTGTCCAAGCGACCACACGCTCAAACTCTTGTCCTCATGAGAGAACATGGTTCAAATTTCCGACATAGTTTGAGGTTCCCTTTTTTTTTCTTTTGCGTGTCCAAAAGATTTTTAAATAAAATCTTTAAGAGTCCAGAAAAAGTATAGTATTATAAAAACCTTAAGGCCTTGTTTGGAATGAGAGAAAGATAATGGGGGAGAAAGAAATCGGAAGGAATGAAAAGGAGGGAAAGAAAATAGGATAGAATTGATTTCCTTCCTTGTGTTTGGATAAAGGTGGGAAAGAAAAGAAACATTATAAATTTAATTATTTTGGGATAAAATAGGTAATAGAGTCTAGCTAGTTCTTTTAATTTTTGGATATCGTGCCCATCCGTTGTCTCCTCTATTCTTGCTGTCCATCATATCCAGTATCCATCTCGAAACATCGTCTAAAATTTTCGTCAGTTTTTTTGACATATTTTTATGTAAAATATTAAACTATAAAATTATAAATTTTGATGTGAACTACACTTTTGTAATATAACATTTTTTCGATAAATATCAAATAATATGTCAAAATGATGATCAAAATTTTGATTATAATTGGGCGTATTGTTTGACATTTTTTTAAAAAATGTTCAAAATAAAAATTGTAGATCACAACAACGTCTATAACTTCATAAATCAAAGTTGCGTACAAAAATATTTCAAAATATGTCAAATGAGCTATCGTAAGTTTGTATAATATTCTGTACTTGTATAAATTTTCAATAATCTATTTGACCTATTTTTAAATATTTTTATAAAAAATATTAAATTACAATTAATTATGAGTGAGAAAAATAATTTATTATAAAATTACTATTATGCCCTCCGTATAAAGCATCCTCATAATAATAAATATTATAAACAAGGGTGTTATTATCTTTTCGGTCTAAAGGAGTGTGTTTTCCTCTTATTCTCTCCGATGTTGGAGGGAATACATTTTGGTGGGTCCCATGGAAAAATATTGCTTTATATTCTTTTCCTCCATCTTTTCACCTGCAAGCCAAACGGAGGAAACAAATCAGAATCCCTCCAAATTCTTTCCCCTCCCATTATTTTCCATCCCTTTCTCTCTTCCCAAACAGAACGTAAATGATTGAGCTTATGCACGGCACAGGAGGCTAATGAAAATTTTCAGGGTCGAGAAAAAAATTTATACTTTTATTGAACCATAAATGATTGAGTTTATGCAAAGGAGGCCTGGCAAGATTAAACTGTTTTTTTTGAATTTTCAAAAAACTATTCTGAAAATTATAACATAAATGTTCCTTTACTTAACGATATGATATGTCGGGAGGGGTGTCAACCGAACTTTTAGAGCTCATCGACTCTGCGCTTAGATGTCAAAAGCAAAATCGACATCTTCTTTCTTGATAATCAAAGCACAGTGAAAAAATTTTTGCGGCATTACTTGTTTATAATCTGATTAAAGCATCATCGACTAAATATAAATATTTCTTACACTTTTAAAAATAATGTGATGCCTCAAATAGTACATGATCACAAAAAGTATGCCTATTCCAACATGAGCAGGAAAAGAACCAAGAGTTACAGATACGAGCATCACAAGCGAAGGTGCCGGAGCAAAGGAAGAAGAATCCAACTGAACGATGAAATTACATGTTCCCTGAGATTGATTCTGCGTCGAAACCGTTGCGAGGCCCTGGAAGAAGCAGCTGTCGTCGTTCTGCCCCTGAACCTGGTAGTACATATTGAACGCGTAGGAAGCATTCCCGACGCCATCTAAACCATTACAAGAAGATCCGTATCCGAGCGATGTGCAGTCAGAATTCGAACAAGCGTAGTTGATATTCTCGGCAAGCTTACTTTGATCCGCATCCGGGTTAAGAACACACCACCGAGTCGGCAAGTACTTCACATTCTTTGCCCCCACAAGAAGCTTATTTTGCCCCTGGCCGGACAGATCCATAGGGAACTTAGGCCGTCCGTCGTAATAGAAAATTCCCCAGTGGCGTTCGAAACTCCCGGGATCTATACTCTTGCCATCCTCGTCGATCAAGCCGAACAAGTAGACTTCAATGTTTTTATTCGGCCTGAGCGGTGTCCCCGTGTTAGCGGCTAGACGAGGTAAAAGTCCGTTGTAAAAACGAACGCGTAATTAATATTTGCATCGATATCACCGTCGGTGGGCCACCCGACCTCTCCGACTATTACTGGCATATCGCCCAAGCCGACGGCCTTCAGAGACGAGACCAACGTATCGAAGTTGGCATCGAATACGTTGGTATACTTGATCCCGTTGTCATCGACCGGGGTGTGCCGTCGAAAAAAGCATAGTCGATTGGAAAATGACTGTTGCCGTACAGGCTAAGATAAGGGTAAATGTTGACGGTGAAGGGGGCCCCGTTTTGGTTCAGGAACTGGACAATTTTGGTCATTAGCTCGCTGATGTCAGATCGGAACCGTCCGGCAGACGGGACTGAATTGTCATTTGGGGAACTGTACACGTCAGCATTCAGGGGAACGGTGGCCTTTATGGTGTTCCCGACCCCAGCATCGTTGAGGGCATTCTGGATGTTCTGCAGGGCCGGGAAGGTCGAATTCAAAAAGGAGCCGTTGTATGTTTTCAGAAACGGCTCGTTCCCGACTGCTACGTACCTGTTCACCATAATAGAGCAAACGTAAATGAAATACTCATTGAAGGTTATCTATTTCAATTCATCAAAACACTAACTTATCTTACGGTTTATTTTTTTTTTGTAATTTAAAAAATTAAAAAAAAAAAAAAAAACTCTACAATGAGTTTGTGAAGGACTCTAAAATTCATTCATAGATAATATAGAATACAAAAAAAAAAAAAAAAAAAAAAAAAAAAAAAAAAAAAACTAGTTTCTTGTATTCTTTAGCTGTAAGTGCTACATTTCAAGCAGGCAATGCTTCCAACTGAACAGAACAGCTAAAATTCATCCAACTAATTGCAACCCCAAAATTCATCCAATAAATCATTTAAAAAAAAAAAACTAATTTCTTGTGTTTTTAGGTGTAAGTTCTACATTTTCAATCTGGCAATGCTCCCAATTGAATAGAACAGCTAAAATCGATTATGACATTGCAACTCTAAAGATCATCTAATAAATCATAAAAAACAGTTTTAAAAATAATAATTAAAAAAAACACTAGTTTCTTGTAGTTTTAAGCTATACTCCTACATTTCAAGCTGGCAATGCTTCCAATTGAACATATTAAAACCATTGAAAGATCAAAATCAGACTAAATTCCATCAGTCAATGAAATTCTCAGTGAATCAAACAGAAAAAATGAAAAGAGAGGTTAACAAACAATGAACTCACTTGATCTTCACACCTCCATCCCAGTTGTATCTGGTGACATTCTGCTTGACCCAGTCGTTGGCATTATCGGGGTCAGTCATGGTATCTAACATATTGTTGGGAATGGCGATCATCACCTCAATATCCGTGCCGGCGAGGGCGCTCATCGTCGCCGCGTCGGCGTCGAAAAGCTTCACCTTTTTTATGCCGTTGTCCTGCAACATCTGCACCACCGTCTTCGGCGGCAGCTGGTGCGACGCCTGGGTTCCCCAGTTAACTCCCAACCCCTCCGCCATTGTCGAACACCTCCAAGTAACAATCAGATACAGCATATAAAGCTTAAAAGTAGAAGAAGAAGAAGAAGCCATGGAGACTGGAACAAATCTCTTCCTGGTGGAAGAGGAAGCAGAGATCAAGTTGGAGAAGACAAAGTTTTGAAAATAAATTAAAAAAAAAAAACAGGATTCAAATTCGTAAATAGAAAGACGAAAATGGTGGGCCTTGGTAAGATCTTACGAAGTTAGACAAATAAAAAAGAATATAATAGTCACTAGTTTGAAAGAATTGCTGACAAGGACTTGATGGGAGCAGAAATGAGAATATAAACTTAAGATAAGAATGGAATCGCTGCCAACTACTGCAAAAATACACGTTTTTCTTACAGAAAATAACCGAGTTATTCAATCTGGTACGTAACAACTAACAATGTCTTGAAGAAAAATGGTAAGAGGATCAAACAAAAATAGTGATAAAATAGGAGAAAAATTGCAGAAAATTATATGTCAACCACAAAGAGAAACAAACAGATCTAAGCTACTAGGAGACAAAAAACGTAAGTTAATAGAAGCAATAAAAAAGCTAGAAAAGGAAGTTGGCCGGAGATTAATGGAAGATTGATGATCTCCGGCTAAATGTACGTCGATTGCAGAGCTAGAAGGAGAGAAAAAGTTAGCTTTTTGAGTGGAGAATAACAAAGAAAAAAAATTTCACAGAATAGAATAGGAGAGAAAAAGTTAGCTTTTTGAGTGGAGAATAACTAAGAAAAAAAAAATTCACAGAATAGAATAGAGAGATCAGATTCGAAAGAGTCAGACAAAGACGATAGAAAAAAGGAGCTTACAGTTGCAAGGGTAGTTTGGTCAAAGCCCGAAGTTTCAGCGTGGTGGGGTGCCGACGTGGCACACGTTGCCCTAAGATCCAGAATCGTAATTTGACGCGGACGTAGCAAAATTGGATGCAGATCTAAACCCTCCCATCGCGCTCATCCCAATCTGCATCAAATTTTGTTTATAAATATTTATTTGTTTATTTTATAAAATATCATAACATAAAAAATAAATAAAATATTTACTAAACAAATAATATTTTTATTTACACTTCTTATGATCTTCAAACTATTTTTATTAATTTTGACATAGTTAAAATAATTTAAACCAACTTTTTAACCACGTTTCAATTTTTTTATTTTTTACCTCTCAACATATTTTTCAATTTTCTTTTCAGTTCTTCTAAAAGAACATCCATTAAATCGAAGCCAAAATTGTGAGAATTATGTATTTTAGTGGTATTTTGATAAATTAAGAAAAGGAAGGAGAACGGCGGGACTTGAACGTAATTGACATTAATTTTCTGACCCAAATTTCCTCCTTTTTTTCTCTTTTAAGTTTGCTTGCATTATGACATCCATACCTACTTCAAAAGATTTTGGAAAACTTATCGATAACGATGTGACAACTAAATTTTTCGTTTTAAGTCTATTATTTCTCACTTCTAACAATATTTATTTAAAATATTTTTTTCAATAATTTTAAATAAACAATTCATAAAATAAATTATTTTTTATTAAAAGTATTTCTAAAAGATATTTCTAAAGAGGTGTTTTGATTATTCGAATATTTCGACAGTTAGTAGATTTATTTATAAATTTGCTATAATTCTTTATCTTCAAAATAATTATTTAAAAATAAATATAAACTTTTAGATCAAAAACTTATTTATTTTGTTGCTCAAATCTTTTCTAATACATATACATATATATAATAAAAATATTCCTTTTATAAATTTTAAGATACAAGTTGATAGATAAAGTTTTATACGAGAGGTTAATTTAAATATAAATTTATAAAGGGGTTGACATGTCATTATCCGAAAGAATTTCTTACGAAGTGAAATACGTTTAAATTTTTCATAGTTTGATATTTTCGAACCACAGATATTAAAACGAAAGCAAAAAAAAAAATTGCCAACCACAGATAGCTAAAAACGAACTTTGCTCCTTTTTTTATTTACTATTTTCACGAAAATAGCAGCCCTCTTCTGTTTTTACAAAAACAAAAACTCGATCGAAATTTTATGACAACATCTACAATGCTAAAGCTCGATCGAAAATGGGAAAACTAGGAATTATGTTTCAAAAACGTCCCCCCTTTTCAAAAATTTTAAATACAAAAAAAATAAAATAAAATATAGCACATAAAAATTGGGAGTTTCGAAATATTTTTTTACAAATATAGCGCCTAAAAATCTATTTTTTAGTATACACAATTTAGTAAGAGAATATTTTTACATATATATATATATATATATATATATATATATATATATATATATATATATATATATATATATATATATATATATTTTGTAGTAATATTGTAAGTTGTTACAAAAGATATGACATTTTTTTCTAATAGTTTTATAAAACTGGGCTTTTTCCATAAAATTCCAAAAAGCTTCCTTGTTAAATTATAATGGTAAATATCAAATCAGCCCCCTTTTTTGGGAGTCGACCGAACCAGCTCCTGAAAATATATTTTCAGATACTGATTTGGTCGAAAATAAAAAAAAGGGGCTGACTTGAAATTTGCCCAAATTATAATAATGTGTATATCTTTTTATATTTTATACATGAAATCCTATGTTTTCGAGCCATCACTAAGTCTATAGATTTTTTGGAGATAAATATTGAAATAAAATCCCATCAAGTTTTGGCTGTTTACAGAGTGCAAATTACCTGCAACATAAATTTTGTATGGAATAATGCTAAAAAAATTCATGCAATTTAAAACTTCTACAAATCAGTTGTTGTCTTTCAATATTAAAAAAGAAAATATAACGGATGCTTGAAAGTATTCCAGACGTCCAATTTTATGTTTCAGATGGCTAATATAATATTGCTAATTTATATCGTAATGTTTTGGTTAAAATATTTCAATCAAGCAAACGAAATATTTCAGGCGAACTAATAAAGTATTGATGCGAGCTAAACAAGTGTTCTAGACAAAAAAGATTGTTATGAAAAACTAATTTTTTTATTTGAAGAGGTAAATTTATGAAGTTTTACAAAATAGAGTTTTCTTAACAAAACCCCTTTCTAAATCCTACTTCGAATAGTTCTTCAATTTATAAAATTATTGATATCATATAATAGATAAGACTGTCCAGAGCGTCTAAGATGGATTGTCCGGTTCTTATGAAGTAGACATCTTATATTCAAATTTTACGAGCGATCTGTAAATATATAGAAACTTATTCTTCTCAATTCATTGTAAAAGATAATACAGATATTCTGATATATTCAGATTAAAAAACTAAAGTTTTTTGGTTCGTCAAAAATAGGTTGGTTTTAATAATGAATTATTTATTTTGATATTTATATAAACGTAGAGTGATTAGGAGTAAAATTTCTAACAATATTTTTATTTTTTTTTAAAGAAAAAAGGCACAGCCCTCCGGATAATCCCGACGTGCCACTAGCCTTGTATTTTGAGTTGCTAAATTACCGTCCAACTTGTACACTTCCATTGTTTTGAGAAGATGATAGGTCACGTGTGTCACGTGGCACACCATTTTGGACAAACATATTCCAGATATTTGCAGTCAATTACACATGACAGTAACGTTTAACTCGAATGGAAAAGAGAAAAAATAAATTTACTGCAGCTCAAAATAAAATTTAATCTTATATCATAGTATAATTGTTAAAAAAAATTACACTTAAACTCTTTCGTAGAGAATGTCAAAAATTATCAAGAATATATATTAAAAGTTATCAAAATGGTATTAATGTATTATTTTTTAATATGATGATGTGAAAAATTAATATAAAGATGTCAGAAATTTACTAAGAAATGTCAAGATGTAAGGTGTTAGATGTGTCGGAGGTGTCAAAAATACATTAAAATGTCAAAGAATTAAAGTGTTAAAAAAGTTTTTAAGAGAATTTAAGTGATATTGAAAAAATATGAAAGAACTGCAGTGCAGTTGTCCCAAAAAAATTCAGAAACTCGCAATTTTGTCATCTGGTAATTTGCTGGTTTTCGGCCTTTTTGGGAGAGAATCGGAAATTTTCTTAAGAAAATTGTGTTTTAGCTTGCTATTTTTTAGTTTAATGTTCAGCCCCTGAAACGCATTTTGCCGTTGGCGCGTGCTGTAATATTCTAGATTTTCTTTTGCAAAGGGATTGAAGGTCACATACGGCTATATTGGACTGTTGGATAATAAGTTGTTTTAATATAACCTAATGCTGGAAGAGGATTATATTCGGAAAGCATCGGACATGGCTGATCAACATATGCGATAAGGGCTCTCAAGTGGACCCCTGATTTTCAATCACATATTGAGTCCTCCATATGTTCCACTTTGAATAGCTTTATCTCATTTATCTGTGCAATACGTTGATCAATTTATAATCTATGCTATTGCTTACAAAGCTAGTGAATCAACTGCCAATTTGTTATGATCTTCTGTTGTGAGGGTGTTAGTCGAAGTTAATGCAATAAGCGATCTGAAAATTTGAATTTGGATTGGTCGCGAACAAAAGGTTTTCGTTGTCGAAAAGATTGTTTATGAAAATCTCCCAAATATTGTTAATTTTGTTCGAAGTTGGACTACGGAGATGATAAGTGTTTTTCTAAAATTCCTTCTTAAAACTGACGAAACATACTCATAATAGAAAAATTCTACAATGAAACGTTTACACCACGTCAACATATATCTCCTTATATTTAAATTAACAAATAAATTTTACGATTATTTTTTGAAAAATTTTTCTAAATAAAATTTATAGATTTGGATGAGATCTACAAATTTTATGTTTAAAAAATACTTCTAAATAGGTGTTTTAGGACTACAAAGTTTAACGGATTTAACAGATTTTAAAATAATTTTTAAACCCGCTTCAAATCTGTTAAATTTTAAAACTCCAAAAATATATTTTTAGAAGTATTTTGTGAAAAACTTTAAAAATAAAAGATGTAGATCTCGTCAAAATCTATAACTTTGATATTGAATTTTTTTTTTTTTTAAATATTTCTAAATAGAAATTTTTAGACCGTTACACGGAGTGACGTGATATAACCGTTACACACAATAATCTCTCCTCATAATGATAGTAGTATAGTGCAACTTTAAGGAAGAAAGAGAATGCGTTCGCAAAGCAAGAAAAGTGTACTTATTTGGTTGTACAAAAGTGTACTTATTCGGTTGTACAAGTGGATAAGAAAAGAAATATATGTCGTAAGAAGATGATACGGTGATAGTATTTGTTCCTTTTGGTGAAGGGGCTTCGCCGTCTAAGCTAGCCGATACTTCCGCATTACTACGAAAAGATTTGGAGGTGTTTTCAGACTTGCCAGTTTTTTATTTTTTAAAAAACTAGGGCATTGCCCATTTTTCAGACTTGCCAGTTAATGCAGCAATAATGATTGAATCATCTCAGGGAGGTGGCTTACAGCATGCGCAGAAAATTATTTTTTTTTTTAGATAACGAGCCGAAATCTATCCAGGCCATGTTGCAACTCAATTGAGAGCGACCCGTTTTCTACTTATCGGCATCGAATCTTTTTAGGCCCGGCCAACAAGCAGGTAGTAAAACTCCGGCGTGGCGGCCGCCGCCGGACCACGCAGTGGAGTAGCCCAATTAGACCCACCACATTCGTACGTAGCCTGAAAACACGGCTATGCACTTATCCCCCACAACGAAGGCGTCCGCAGGATTCGAGCCCGAGATGTGATGGTTGTAGCAACCACGCCCCACCGGCCGTCCTGCAGACGGAGGGCGCACAGAAAATTATTTAAGCAGCTCCTATAGCGGATAGTGATGATAATTTAGTTGAGTATGAAACAATAACTTTGACAACAGTTGCATAAGATTGGGTTAATCTCAGGGAGGTGGCTAACAGCCTCTCAAGAATAAAGAGGCCTCTTGATGTACTGAGCAAGCAAGATCTTTTTACTGAAGAAAAGAATGCTAGGGCTCATTGTCTTAAATCTAATATCTAATACAATATTCATATGTTTTCCGCATAACCTGTAACGGATACCCGAAAATCTTGGAAGAGGGTAAATATTATCCCTCCGGCTATTATTCAATTAAAAAAATCATTACAATAGTGTGGCCCTTGCTCAAACTATAATACACCCAATACCACCTTACAAAAGATAAGAGAACCCAAGTCAATTATCCATCCAAACAAGTCTGGGAAAAGCAAAAAAAATGCAACGACAAAGTTAATGCCGCCGTCTAGAAGGACTAGCTTTCCTATCCAAAATTATTAGACTTTTACAAACTCAATCAACCTGACTCAAGGAACTTCATAAAAATAAATAAATAAATAAATAAATAACAAAAATCAAGCAATGTAATCTAGCAGAGTTAGTAAGGTGGTCAGTGACTCGATTGGCTTTTACGGTAGACGTGAGAAGCTTGAGAATTTGTGCAAGATAAAAGTCGTAGATCAGATAAGTTTGTATACTAAATTTTTGTTGCTTTATTTCTAGTAAATTATGCCAAAATAAAAGATGCCTATTTGAACAGAAAATGTGATGCGTCTTGTGTACTTCTTATACAAAGTTCCTGATATTTTATATTGCTATTCTACGTTCCACCAACTTAAAATTTTAGTTTCTCAATCTGGACAATTCCGATTGTCTATTTTGCTCGTATAGATGATACTTTGAAGATTCATACCGAGATCTTCATTTGTTAAGTCTTACTGTCTGTTCTAGCACCCTGTTGGACTTATAAAACTTTGAAGTATTGGTTAATAGATAATATATTTGAGAGAGAGAGAGCAAAGTGTAATAGAAGCTGAAATATGGGGCTACCTGAAGGCTTTGGACCTAGTTATTAGTTATAAAACTAAGTAATACTAGGCATATTTTGGAGCTGTATTCCTGTGAATTCTAATTATTAGTCTCTCAAAAACTGATTTCTTTCAAACTACTAGGGTGCATTTTTTTTTTTCAAATTTCCGATACCACGGGTGTTTCTCGTGCATGTAGTGCAGGCTCCGAAAAAGGACGTGACAATTGTTATATAATGTACTACCATACCTTATGTATGTAAGAGGTGATTTTTACGTTTCGATCCCACCATCTTTTAATCGCTAAATATGATTTTTTACGGCTTAGTAGAAAATGGTGCCAGTGTAGCTAAAAATAAAGTCATTTTGCTAAATATAACGTACACTACCATACCTTTCCAATGCAAGTGGCATCACTTTATATCTAATTACATATATTCCTAGAATTCTACCTTGTACTTTACAAAATATCGGCCAATTATGCATCATTCTATATATATTTGTCTTTTTTTTTTTCCTGTGGGGGCGAAAAAAACCGTTATGGATTTGTGATTCAATTCTGGCAACTTAAACTATTTGCAAATGTGCGTCTGGTTCTGAATTTATTTATTTATTTATAAGAAACAAGAGCTATTGATTTTTTTTGTTTATTGATTTTTTTGTGAGATGAGAATTACTTATTCTGATCATTAATCAGATGTGAATTTAAACCATTGTAATTAAACGAGAAAAAAATGGAGATCAGCTTTAGGAAATCATGTGAAGACCTTATATAATAATTTTGGATATTTTTCGAAAAATATGAACTATGTATGCTGTTATATTATACAACTTAATTTAAATATTTTGAAAGTTCAAAATCAAATGTAACGAAAAGTTGAAGTTATACGTTACAAAGCATATACTTTTAAAGTTAAAAGTTGGTTATACATAGAATTTTGTTTGTGTAAAATTAACTATAAAATAATATATTATGATAAAATGCATAATATCATAACCTATTACTTTTTTAAAATATTAAGATAAAAAAGTTTTAGATCAGAAAACTATAATTCTTTTTAAAGATAACTTTTCGTACTTAAATTTAACAAAGGGATACGTCCCATGATATGTGATATAATTAAAAATTATTTTTAATAAATTTATAAATAAAATTTAGAACTTCTATAATTTATAATTATAAAATATTTTTAATTTATTTAATTATACATATCTATTACATATAATATTTTTCTAAATATAATAAAAAAGGTTTTTAAAAAAATCTAGAAATATAAATTCACAAACAAAGAGGAATAAAATCAAGATCATATAGAGAATATATAAAAGAAAAAAATAGATAATTTTGTAATTTCTTATAAATATAAACCATATAATATTTATAATAATTATTATTTATATGTTAAATTTATTTTATTAATAAAATAATTTAATTAAAATATAAAACACCGCCAAACTCGTATATTAAGGATGGAGTCCCATAACTAGCATTCTGAGTGGACATATGAGCATCTGCTCACCGAAATTGCAACAGTTAGGAAAACCAAATGCTACCTTAATCTCTGTCCTACTATTTGTCTTATTGTCTTTATTAAATCATATATGTGTTATAATTTTTATTTAATTTTTTATATAAAATCTTAGTCTATGATGTCATTCATCAAAGTTTAAAGAATGAGATGGAGGTTCTGAGAGATGATTTGGATATAGGCCCAGAAGCCCTTCAGTCCAGTTCCAATTTTGCCATCCTGCTTTATACTGTACTTTTCCCATTCCCGCCATTTTGATCCTCTCTCTCTCTCTCTCTCTCTCTCTCTCTCTCTCTCTGTGTGTGTGTGTGTGTGCGAAGATGTTGTGGGTCGACAAGCATCGTCCTCGAACGCTCGATCAGATCATCGCTCACGATGACATCGCCATGAATCTGAAAAAGCTGGTGAGCTCTCGATCCTCTCTAAACCCTAGATTTTAGCTATAGGGTTCAAGCCTCATCCGCTTTGGTCTTTTTTGTGTTGCATTTGATGTAGCTAGATGTTTTATGGTAGGTTTCGGAGCAGGATTGCCCTCATCTTCTCTTCTACGGGCCGTCTGGCTCTGGGAAGAAAACCCTAATCATGGCCCTTCTCAAACAAATGTTCGGCGTCAGTGCCGAGAAGGTCAATCTCAGGTCATCTGAGTTTTCTGAGCTCACTAATTGTTTTGTCCATGTTGAATTTGATTACTGTTTTGTTGATTCCAGGTGAAGATGGAGAATAAGATATGGAAAATTGATGTAAGTTCTACTATCCTAGTTTGACTTTACTCATTCTAATTGTAACTAATTAAACAGTTTGCATGATGATGTTAATAAGGGTTGCTTGATCGCTATAGTGGATTTGATGTTGAGTATGGCTACAGGCTGGGACCAGAACACTTGAGATTGAGCTGACGACATTATCAAGTACACATCATCTGGAGATGAACCCGAGTGATGCTGGCTTCCAGGATAGGTACATTGTCCAGGAAATCATAAAAGACATGGCAAAGAACAGGCCAATTGACACCAAAGGCAGGAAGGGCCACAAAGGTTTGCTCTTTGTCCCCTTGATTTTTCAAGTTTATGAGCATTTATTCTTTTTTTATAGATTGGTTCTGATGCATGCTTATGATTTATAAAATTTTATGGCCTTCTAATACTTAGTGTTTGTCTTTGTGTCGTTTTTTTAGAGAATTATAGATTTAGTAAACAAGCGTCTGATTTTTTTTATAACAATAGGCTTGTATGAGACCATAATGAAGACATTCTGAGCTCTAGTTATGATTGCTAGCCTTTCCTGCAATAATGTTGATCGGCATGGTAAACGTACCTCACTCGATAAAAGGCTGTCAAAATAGGTATGAAGAATCACTTCCCAACTTTTTGGTCAGCAACCTCTCACAAGAGTGAGAGTGTTCCGAAACCACTTCTATAAAACTCATTACTCACAAACCAAATAGCAGCCCTAATTCTTTGTATCCGGATAAACAGTTTGTCCTTTATTCTTCATAAATATACAACTGTCTTCCCGATTTCTATTGTTAAAATCATTCATTTTTATAGATGATTATGCTGTTGTTAAGAAATTCAGTTTATGCAGTATTAGTGCTGAATGAAGTTGATAAGCTATCAAGGGAAGCTCAACATGCTCTTAGAAGAACAATGGAAGCATACAGTGCATCGTGCAGGTTGATTCTGTGCTGCAATAGCTCTTCAAGAGTAACTGAAGCTATCAGATCTCGTTGTCTAAATGTCCGAGTCAATGCACCCTCCGAGGATCAGGTATATGTGGTGATTGATATGTAATTGTATACTGCTTTGAGGTTAGTCACTTTGGTAATTTGAATTGTTGTCCTGTTAATGTTGTTAATTGAAGTGACTTCCTTCTTGTGAATGCTTTTCAAATCAGTCTGATAGAAGCACCCGTTTCTTTTAAATATGCAAGATCCACGAGTCTGTACTCTATAGTGCATTGGCTGTAGTAAACTCTTAACATTTTGTTAGTATTCTCATGATCTTTATGAAAATGGATGTCCAACCTTAAGAGTAAAGTAAGATACAGATGTTCTAAGAACCCGTACAAGCAAAACTACTTGAACATGCGTATGTACTGTGGAGATAGTTTCTTACAATAACATAGATCATATTGTAGTATATACATGCTAAAAGTGTTTAAGTGGGAAAATCATGTCCAAGAGGGATATCTTTTGGATCTTATCTGGCCTTGTAAGTTCATGCTTCTATCTGGCTGATCATGTCAGGAAGATTCAAAGTAAGAGGTCAAGTTCTTATGGTTTACTAAATCAAATGGCATTATATTTGAAAGTTAAATATCATATATTTATTAACTATTGAACATCCAAAGAAAATGTGGTCTATGCATATATGTCATCCAGAATTTCTTAACATAGACTTTGTGCAGCAACTTTGTGAGTTACGTGTTTCATTGCTCTTTCTTCACCTATTGTGCTACTATGCATGTATCTGGAAAGGGACATTGTTTTCTAGTTGGTTTGGCGTTGTGCCAAAGTTAGAAGTGGTCCCTTTGTTTATTCCCTTCTCTGACTAAATTAGACCAGTATGTAAGGTTTGGCTGCCATGGAGCTTAGTGGTTTTACTTTAGGGTGTTATGTACCAGAAAAGTTGAGACCGAGAGCCTGAGTTGTAGGCTGGTAAGAGTCCTATTGAGTAGGAGTTTATCTCTGGTAGGAGTTTTAGTTTAGGTAAAAGTTTATATTTACTAAGGGTTTTATTGGGAAAGGGTTTCTATTTAATAGGCGTTCTAGATTAGGTAAAACTTTCCTCTATATAAAGAGTTTTCCTTTTGTTATTTTATCATCACGGAACAAAATAGTTTATTTTAGATAATTTAATCTTAGGAGTAGGGTAATTGTAGAGCCGTATCTGGATAGCCTTGTTGCTATCGCTATGTCCGGGCCTTTGACAAGAGTCAACCTGGTCGCTTCACAACAAAGCGTGACATTTCTTTCTGGCTTATTGCATTCACATATTGGATATGTTATCTTTCGTTCCACATAATAACCAACCATTATATGCTTTTTTTTTATGTTCCACGTGATAACCAACCACTAGAAGCATATTGTTTTCTGATTTTAAGCCTCTTGATAGGGTTCAAGCTTTTTCCTCTGTTCTTTTAGGCCTTAACGATTTGGATGTATATCATTTTTAAATACTTGTGGTATTCCTTGACAAGTAGTGCACTAGTTACAGTTGTTTAAATGATCTTACAATGCACTCTTGATGCGTCAGATTATTGAAGTTTTAGAGTTCATAAGCAAGAAGGAAAACCTGCAATTTCCACCCAAACTTGCTGCTCGTATTGCAGCTCAATCAAATCGAAACCTGAGGAGGGCAATATTGTCTTTTGAAACCTGCTATGTGCAGCAGTAAGCTCTAGCACTAATGTCTTGCTGTACATTCTGACAGTCTAAAATCTCAGATAGTTGTTCTAATTTGATTGAATTGCAGGTATCCGTTCACTGATAATCAAGTAATCCCACCTTTAGATTGGGAACAATACGTCTCTGAAATAGCATCTGATATAATGAAGGAACAGAGCCCAAAGAGGTAGGTAGTAGTTCCTGACACTGATTTTCCAGTTTTCAAGGTAAATGTTTGTACCGATAGTAACTCAGTACTAGGGGTTCCATATCAAGGCTATAAATAGAAGATTCTGCTCAAACTTAGCCCAACTGCCAAGTTTCTGGAACTCTACACTTTTGATACAAATTTTAGTGGTTCTTTGCTTTATCCTGATTCCTGACAGCATGGCAAATAGTATATTCACTTTTAAGATCTTTTTAGTTTAGAGTTCATTCACCTGCTCCTTGTTATTGAAGTTTTGGACCAAAATGTTACATTGTTTATATGCCTTTTAGTATTTTTCTTTTTGTCTCTTATGGTTATCTAGATTAAAAGGTAGTCGTATGACAGGGATCTGACTATTTCTAATTCTTCTTTTATAATGCTACATCCTAAAAAGGCTATAAGTCTCCCTGTAAGTGATGCAATATAACTGGCTTCTTTATAAAATATTGCTTGCAACTTGAAGTAAGTGTTATACAATGTTATTCACTGATCCTTATCCTGTTATCCTCCTAGGTTGTTTCAAGTCCGGGGGAAAATATATGAAGTGCTGGTTAACTGCATTCCTCCTGAAGTCGTTTTAAAGGTGAAGGAACCTTCGCCCAAGCTTTACCCTTTTTATAACTCTTCATGCAAAGCTGAAACTTGTGTTCTTTGTTTATTGGTAAAAGTATGATACTTATTTCTGTTTTATTCCAATGCAGAAATTGTTGTCAGAGTTACTTAAGAAGTTGGATTCTGAATTGAAACATGAGATTTGTCATTGGGCTGCATACTATGTGAGTGGATCTTTCTTATTATCATCACTAACTGTATTCTATATCTTTCTATGCTGTTTGGACTTTCACTCTTGTCAAGAATTGCTTCTCTGTACTGGTTATCTCAATGCAATTTTTTTTTTGGAAGAGGTTTTTGGCTGACTTTTATGCTGTTGATTAATGTTGATCCTCCTTTTCTGGAGGTTAATCACCAGCCACTGATTTATTGAATCAATCATTTGGAGGTTGAGAGGTTCAAACTTAGTTTTACAGTTATTTATAATCTCCAGTCCAAATGTTTGAGATGTATTTATCCAGAAGACAGCTGTATAATCGCTGCTGTAACGATTTATTTGTCCTTCATTTGTTTTAGCTAATGAATTGGAATCCACAGAAGAGCTTCAAAGAGTCTTACTGCTGGGTATACTTAAGGAGAACACATTTTGAAACATATTGATTTTATCTTTGTTTGCTACTTCATTATGAAGAGTGAGTGGGTTTGATTAGGTTTATGATAGTTAATACACACCATATCTTATCCCTGTTAATGATCAGGAATGTTGCATGATTAATACCCTTAAACTCGATTATTTTCCAGGAACATAGAATGCGTCTTGGACAGAAGGCAATCTTCCACATAGAAGGTAGCAGTGATCATGTTTTTGCAAGCACCCCTAATCTTTCTTCTCTGTGGTTTACTTCTCTTTGTGCTTTTCCATGCGCACACTCACAACCTTGGCACCCAAACAGACAATAAAGACAAACACGTACACGCAGACGCTAGATGCGTTACCATGTTTGAGCTATTTATTAGTATTACTAAAGAAGGTATAACTTCATTACCTCTTTGTTTGTAGCAAATGTAGAAGAGTCTCATGTTATTTTCATAAAAGAAACTATCTGGAACTGCTAATATTAATCAACCAATTTAAAAAGATTTTGGTTAGTGTTTCTTATTTTTATTTTATTTTTTTTAAAAAACAACTAATCTACAATGTTGAAGTAGGGGGGAAAAAATTTTAATGAACGCCCCAGTGGCTATTCGAATGCAAATGAATTTTAGAGCCAGTGGCATGTGACCTTCACAAGTTCATCATTATCTGTCATTTGAAGGTGGTAACATATTATGATTCCAAGAATAATCAATAGTTTGTTATGATGAGAACATTTATTTGGTGTATTGGAAGACAAATTTGACCATTGGTTTGCAAGCTTAGTGTCCTCACTGCACCTTTCTCCTATTTTTACTGCCTAACTCTTCATTCCATTGCATATTACCCGTAAATGCTCGTTCATTTCATCCCATTTTATCTCTAGATGAAATTGGCAAGGAAGATTGGAATCAGCTGCCCAACTTTAAACCTGCTACCAATTTTAAATATGTTTCTAGAGTAGATGTTTCTTTCATAGCGGCACCTATCTGAGATTTTTCAAATAAAGAGGATGATGTTCTTCTTTTCTGCAATCCTATAAGCATTACATTCATAGTTGTTCTTTGCTTTGCTATTTCGACAGTTGACTCTGCGTATTGTTATGAATGAATGTTCTGAACCTTTGAACTAAATAATCATGAATTCTAAAGCTTGTTTTTCGCAATGGCAATAAACTCTGCAGCATTTGTGGCCAAGTTTATGAGCATCTATAAGGAGTTTCTCATCGCAACTTTTGGCTAATCAAGCTACTTTCCTACTCCTTCCAGGTAAAAGAACACCGATATATTGTTACATAATTCCAAATTTTAACTTATAAATTAATTTTCTGATGATTTATGGCTTTAAGTATCTACATTACAGTCACGTGGCCGACGCCGGTGTAACTGCATGGATTTGCAGCAGTATGTATTCTGGTGTGTACGCCACTTTTGTGATGCACATAGAGATATCCATGGAAGCATCTTATTAGAGTTTTATACCCCTCATTCTAAAATAAAACTGTATTGTGCTTTCTACTTTCTAAGTATAGAATGTTTTTGTAGGTGGCACTGATGAAAGTGATGACTTGTTTATGGTACCGTTAGCTTAGCAGTTGAGTAACATAGTAAGTGAATGTTCATGCTTGTGACCGCACTATATCTCTCTGTCCAAGTGAGCATTATTATCTTACTATTATGAACATTGCGAAGTTTCATAGGTTTATTATGAAAATCTGGGCCGCCTATTATTGCACTCCATTATATATGATGGAATAAAGTTGATCGGTGTACTGCTAACGAGTAACAGAACTCACAAACTTCATGTTTAAAGTAATGTGGCAGATAAAAATGCTGCCTCATATCTCTAAAAAGTTGTGAAAAATGTTTTTGTATATATATATATATATATATATATATATATATATATATACACACACACGCACACGGTGATCAAAATTGTCGTGCTACGTGATATTTTGAATAATTTTTTATATATGATGTGGTATTTATTCTTATTCTAAAAAAGTAACATGGTATTTGTATTGATTGATAGGAATTTATAAAGTTATTGATTTATTTGAAGAATATAAAGGATAATATTAAAAAATAAATATTTAATTAAAATAATAATTTGTAAAAGATAATTTAAATTTAAATATTAATATTAATATAAATAAAATCAAATTACATATATAATATTTTAATTTTTAATTAAATCTTGTTTTATATGTGAAAATGTTTAATCATATATATATATTAGGACTTCTGTGTTTTTACACCCTCCGTTAATGGATTTGGTATTTTTGTGGTCTCCTATTTGATTTTGGTAGAAAAATGTGCTCTTTTATAATGTGAAATGATCAAAATGTTATTAATTTTTTTATCCAAAAAAACTATGAACACGTAAATACATGCTAATATTCACGAACACTCCAGAATATCTCCTAATATTCATGTTGCTTGTGAGTGTTTGTGGATATTTTTAGAGATATTCGTAGGTATTTGTGTGTTCATTTTTCGGAATAAAAAAAAATCGGTTGTGTTTGTGGGTGTTCGTGGATATGAACACTCATAATATATACGACACTTATGAATATCTAAGAATATCTACGAACACTTCTAAATACTTCTAAACACCCACGAATAACGTAAGTGTTCGGAGATGTTTGCGGTTATTCGTAAATATTCGTAGGTATTCGCGTGTACTCGTATTTTTTTTTCAAAATAAAAAAATTGATGACGTTTTGATTACTTCACAATTAAAGAGATACATTTTGTTGAGAACTGATTAAGGAGGACGAAAAACGCCATATCCAATTAGGTAGAGTATAAAAACACAAAATGCCAAAAAAATTAAGAATTCATGACATTTTTAAGGATGAGGGAGTAATATACAAAAAGTCAATGTGTAAAACAAAATAATTATCTTACTATTACATCTATCAAAGCTCTATTTACATCACTCTTTTAACCCTTGTTAAAGACGTGTCTCGTCTTGCGCCTAGGTTTGCCAATAAAGTTTGCATCCGCCTCCTTTCAAGGATACCACACGTTTAAAAGGCGCACGTCTTATGCGCCTTGCGCCTCGGCTTGTCCCTGCGTGCCTTTTAAATCTTAACTTAGCCGCAACCTCAAAATAGGTCACCGAATTTTCAACTGCCGCACGATACACAATAATCTGATTAAGTTGAATGAAAAATGCCAACCTGCTTGAGAGTCAGTGAAGAGATTTTTATCATATGATGTTGTCCATACTTTTTAATATTTTTCGGTACTAAAAAATAGTAATCTCTAGTCTTATAATATATTACTCTTATATGTAGTTGCAAAATTTTCTCTTGTCACAAGTTAATCATCTAAAGAGTTCTTTATTAGTCTACATACACCAATATATTAAATTTTATATATTGTTTTTAAGTTCTAACTTTTCAGACTTATAGTGCGAAAATATATTATAAATTTACATTATATCAGTAACAATTCTTATCATATTGACTTGACAATTGAACCACAAAGTCTAAATAGATACCAATACATATCACATTACTATTGCGTAGCTTGCACATCGAACGTGCGCCTCGCCTTGCGCCTAGATTCTAGGATCCTATTTGAGCCATGTGCTTTTGACAACATGCTTTTAACTAAAGAGTACTATCACCTTTCATTTTGAACCGGAAAAGTAAATATGTCAGCACTTAAAAAGTTTAATATGTATTTCAAATGTTAAGCTTTACTTGCATTGACGATATAATAAGTTGAATTATACTTCAAGCATTACTTGCCTGAAATGAAGATGCAATGCTTGAAATACGGAAATTACAACCGGATATCATAGTCTCGTAATAAAATTTACATCAAAACGGAAGCTATACAAATTGGAAAATATCCAAAAAAAGAAACACTCTCCTGCTAATGATCAGCATCTTTTTCTCGACGATGCAAGCGGGACATGCATCGTCTGTCTATGTTACATGCATAGTTTTATATGAAACAAACTAACGACAAATTGCTGCTCTCGAACAAATCATCAGTACTCCCGACTTTGATCTCCAGAGAAAGAATGTATCCGCTTATGTATAAGTAAATAAATATAATATTCCCTCCGGTATGGAAAAACAAGAAATAAATGACTTCACCAGTTATTTAGCTGAGAGGTAATGCTCTTTAGCACAGGATGGTACTCGGTATGCATGTACTTCTTAGCTTTCTCTGAACCTGGTTGCTCAAGCCACTCATCATATATGTTCTTGACAATTGGGTTCTCAAACGGGTCAGCAAAATTCACCTGCAAGAAAAATACTAATCTCCGTGAGATATAATCTAATAACGATGATGTTGTAAGCCATTCATGTGACACAAGTACAAACCGGAGAAATTGCTAGACAAGTTCAGTTATAGCGTCAATTAGGTTCATGTATACTAATATATATGAAATTGCTGAACACTAGAAGTTCAAAAATGGACAGTTAAGTTATTACAAACTGCTACGATGAGGAACTGTTAAACATGGCGACAATACTTCTTATGTTTCAACACGTGTAATAAATAATATAAGAGAAATGCTATTCTTCATGGTCATTTTGACCCTGAAAAAATCAGGGCCGATATGGCACAATGCCACGTCAGCATATATTTATTATTCTTTGATATTAAATGTCTTAAAAAAAGCAAATTTAATATAACTAATTTAATAAGTATGAAATAATTATTTCCAACACATTGAGATGTGTGAATAATTAATTTCTAAGCATTTTATTAAATACTTGGGCTAATGTGGCATTGTGCCACATCACCCTTGATTTCTTCAGGGTCTAAATGACCCTGAAGAATATCATTTCTCATAATATAATAGCAATACTAATCAAGCAGTTGCAGCGCCTCTCTCAAAAATAACATCAAGCAGTTACGTCAGCATCCTCTAATAAACAGACTGCCATGCATAAATTATTACTAAAGAAAGCACGTATCAATCACACTGGACTACATAAAATGCATACATATGACTAGAAAGGCGCCTTCTCAGAATTCATCCTTTTGGATTTAGGACAGGGCTTGAAACTTGATACATATGTATTCTCTAAAACAAAAACTTGATACATGTATTATCTCGAACCAGGATGCATGTAGTTCCAAATCTGATGGGAATAAGACTGGACAAACAAGGATTCTCCATGCATGCAGCTGTCTACTAGTCTTACAGCATGCATGTATCAAGATATGAAGCCTGTCCTACCAAAAGCCGTTTACCAAGCATATTCATAAAGGTCGCTCATGCAAGATGTGTCCCCTTAAATTATAAAACCTATGCAGATATATGCAATTAAACCTACCATTCTACTTTTGACATGTAAATGAATCCTAGCATATATATATACATACATAAACACAAGAAAGATGCATGCCTAAGGTATGCTTGCATGATGTGTTACCTCCCTCCTATTTAAAAACATTGGATATCATCAAACAAACTTTAACAATTATGGCTCACTACAAGAATTCACATGGGCTATAAATCAGTTTAGTTGGTAAGAAAAATTGAAGCATTGTAGAAAACAAACAGCTTCATTACAAAGCAGTAGCCGACTCACATCTTGCATGTAAACATTTTCTAGGAGTTGGATAACATCCTTTGCTGATTGACCCTTCTTGGGTTTGATTTGGCCTCCACCGTTCAGACAACCTGATGAGCAAAGACTAATTCAGTCATCGAGCTTAGGGCTAATAAATTCATTTTGTCAATTATATGTAGCTTAATGATATTGATACCTGAAGGGCATGCCATGATCTCCAAAAAGTGGTACTCACATTTGCCAGATTTAATTTTTCTGACAACATTCTGAATATTACGGAATCCATAGCAGAGAGCAAATCTGAGAACTACTTCATTATCCACCTGCACAGAATCTCAATAAATCCCAGAACTAAAAGAACAAAAAAGTCAACTATAAACCATGATTTGTACCACCTCCAGAGTTAACTCTCGAAAGTCAGAGTTCCTGAGAATTTTGAACTCAAGTGGTCCTTCAATTTGCCTACCAAAAAGTGTTCTAGCCGCATATCTAAAAATGGTTTCTGCATAACCTCCTGAACCACCAGAAACCCCATACAGATAGCCTTCTTGGTTGACGTTTGTAAGCCTGAAACAGTTTAGTCAGTCAATATTTTTAGCATACACATACACACCAAGAGAAGTTGCTCAAAGTAGCCCTATAAATGCTCATTAGCTATTCAACTCAACTGGTAAAATCACAAAATGTTCTTGGATATAATACAAGACAAGAGGATCTACATGCTATGCATGCAAAATTGAAAGCGACCAACACCTTGGAAAATAAGATTGCATATAGACAAAACATTTGGAAAATTGTAACGTATAGATGAATATCTATAATCCAAGTATTCAGCTAAACCAATGCTTTGCAAACAGCATAAGCAAGCACATAACATATATTATAACAGAAAGTGAACAATGAGACTTACTCTTTATCTAAAGAACCTTCTTTGAAGGCCTTGAAATCAATAGATTTTAGCTGTCACAATGTGGAAAGTAAAAGATTAAGTTTCACAAACCTATTGGAATTATCGAAAAGTAAAATGGGAAAGAGAAACATCTCCTTGTCATACCTGTATCAAGTCCAGAACTTCTCCAGTTGTCAAAACAGAATCTACTTCAGCAATTTTCTCAGCTGTAACGCTATTACATTCAACATCTGTTGAGAATACAAAATCTTCTCTAGCAGCTTCAAGCTTCTTATCATAACATGGCATCACTGTCACGTGGTAGACATCCTCTGGCCTAAGAAGCACACAAACATATATCAATAACTGAAAAAACAAAAATAAAAAATAAAAAAAAAAATACGAAGATAAGGATACAATGAAAAATATCTTCTTCATGATAGATGACACATGTACATTTCAAAGAATGAAAAATATCTTCTTCATGATAGATGACACATGTACATTTCAAAGAAGGTTGCTAAGTAATAAAAGACGTATACAGCACTGGCAAGGTAATAAAACCCTTGAAGTTTAGATAAGAACACCAAGGACAAAAATAAATATACTTGGCTAAAATTGCAGCTGCAAGGAACAACATGCCACAATTCAGAATGAAAAGTGAATGAAAAAGGGAGGACCAGAACATTATAGGCTTTGACGGAACACGAGATTGCTAGTATTGGGAAGAAATGAAAAAGTAATAATAATAACAGCCACCAAAAGCTACTGATGACACGTAAATTTGGATTCTCAGCCTCAACATGGGTGCTTCTAATTAGGAACCATCATTTGGAAGATTCATACCAACTGGCACAGGAATGTTCTCAATTCTTGAAGTGGAAGTCCGAGGTTTGAATCTCGCAAAGTGCTACCAATAAGGGTTTAGGAATTTATTCATTTTGTACAACAAGGGAGGGTGACATGGCATCTCGGGCCTACCACTAGCTCCTCAGTTGGTGGAACATAGGTCAGTGCCACCATGGCCTTATTTATTACTAGGTCGCACAAAAGTGGGCTAATTACGAACAGAATTTATCCACGATAATCTCAAATAAAAATGATATACCAACTCTTATAATGATTTAAAGGAACTTCTCAGAATTGTAGATATTGAAGTTGACAGTTATGGAAGTAGAGGGCTAATTTCATTGACGCGTATTAAAAAGAACTACCGATGAAGTACTGACATATTAAGAAGAACTAGCTTATAATGAAAAGAATTCAATCAACCCAACTAGATAATGCAGAAAGCAGAAAGCATACATAAGCAATATAATAAATATCGGAAAAAAAATACCTAACACCGAGTTTTTGTACTATATGATGCTTGATGACAGATCCAATTGCCTGTTGAGGGCTCTTTACTGATGAAATATAGGGAAGGACATACGAACCCAGAGTCTTTTCTGCATACAGTATCCAGCCTAACTTGCAAAGAAACAAGAATCTCCTTCAGATGATGAACAAAGCAAGTTAACAATAATAACAATATCTCACTTCTTGTCCAGCCGATGGATTAGGAAGTGCTACAAACGACAGTTACAATACCAAGTTGCGATGTCTTACATTATAGCTATAATTCAACCAAAATAAAGGTTATGAAACTAACTCAGCATGAAGGAAGATTAAGATGGTTTATATTTCCCATAAGGGCCAAATTCTATGGTCTACAGAACTGCATATTTGTCGCATGCAGATCTGCTAATGACTTTTTTACTTCATGTTTTTATGCGACCAGATATATATAGTACCTGGACAGGCAGACGATATCATGGGCAGGTTCATTCCATTTGATTTATGTTGCTTGTATCGAGAAAGAAATTCATTACATGTCTCCATTAAGGATATGTCCCTGCTGCAACTTGTGTCATATAAAGCCATAACGCCTAATGACTTGAACATAGTAGTCAACCTCTTAAACACCTGAAAATATAGATTATGGAGCAAAATGTATCAGATATCAGTATATCACAAAGACCGAGATTATTTTTCCTTCCTAAGAAAACAAGGCATACAAGATATTTTTCAATTACATTCAGTAGGGGGAGCAAGATTTAATTACAGCATGCCATTGTGTGGACACTTTAAAACGACAGCTCTTGTGTAATGATAAGTGCCTCAACAAGGAAGACCTAATGTATTACCAAACAGGAAATGTAACTGTGATACCCATATATTAAGAATCAAATGAACTTCTAAAACAAATGCATGAATGACCAACACAAGCATAAAACTGCCAGAAGTACCTAAACTATCTTGACATCTAAATGCCTTCTTTACATGATTAAAAAACAGAAGTTAACATTTCCAAAATTATCAAAAATCTATGGAAATGATCAAAACTAGTTCACAACCTGCACTGGTGTGAGATCATAATAAGCTGCCAACGATGCTCTTGACTGTGGTGATACAGAAACTACAACAGTCTTCCCTGAATTAGTATGTGAAAGGAACTCCTCCAAACTTTGCTTCTCAAGCATAATAGTTTCAGCAGATGTGATGCAACCACTGCCAAATTACAAAACGAACATTAACAGACTGATATGAAAATGTATACTGGCATGACAATATCAAGGAGTAAATAAATATCATTTGCTTGTGCCGGAAAGAACATACATAACTAGGTCAAACAGCATGCCCCTGCGGAACTAAGAAAGACTGTTTATTTTTACAATTGTGCCTCCTACTCAAATAGTGTACAAATAACATAAATCTACACTACAAATATGTAGGTCCTTGTGCATGATCATCTGACATGATCTAACGAAATGATTTAAAGCTGACATAATCTAAAGAAATGATTTAAAGAACATCTTTCGTTCAAGATTTTCCTTATGTGTGATTGCGATTCCACAAATTCCATACTGCCAGTCACTTTCTAGTTCCAGTATTCCTTTTTCCTTGCAAATAGGCAAGAACTGTCATTCTTTCCACATAAAGAACATGTAATTAATATAAAATCCTTAATTTGCTTACTACTTGCACAAGAAACTTAATAGAAAATTCAGTTTTAATACTGCACAAACATGTTAAAAAAGAAGGAATCCATGTCTCACCTACAAGCCAAGCAATCCTTCAGTGAGATTTTTACAGTTTCAGCAGGTACTGCAAGTGCAGATGGTTTAGCCTGTTCTTGTTTCTACAAAGTCACAAGTACACATATAATTAGCCAAAAATAGAAGCAAAATTTGTACAAGTACTATACAGTTCGTAATATTGCCACTATAAGTAAATAAGAAAAGCTCGTTTATTTCTCATAGAAAGGATTTAAGAAAGAATTTACATAGTAAGTCATGCCATTCAACCAATACACAAATATAAGGACTCGAGAAATGGAAAGCCAAATCGCCATTACAACCAAAAAGAAGTTTGGGAGTGAGTTTGAGATTCTAATTGTTTCTCAAGAAAGTAATTCCAAGTGCTTTCAGAAACCATGAAAAGCCACTCTCAAAACAATATGTCATCCAACGACGCAACATAGCAATTAAGATGAAAAAACAACAATTCAGGATGATGAATAGTCTAGCATTCTGCAATCACATAATATTGATATGGTATTTAACAAATATAATCCTTATGTATGTAGTAATCACGTTGACATTCCTAGGCTATCTCCAGTTCGATAATCTCAAAACATAATCACTCCCATAGCAATTATGAACGATAGTGGAGGAGTTAAATGATTACTAAGAACTGAGAGTACCTGGGGCTTGTCTTGTTTGGCGGCGGGCTTGAGTCCTTTGAGAGAAACAATACAGTTCTGAGAAGGTGCGATGAAGTCGTTGAGATCGCCGAGCCGCAGGGCCGGCGAGAACTTCTCCGACATCGCCGCAGCCGCCGCCGATGGAGTCTATCTCTTTAGCAACTGAAACGTCCAGAGATTACTGTACAGATTCGTGATAAAATTCGAAAGCTCGAGTTGAGGAACGATGGATTTAAAAGTCAAGCGGAAAGAGAGAGAGAGAGAGGCGGTGGTAATGGGAAATGGGAGAGCAGTGGCGCGCGAGTAAAGATTACCATAAACTCTTATGTATGGGTTACCTGGGTTACCATACACCCGCACATATAGAATTACTAATTTTCCACCCATAGTTAGAGATGTCTGCGGGCTCAGGCTGAACACAGACCGCGGGCCAGCCCACACATTTCGTAATACGGGCTGGACGGCCCGTCCCCGCAGGTAGCGGGGCGGGATGATGGCTCGACTCGACGGGCCGGCCCGTACAAAAAAAAAGAAACACAAAATTAATGAAAGAATAATTTTTATTTATGTGTTAATGTAATTATTACAATTAAAATTGAAGAACAAAAAATTTAATTAAAAAAATAAAAATTTATTTTCTCAATTGATCTTATATGTCGTTTTTTCTTAATCTTTTCTAGCGGTGTCGCTCCAGTCCTTCGTACATACGCACATTTTAAATATTGTTGGGCTAAGGCAGTGCCTTCTATCGCTCAATACGCAACAACTTGCACTAAAATATAATTCCGATACAACGGTCGATGGTGGCGGAATTAGTATATCCCGTGCTATAGCCTGTATTGTTGATTGATGGCTGAATTTTTTCACCATTCTAAAATATTCAATTTCTTCCTTTCATCTCAGCTTATTAGCTAACATTAATTTCAAGGCCTATAATGTACTAGCCCAATAATAAACTGCGTTTGTGTTAAGCTGGTGTCTATTGCTGGGCTAGTAATTAACGTTCTAGGCCTTTAAATTGACAGAAATGCTAGAAATCTATTAATTATCAAACTTATAAACTCGTTATTTCGATCAAGCTTGCCACAACTCCTTATTAGGATAATGACATATCAGCCCCCCCCATTTCAAGTTTCATTCCAAATCAGCACCTCATTTCAAAAAACGTCCATTTCAGCCTCCCATTTACTGTTTGAATTTTTTTCTAACGAAAATATTTCTGACTGTTCGGATACTTAAAACACCTATCTAAAAGCATTTTTTGAAAAAGTTTTCAATATAAAAGTTGTAGGTCTCGACGAGATCTACAACTTTCATGCTAAAAATGTTTCCAAAAAATACTTCTAAATTGGTATTTTCGGCATCCGAACTGTTCACCGAATTACGGGTCGACCCGTTAACAGTTCGGACCCCGAAATCACATGTTCGGAAGTATTTTTTGAAAAAAAATTCAACATGAAAGTTGTAAATCTCATCGAGATCTACAACTTTGATATTAAAATTTTTTCCAAAAATTACTTCTAGATAGATATTTTTAGTATCCAATCTATTAACGGATACAGAGATATTTTCGTCCGAAAAAAATTCAAACAGTGTTTGGGGGCTGAAACGACCGTTTTTTGAAACAGGGGGTTGATTTGGGCGTTTGTAAATAATGGGGGCTGATATGTCATTATCCCCTTCTTATTCCTGTACGTATGATATTATGGAACCTAACTCAAACACCACTATGTTGTGTCAACTAGCAAAATAAAAAATAATAATAGAATTCACTATAATTTAAAAATAGGAAAAAAAATGTTACGTTCAAGTAGAAGCGGGGTTAAATTCAAAGGGCATTTCTTTTTCAGCTGTTGCAAGGCAAACATTGGCCGAGTCAGTTCCTCCAAAATACATGTTTAAGTTTAGGCTCTCCTTGTCAACTGTGTCACGTCATTTTGAACGCCGTATTAATTTTTTTTGGAAATTTTTTTAACATCATGTTTGATATTTTTTCAGATAATGCTTCTAAATAAATATTTTGATATTTTAAAATTTTAGCGGGTCAATGGTCAGATTCAAAACTCATTAATTTAATTCGGAGCCTCGAAACACTTACTTAGAAAATTTTTTAAAAAAATATTAAATATAAAAATTGTAGATCTCATCAAATCTATTATTTTTATATTAAAATATTTTTTAAAAAAAAATATTAATACAGTAATCAAAATGCTGTGGCACAAAAAATCAGAGATGGACTAAAAAAAAGAGTAAAATAGGAAAGCTGAAAGGGAAGAAGTTTAAAAGGCATGCGGTGTTTTGATCATTATCCTTAAAATTCAGTACAACATTGACAAGTTCCAATGATTGGAATAATGTATAGGGGTTATGTAATTTCTCCGGCGAGCAAGAGTCGTACTTAGGGCTGAGCATTCGGGTCAACTCGAACCGAACCGACCCGAACCGAAATTTTAAGACTGACCCGAACCGAATACCTTCGGACCCTCCGAACCGTCTAAAATTCGGGTCAGTTCGGGTTGGTTCGGATTAACCCGATTAATAGCAAAAGTTAATTTTATTCAATACTAATTCGGATTCGGGTCAATTCGGGTCGACCCGAATAGTTATAATATGAATGTTTTGTTTAAAAAGAAAAAATTAGCACATAAAACTAACAAAAACTAATTAAAATGTGACTCGCTAGGATAATTCGGGTCCAACCCGAACCGACCCGAAATTCGATTACCGAATCCGAACCGACTTATGTAGACCCGAACTATTAAAATGCCGATCCGAACCGAACCCGACCCGAACCGAACCCGAAATTTTGACTTTGTTCGGGTCGGTTCGGTTCGATTTTTCGGATAGGTTCGGATAATGCTCAGCCCTAGTCGTACTTTATAACTGAAATAGTTAAACTAGATTAATCCGGTTGAAAAATAGCAATCCAATATGTTATAACATTTTATATATCCGATCGAAATATAAGATAGAAATCAAATTTGACGGTCAAGATCAAAAGAGGGAAAAAAGAAGAAGAAAATTTTGTACTTGATAAGGGGCGAAAATTATAGAGAGAGGCGGATGGACATTATTAACTTTGAGCATATTAATTAGAGAGATTCTTATCTGTAACGATTACACCATATTATTTCGTACAACTGTTTAAAATTTTTTTACTTATAAGTATTTTTTGAAAAAATTTAATATTTGTAGATTTTGATGAAATGTACAACATTTATGTCTAAATTTTTTTCAAAAAATACTTCTACGAATATATTTTGGAGCTCCAAAATTTAACGGATTTGAAGCGGGTTTAGAAACTATTTTAAAATTCGTTAAACCTGTTAACTTTAGAGTTCCAAAATATCTGTTTAGAATTTTTTTTTAAAAAACTTTTGAATATGAAAGTTGTAGATCGCATCAAAATGTACAAGTTTTATTTAATTTTTTTCAAAAATAATCGTAAACTTTTTTATTTTAATTTAAACACGAGAAAAATATATGCTGACATAGCGTAAATATTTTATTGTTGAATTTTTTTATTAATTAAGAGATATGGTTAATGAGCTGGAGTAATGGTTGGTAAAAGGCCAAACAACAATATCAGTTTTAACTACTTATAATTATAGCATTCAGTAGTGGTTAGAAATATGGGTTATAATTATTAGGCCAGCCATCTCAACTGTGGAAGAGATGGAATTTTTTGTACTCTTAACTACACTATAGTGGGAACTATTAACTGTTCATACAAGTAGGCGTTTAACCGAACCACGTAAAATTTTTGTGTCTCACTCGTATTCATATATTCTTTCTATCGATATTCAGTGATCTTATCATTAGTATTACTTCTTCATTATTTGGCACTGTTTCTAGCAAAAAACGGCATAAAAAGAAAAGAGGAATGCTATTCTTCAGGGTCATTTTGATCCTGAAGAAATTAAGGTTGATGTGGCACAGTGCCACATCAGCCCAAGTATTTAATAAAATACTAAAAATTTAATTATGCACATATTTCGATGTGTTGGCATTAATTATTAACACATCTCAATGTATTGAAAATAATTACTTCACACTTATCAAAAAAGTTATATTAAATTTACTTTTTTTCAAAATATTTAATATTAAAAAATAATAAATATATGCTGATGTGTCATTATCCACATCAGTTTTGATTTTTTCAGGGTCAAAATGATCCTGAAGAATATCATTTTTCAAAAGAAAAACCCCAACAAAAAGGAATGTAAAAAAAGATACAGTCATTGTTTTCTGACATTTTATAATTTTCTCCTAACCTTGCTAAT
This sequence comes from Xerophyta viscosa, assembly GCA_002076135.1. Lineage (NCBI taxonomy): Eukaryota > Viridiplantae > Streptophyta > Magnoliopsida > Pandanales > Velloziaceae > Xerophyta > Xerophyta viscosa. The sequence continues at coordinate 237,467 of MJHO01000097.1, read as the reverse complement.
ATTTATTTATTTTAATAAAAAATAGTTCAGTTCGTGTATCTTTTATCCATACACAAATATGTTAGCAAGATCTAATAATCTCTTAAATTTTTGCGACGACCATACAAAAAAGATAAAGGAAAACTTTACGAGATAAAATAGAAGTTTTTCAGTAACTCCGGATTATGATTTTGATAATTAGCAGGAAACTACGAGCTATTTTTTTGAAAAATTACAGATTATCATTTTCTTCGAGCGTACATATGTTAACATAACTTTTGGAAATAGTTCATTCAAATATTTAGGATCCTACTCTTGTCGTTTCTTGAGAAGGATTTCGACATATGGTGATATTTATTGATGATTACTGTCGTGGTCCATACATAGATTTAGTTATTAAAGGCTAAAATGATATGTTGCTTATTTTTGAAAATATCCATTATTGGGTATCAACTCATTATGAGAGCATGATTAAAATCATGAGAACCGATAATATGACATAATATATTAACTAGAAAGTACGGACACTCTAAAATTTTGTCCGGTATAATATCCGACACGGACACGCCAGGGACACTTTCGGAGACATGTCGGACACACCAGAGAAGTGTCCAAAAGAAAATTCTGAACACGCATGTCGGACACGACAGATAGAAGTATCCGACATATGTGTCCAAATTTTTGTTGATTTTATTTTGTTTTGTTTTTATTGTTAAAGAAATAATATACAATATTAACATAAATAGCTGTAAATAATATAATATAGTTATATACTCAAATATTATATTTTTTTATTTTTGTTTATATAATTAGATTTTTTTCGCTTAAATTTGTTTTAAAAACGTAAAAAATTATATTACACATAAATTTTACTATTAAATATTATTATTTATATATAAAAATACTTAAATCAGTTATATGAGACAAATTTCTGCAAATCCATATATATATAATATATATATATATATGAGACTAAAAGCTTCGTAACAAAGACATTTTTCATTTTTTTTTTTTGAAAGTTTCTATTAGAATTCAATAAATGATTTCACCTAGATTTTAAAAATTGACTCCTAAATTCACCGTTTTACTAGTATGTCCGGTTTTGTTTTCCGATTTAAATTATTTTTAAAAGGTTTAAGTGTTAATTGTTTTTCGGTGTTAATTTGACAACCATGTTGTCGTCCAAGTTCAACTCCCTATGGGTGGACGAGGTCTCCTCGAACAAAAAGTTCGCCCTTGTTACGGTTGCTTTCCTGATGGGCCTAGCCTTCTAGATTCTTTATGTAGGATTTGGTTTTCAAACTCCAGCAATTCACCACGTGTGCCATACCTTACGGCGTTTGACCTTCTACGTTTGAACACATGTCCCACATATTTTGGCAGTTCCAAAAGTTGACCTTTGACTGTTACGGCATATCATCAGAAGCCAAAAACTAGTTTCGATCGAAGAACACGAGAAAAACACTTGGCCTGTATCACGAGCTAAAACTAAATTCACAACTATTTTAATTTCTAGACTTCAATAATTTAAAATAATTTAAACTCGTTAAACTTTAATAATTTAAATATTTATTTAATTAATTGTAGATGCCAGCTATCTAATACACTCAAATGATTTTTACAATAATTTTAAAATACATACATATATATATATATATATATATATATATATATATATATATATATATATAATATATATATATAATAAAAAACTTTTTATAAATAAAATTTTTTATATATAAAATATAATTATATATGATTAATATTTATATATCGTATTGGTGTAAAATTAGTATATTTTTATAAACATGTTAAAAAAATTTTGAATATAAAAATACTATTAAGTTATTTATTATATAGTTTAAAAATATTTCTAGAATTTGAGGGTGCAGCCACATAATTTTATACGATGAATTTCGCCAAAACTCGTGCGATCTCGACACAGTCGACGACACGTGCTAGCGAGGCCAGGAGCTCCAAAAGAAAATCGAGAGAGACAGAGACCTCACGACTCCTCCCCCCCAATCTCTTCTTCCTCTCGTCGTCTTCCACGATCTTGTTTCCATCGAAGTTTCCCTACTCCCGTATAAATAGCTCGAGAGAGACAGATCTCGATTGCCATCTCTTGTTCATTGTTCCTGAAAATAGTGTTTCCGACCACAAATTTACCGGAGGTTCTGATTGGTTGAAATACAACTTTCTTCTCTTTGGAATACACTGATTCTGATTAACAATGCCGCCATTGTTGTCGTCTTCAAAGGCTGTATCGAGGTTGATATCACGTCGGACATATTTTTTAGATGTATGGTTAGGATCGTCGGCGAGTTGGTCGGAGCGGCAGGGACCATTAGGGAATTTCATGCAGTCTCGTTATTCATATGGGTTTGCTAGTAGCGGTAATCAAAGCACTGACAATTTGGTTAGAAGCGGTGCAAAAAGGATCGATTCATCGTTCTTGAATTTGCATTATAAGAATCAGAGTAGATCGTTTTTGGGCTGGGGAGATGGCGAAGAGGGTGATTCCTTATCCAAACAGCACGAGGAAAAACGCGTGTTAGGGTATGGTTGTTGATCTTTTATATTTTAAGCTTTTCTGCATACTAGCTGTTTCATGGATTGTTTAAGCAAATAATTTTTACACGATAACCATATTTGGCTTATTAACTAATTCTGCTATAGTGATTTTCTTTTTTTTTTTTTTTTTTTTTTGGGTTTTGCTGCCATTATGTAGCTGTACTTCTCCTCAACGATTCATCTAGTTTACATTTATACTTGCTAATATCATTTCTCATATCTAAAATACGAAGTGGGGGTGTAAGATATGCACTATCCTTTCAATTGGAGGCCATTATTACGATTCTAGAAATTAAAGGACAACACTTAGGAATAGAAGGACCGGCTTCTTAAATGTGCTTAGGTGTAAGGGGGAAGGAGTTTGTTGCAAGAACAAGTAATGAAAAAGAAGCTAGTTATTAAACAAATCCTAAGGTCACCTATGGTGAAAGAGAGTGGCATCAGGGTTTAATGATTACCTTTACCTATTAATACAAGCTCATAGTGACATGTTATTGGCAAGGTTCCACCTCATAATCTCCAAGAGACAAGGAGAAGTTCTGCATACTCTGCTGCTAGGTGTGACTGGTATTTGATTCTTGCATTTTGGTTTTTGGAATTGCGATGTTTTAGTTGGTTTTCTCATGTTATGCCGACTTTATTTTTCGATTGTGGTTATTATCTTGTTTATGTCGTAACTCTATGTCTGTTTAGCTCCTTAAAAATAAACTGTGATTATTAGGTACTCTCCAGAGCAGCTATACGCAGTTGTTGCAGCAGTGGATTTGTATGAAGATTATCTGCCCTGGTGTCAAAGATCTAGGGTTCTTAGGTCCAACAATGATGGATCCTTTGATGCGGAGCTACAGATTGGTTTTAAATTTTTTGTTGAGAGTTATGTATCTCATGTGCAGCTAAAGAGACCAAGATATATCAAGGTTAGTGTTGCTCCTCTCACAACATGTAAGATGCATACTGCACTAACGGTAACAGTTGGTCCAAGAACTTGATTTAATCAGTTATATTTATCAATGGCATCAAACAAGATAATCTACCATCTTAGTTATTTCTACTCTATTAAAATGTGATTTTGGGAAACATTCTTAAGTCATCTTCTCCTTTATCTCAAAAGTCATATTCATAGCTTTTACAAATATTGCTTCCTTATCTTACTTGTATGTCATGTGAGCGAAGATTCATATCGAGGATCACTATTTGTTGTTTGGACTTTGGCGTTATTGTGTTATCAACGTCTAATGCGAATTTAATATGATCCTATGATGTTGTACTTACTTTTCAATACATAGTATAGGAAGTATTATAGTAGGTTATAGACGGTTTTAGTAGATCCATTTGCTTTAGCTTAGTCAAGAATCATGAAATTGCTGCAATGTTACTATACAAGGAAGTCAAGGGGATTTCATGATGGATGGTGTACTTGATATAATAGAAACGTGTGGGTTAACTTATAGTTCTTTTTTTGGGCTACATTGTCTAATGTCTATAGCCAAACCACTCGGATGTGGCTCGGAACATGTCATTTTTGCTATTCATGTATCTTCATTATTGCAGGACCTCTGTTGTGACAGATTTTAATTTTTTTAAAAAAAAACTACTATTATTCTTTTCTTGGCCTTGCGGTGCTTGTTTTGTTGTAATTCTCGTTTCTACTTTGACTCGTTTACGTTTCCTTGTGGTGTGCTTCATTCTCTCAGCTTTCTTGAACATGTGTGAAATCTTGTGGTGTGCTTCATTCTCTCAGCTTGCTTGAACATGTGTGAAATCTTGATCTGCGGACTTGTGTGCTTGTGCACTAGTGTGCTTGTGTGCCTATGTGCATGTTTGTTGGTTATCTTGGCCGAGTTTCCTACGGAAACAGCCTCCTACGGGTATAAATGCGTACATCTTACCCTCCTCAGATCCCGTTTGAGGGGGATTTATTGTTGGGTGTGTTGTTGTTGATTACCCATGGAATCTGGTTCTACCTGAATTTAACTAAGCTAGAAGTAGAGGCCTTATGTTTTTGTACTAACTTATTTTGCTCTTGCATGGACCAATGAGAAATGTGCAAATGTTTTGAGTCAGAGATATAGTTAGCTGAAGAACCAGGAACAACGGAGCAACTTAACAATTTGCTATGAAAATAGACTGCAAGAAAATTGAGAAGCACTATGTTAGTTATCCTTACGGTCACTTACATCTTATCTCTGTTGCTTGCAGACAACTGTATCTGACAGTGCTCTTTTTGACCATTTGATAAACATTTGGGAGTTCAATCCTGGTCCTGTTTCAGGAACCTGTGACCTACATTTCTTTGTGGATTTCAAATTTCAGTCACCCTTGTATCGCCAGGTAAGCATGGCATTATGGTTTTCTCTATTTCATCTCTTTGGGTTCCAATTCTTAGTTGATGATGTGTTGCAACACATTGGGTGCATTAAGCAATGTGGCTGAACTTGGTAATGTCTTGCCATAACTAGGGAAATTATTCATATATGTTTTATGTCTGATATTTTTGAATGCTACCGTTGGGTACAATATAGGGTAGTTGCATCTGTTGATCATAATCCTGGCATCTTTTGTAAGGCTTGCAAATTAAAAGGGGGGAAGTGTATTGGCTTTTGCACATACTTGTTGGTCTTTGTCTAACCATTTACTCTCTGAACTTGAGTATTATGAATGCTGACATTGTTATATATAGATACATGTGTTCCTACATTCGATATGATATTTGAAGCTTCTTTCTTTTGTGGTTCTTTTATTTTGAAAAGGTACAATAACTTCCATAATAAGCTAGAACTTTGGTTGTCTTGTAAAAAAAATAGAAATATACAGTGTTTATCAAGACCATAAACTCTGCTTTTGGTTGGTTGGTTTTTTGTCATTCACCTCCAGCCAATCGTCCTTCTAGGTTCTGCTGTGAAAAATTGATGCAGAATTAAGGTAGGTGGTTGTGGCTATAGGCAAAGAGTCACTTTTTCTTGTAATAGTTTCAATGCTCTGTCTTAGCACGTTTGGGAAATGCATGGTGGGAAAATTGGGGTGGAAAACGAATGGTGTGGTAGGAAAGATATAGAGAAGAACATAAATCAGTGCCTTGAGGAAAAGCAGTCAATTGGAATAGTGTGCCCCAGATCATGACTTGCGTCTAAATCATGGTGTTGACCGTACTTTCAATTTCTCACCCTTAACCGGTCGTCTAGGGTCCAAACTCTGTATGAAAGGCGGGCAAGTTTCACCAACTATGTAGGGGGTCCTAATCATCCATATGCATGATGCAACTAGAAAGGGCTTTATCTGAATTAAAATTTCATGCTGTGCGTATTTATATTCCACTAATAAAGATAATTGCTGCTGACTAACGACCTTTAAATATTATTTGTATATATTCAACTTTTGCAGGTGGCTTCGTTGTTCTTCACGGAGGTTGTTTCCCGATTAGTCAGTTCCTTTAATGACCGTTGCCGCAGGATCTATGGCCCCGGTGTTGAAGTACTTGAGAGACCTTACGGGCAAAGTGCATAGGCATAGCTCCAGGCAGTCTCATTTTCTATGGTTGATTTGCATTCTTGTAGATTACTGGTCGGATGCATTCAGGGGCGGTGTTGGTTAGATTAACATTGCAACTATTCTTCTATGTTTAACGCTGGTTGTCAATATAACATTTCTTTTGTAGACTTTCAAGCTTTCCTGTATTTATATTCCAAATAATAAAGCTGAATTTTTGCATGTTGGAGAGACTATACCAATCGCTAAGGGGGCTATAAGGAGGCTCTTCTTGTGGCAGATTGAATTGTACAGGGGAAAAGTCTGCATGCGAACGATTAAGCACCAGTTAAAAAAAAGGTTATTATTCGTGGTCTATCTAAAATAAAAGAAAAAAGAAAAGAAAAATACAGCTTTTACATGTAATAAGTGTATCTGGTTAGACATAAACTTGTCAAAAGCCCACATATCAAAGATAAAATCTGACCCTTTTTTACATCAACTACGTATACTTTAATCAATTATCATGAGCATTCTAAGCTTTTACTTGACAAGCATTCTAGCACTTATGCTTGGACAATTCTTCTAATACTGAGGGCTTGTGCACTTGTCATGAGCTTTAACTATACAACATTTTTGAAAAAAAACATTAACGGTGGTGGAATTGGGAATGACAACTCAATCGGCTAAGATCATTCATAAAAGAAATATATTCTGATCAGATCCTTATGAAATTCAGATTTTGTTATAGTCGATACTAATTAGATATGTTCATTTGACGGAAAAATTTTGAAATATGATTATATGGTTAGATTATTGAGCCGATCCATCTTGAGTCTGTACAGTATCTTTTTTTATTGATAAATATTCGATCGGAGATTCTTTACAACTCGACAATATTAGTTGGTGCCGCCAATGCTGGCCAACAAATCCACCAAATTTGCTAACCAGCATGAATAAAAAAAAATTTTGAAGTATTTTTTAGAAAATTCAAATATAAAATTATAGATTCGATGAGAACTATATTTTTATATTAATTTGTTTTTTAAAATATTCTAAAGATATTTTGCGCTTTAATGTTTAACGAATTTGTAACAGATTTTAAAATTATTTTAAAATCTGTTTTAAATTTGTTAAATGTGGAAATTTTAAAATATTTATTTAGAAATATTATTTTAGAAACTTTTCAACATTAAATTATATTTTATTAAATTTATAATTTATATACTAGAATTTATTCAAAATATTCTTTTTATTTATTTGTTAATTATACATATCATTAAATTTTAATAGACCTTTATACGGTGCGGTGGACTAATATTTTTCATTTCAGATAGCTTCTGAATGGATACCGCACGACTAACCAAATGGTACAATTGGAGTACATTTGCTGTTCAATTCTGAGCTGCTCGTGGCTCATTCATAACGAAACGGGAAACGGTGGCTCATTCAGAATAGTACTAAAAGGTCCATTACAAAAATTTACCCACAGTTGGTCAATTGCTCGACAGATGAAGCGGGAGCAAGCTAAGAAGCCTGGCCGACAACAGTGTTTAGACCTGCTGCTCCCGTGGCTCCCGCCGGCAGACCTCGCCGCTGCCGCCGCAACGTGTCAATTCCTCCGCCGTACCGTCGCCGCCGTTACCGCTCGCCGCACCGCCGACGCTGCTCGTGGCCTCGAGCGCCACGCCATCCCCTTCCTTAACTCCGTCGATTCCCAGCCCTACGCTTACTTCATTTATACTCGTTTCCCCCTCGTTTCCCTCCCCTCCTCCCCTCCGCCCACGACCCAGCCCTGGGGATATGAGTCGTTAACAACGCCTGTATCTGATTCCTCTTCGCCAGCGGATTTTGTAATTCCCGTTCTCGGATCCGTCGAGGGGTGCGAATGCGTCGAATGCGATGAAGATAATTGCGCTTGCTGGGATGGGAAAATGGAGACCGCGTCAGAGTGCGGGGTCGGTTGCCGCTGCGGGTCGGAATGCCGGAATCGGTCGACCCAACAAGGGATTTTAGTGAGGTTGCGGATAATCAAGCATCCAAAGAAGGGTTGGGGATTGCACGCGGCTGAGTTTTTAAAGAAGGGGACTTTCGTGTGCGAGTATGCTGGTATGTGAAGCTGGACAATTCTCTTTCTTTTATCCATGCATGACTTCGTTGCAGTAACATGATGAACTTGACGTTTGTTATATATTTTTTCAAATGAAAACTGGGAAATAATTATGAGGAAAAACAGTAGTTTATTTTTAGGTAACGAGGGTAAACCTCTTTTATGATGTACATAGATTATTTTACCGGACACAATTCTAACCACATTTCTTTAGATTATCGTCCAGGAGTAAACTCCGGGCAAACGTTACCTCTCGACACACCATTGAGTACATGCATATACTGCAACAACATTAAATTTTGTTTTTTTCCAAATACTCTGAAAAATTTCTATCAACTGGCGAGACTTGAACTCGTGAGCAATGGTTTATGAGCCACCCATCCTAGCTGTCTCGCTAGGAGCGACCAAACAATAATTAAATATGCTTTTGTATGCAATTGAAAAGGAACAAAAAGTAAATCGTTACTTTTGGAACTAATGTTGTATGCTGTACCCTCTCTCCGATATTAGACGATAATCCTGTTGGGACATTTCCTTCGCATATTGGTTTTCTTAATTGACTTGTTCAAAATGAATCCTCGTGCTCAGCCTTACAAAATATAGTAGACCAGTTACTATAACAATAATAACATGAAGTTTCATGAGTTGGAAATAATTACTTTTGATTAGGCTAACTTGTCACTCCGTGTTTAATTGGATATCATAAGAAATAATTTGCTGAAGAGAATTACTTAAATTTGAAACAGAAAAAAAAATCTCAAATATATTGTTTCAATTTGCCCTTTTGGCCTTTTCCCTTTTGATCACCTGGCAAAGTCTCCTTCCTTTTTTATTTTTTGGTTTTTTCCCCTCTTAGTTGTGGGCTTTAGAACCTGTTTACTTAGACCAAAAAATAGAAAAATGGAGAAAAGTGAGAAATTGAGAAAATGAAACAGTTACTTTTTTTTGTTTACTTCGCAAAGGAAAGTAGAAAACTGACTTTCACACTTTCCTTACACGTTCCATTTTTTATATAGATTTTATTTTATTCACTTTCTCGCCAAAAGCTAAGAAATGGAAAGAAAAGGAATGTCATTAATATTTAATACTAATTATTAGTAATTATTAGTTCTAACAGTATATAATACTAATAAATTTATATGTTCATACTTAGGATAATAAGGTTTATAAATTTTTTAATAAGCAATATATTATAATAGATTTAATTAATTATATATTCTTTTTATAGTTTTAGTAAATTATTATTAATATTTTCTTTCAAAAATTATTAAATAAATTAGTATAATATAATAAAGTTACTAAATATGAATAATAAATTATTAATTATTATGAATAAATTATCCAACAAAAAATTATGTAAATATTTTTATTAAATGAATATTATGATCCAAACAAATTTTCTAAACTACTTGCATCCCATCATATCTCCGAGTAAACGAAAAAACCTAAACGCGCTTCCACACCACTTTCCAACACTTTTTATTTTCCACTTCTCAATTTATTTTCTTTCTGTTTTCCTCACACGTCTTCCAAAGTAAATAGTCCTTTATGGTAACTGGAGATTCTAATTGGATGGTTCTCTTAGATTCCACAGAATAGTAAAGCGTTTACTTGGTGTCACTTTTCTTAGTTTATCTATAGCAGCAGAATTGTGCCATAATCCTTATAGAATGTATAGAGACTATAGACTACTTTTAGTTGCTCTACATAGCTTGCACTAGAATTAAAATTGAGCCTTCTGGTTCAGGCGAGTTCTTGACGACAGAGGAAACAAGAAAGAGGCAAAGGATATACGACGAACTTGCTTCCAGCAGGCGGCTCTCACCTGCACTCCTAGTTGTGAGGGAACACCTTCCATCTGGAAAAGCATGCTTGAGGGTGAATATTGACGCCACAAAAATCGGGAATGTCGCTCGTTTCATCAATCACTCCTGTGATGGCGGCAATTTATTAGTCACCCTTATAAGGAACTCTGGATCATTGCTTCCACGGCTTTGCTTCTTTGCGAAGGAGGACATACAAGAAGGTGAAGAACTTACCTTCTGCTATGGATATTCGCAGATTACGCAAAATGGCCAGCCTTGTTACTGTGGAACAGCGATCTGTTCCGGCACACTGCCTTCAGAAGAAACTTGATAGCTGTCTACTTTTTCTAGATCTTGATGTAGAAGCTTTGCGTGGCGGCCAGATACCAAATTACCAATTGGGTAGTTTAATAGCCGAGATAATTGCTAGCACAACTGACAAATTACAACCGGCTGTTCAACAGCTCCATTCTCGTTCCGATGTAACCAAAAGAGCTGATTGGTGCGTTTCTAATTCTTCTGAATCATTGGCAGTTTGCACATTGTAGAATTTGGATCGCATTTTTATAAGAATGTGACCGGGATTGATAGGCATGATCTTGCAATACAGAGTTTGTGCAAAAAAAGTGAACAATAGTTTCATTTTCTAAATTTTTTTTTCCTAAAATGTATTTATTGTCCGTATTTTTCATTTAAATTGTGATCTTGGCGTTTGAACCCATATTTCGGGGTTCATGTTGTATAAGAACTTATACTATCAATTACCAAATATTGTTCTGTTTCTCTTTTTTACATTTTACCCATATCTGTCCTCTCGTTGGTGATAATGTTTCAAGTACCTCCATACAGTATCAAACATCATTTCATTTCCAGCTATAACTAATCATTTCTTCTACTTAACCATTTTGGTTATTGAGTTTGGGAAAACAATTGTTGCATCCCACGGGCTCTCCTCTTCCTCGTCTCATTGTTCTGCGATGGCGACAGTTCTAAACCTTGCAAAACTGGGCGACTGTCTGAAACTCGAACTCCACTGTCTGAAACATTGAATTCCTGTGGCTGGAAAGTAGTGATCTTCATCATGTTATTGTTCTTCGACATTGAGGAGTCGTTGGGACGTACCCGCTACCGCCACCATCGTAGTAGCACGGCATTTAGCTGTGCTGGTGGCTTCTCCGGCGAGCAGTTTTGCTTCTTGTCTATATAAGTGAAAAATTACGTCTGAGCTTGTGTGATTGCATAGAAAATATATTGGTGGGGGTGGGTAAGAGAGAGAACAGGGGATGGCGGCACAAGATTCATGCTGGTGTTTTTCACTTTGTACACTTCTAAGTGTGGCCTCTGTTTTTTTCATAGTTTAAACCCTTTTTTTCTTATTTAAATTATTAATCTTCGTGCGAATACCCCGTATATTACGCTTCGTTTATTTACTTATTTACTTATGAAGCAGACTAATACTCTAATCTGTCTCTAATATGATGTGAAATTCGTTAAACCATATGCATCGTGTATTTGAATTGTTTATATAATCTTAGACATGGAGTTAGTTTTATTTATATTACAGTTATTTTTTGTTGAAGAGTTGAGTTAGACTTTGAGTTTATTGTTAGAGATGCCTAACATTGCTCTTTACCTAGAAAAGATAGACACGGGTACGGATACAGAAACACGACACGGCATGAGCATAAGATACTATAATTTTTTAAAAAGTAAGACATATGTACGGTTTGAAAAAAAAAAAATATATAAAATATTTGAATATCTAAAAAAAATAACATTAAATAACAAAATTATATATAATATAATATTTTATATTTTTTGGACAATGAAACATCAATGGTCTAATTTCATTTTAAAAAAAAAATACTATTTGAATATAGAATTATATTATATTATTATAAATAATACTATTCGTGACATGGGATCGCTATCACTTAGATATCGTATTTCACCTCGATATCATTTAAAAACAAACAATCACTTGCATTGCAGATAAACAAGTTACCACTTGGTATTTAAGTATGAAGACATCAAAGAGAAGGACCACTACTACAAGTCATAACAAAATGTGATATAGTTATATGCTCTGCATTAGATATTTTTTGTACAAGCATAGGTCTCTACTTCCAAGGGCAGGAAGAAGTCATATTTTTTTCTCTCTTTTTTTTTTTGGGAGAATAAGACACTACCTACAATAAAATAGAACCATATCAGACTCGACAGACGTGAAACAAAAAGGTATAGGAGGAGTCACTCACGGATCCACGTACAAAATATTATACATGTAGTACATTCAATACAGAAGAATCTTCGCTATAAAGATACGCTCAAGAAGGGAGCAAGTCATAGTGATACAATGTGAATTTTACAAGACAAAGATGAGCTCCTTACATGCGTTGCCTCTTCCCTTCGCGCGCTTGAAGAACCGATAATTTGCGGCACTGTGCGTATCTTTGGCCGATTCACCTGACATACAACAATGAGCTCCGGTAAAATTTTTGAATTTCTAACCGCAAGTATGAACTAGATCTAAGATTTTTGGAGTTCAGATTCGTGATGAACGCTCGTTCGGATATGTTTCAGCCATCTAACAGGCTGTATAAAGGACACTGCTAGCTTCGGTATAAGTCGCACAAATTTGAGCATTGAAATCTGAAAATAGCTTGGAATGATACCTCAACATGGCTTGATAGTCAAACAATGATTCCGCATAAATACGGCATTTATAGAGCTTCCAAATTTCTCCAAAATAATCAAGTTAAATTTGGAGAAGTTTGGGACAAGTTTTAGGAGTTGCATGATTTTTATTATAAGAAATTACTGTTTAGTCCCCTAAATTTTTATAAAATGGGCCACTGTAACTCTGAAGTTTCAACCGTGTTGTGAACTTTGTCGTCTATTTTTTTTTCTGTTTGCTGCTGTTAAACAGCTGATGTGGCCTGTTGTAATTGTCGATGTGTTGGGTCAACTTATTGAATACCAAGTCAGCCATACCATCAGAGCAAACGGAAAAAGCCGATGACAAGCTTCTTGGTGTCCATTTTTAGAAGTTTAGAGTTATCGCAAGCGTCGTTGAAAGTTCAGGATTATAGCGGCCCATTTTTGTAAAAGTTTAGGGGACTAAACAATAATTTTGCGTTTATTAATGCAGACGACTTTGCTATACCTGTGGAGGCGGCGATTATATGCTTGTCCAAGTAACATCAGGGCCAGGTGACTCTGGAGTCCGATGGTGTGAAAGAGGCGAGCCTTCACTGCTGAAAGAATCACCTCTCCATGCATCTTGGACCTGCGCGGCAAATTGTAGGTTCCACAACACATCCTCGACCGAAGGCCTCTCTATTGGCTCCTTGGATAGACATCGTATGCAGATCTCGATAACCGTATTGAGCGATTCCTCACTGCATGTCTTGCGGATTGATGTATCCACTATGCTCCTTTCCCTAGCAGCTCCGTCTGCCGTTATGCTTCCTTGCAACTAACGCAATGTTGAAATAGATAAACGAATTAAATTCTAATTATGGAAAAATTAGATGTTCAAAGCAAGAAGGTACGATATATGCAGGAAATATATGTTTTCTATGAGAAAATAATAAAAGTTTGCGTTCCCAAAAGATAGGAAAAAAATGAATAAAAGTTTGCGGAATAAACTCGCTATTTGTGGTTATACCTGATATGTCACAAAGTCCACTTCGCTTTGAGATGTTATCGGCCTCCCAGATAAAATTTCCAATAAGATCAAACCAAAATCATAGATATCGGTTTTATCCCCATGTTTTGACCTGCGAATAACTAAGCGTATCATAACTTTAAATCAACAAACGAGGTGTAGTGTGCACATAAAAGATATTCTTGACTAGTATTTCCCTAAGTTGATAAAAATCAAGCAAATCATGCTTTTCATTTCCACCTGTACAACAAAAGAATGCATTCAGCCTCTTCGCGCCCAAAAAAAAAAAGAAAAAAGAATATATATATATATATATATATATATATAATAATTCAGCCTAATATCTGTCGAAACATACCTCCTATTCGGATCTTTTGATCCACTAGGAGAACCTCCGAGCATAACCTGCAAGGCTCCAGTAAACTTGTCAATTACACACTAACTAGTCTTCGAACACGAACATAACATGCGAGAGGTTTACCTCGTTCTTCATGCTCTCTGATAATACTGGCAAATTGTAGCTGCTGATCTTCGCAACAAGATTCTGATCTAAGAGAATGTTTGTTGTTTTCAAGTCATTTCCGAACAGACCGGGTATGATTCCGGCATGTAAAAATTGGATGCCTCTCGCTACACCTGTAGCAGCTGCAATCCTCTGTGCCCATGAGAGTTCTTGGCCTGCAACTCCATCCATGGTGATGAAAGAAGTAACAAATTTATGATATCCATGAACATCGCAAAGTTACTGTTTAGACCCCAAACTATCATAAAATTGGCCGCGCTACGATAACACTCAACTTTCAGAAAATGGCCCCTTATAACTTCTGTCAGCTTTTTCTGATTACGTATGTTAAGCAGCTGACGTGATATTCTTTAAATAATGCCACGTCAGCTATTATAAAGTGCCACGTGAAATAGTTAACGGGCGAAATGAAAAAAAGCTGACGGCAAGATTATCCGGGACCATTTTATGAAGTTCAGGGTTATCACAGGCACGATCGAAAGTTCAGAATTATAGCATCCCATTTTATAAAAGTTCAGGACAGTAATTTTGCCTTGGAAAAAACAAAAAGAGTATGATTAATCCACTGACCTGAGATATTGCTCCTCAATGTTCCATTTGATACGTATTCAAAGACAAGAAACAATCTACTGACAGTGGAATCATCAAGATAATATTCAAAACAGTGCCCAAGGGCACTAACTAAGTGGCGATGTCTAAGCTTCGAGATTAACTCAATATGCCGGTTAAAGTTCTGGGAATTATGGCTCTTCTTAAGCTTTAAACATCTTATTGCCACCAGGGAGCCATCCTTTAGTCGTCCTCTGTACATCTGAAAACACACTTCCATAATTTCAAGTCCTCTCATGTTATTAAAGGAAAAAAAGAGAGACTTTCAAGAACTCAGCAGTACCTGACCATGAGATCCTTCACCTATGAAACTCGACGATTCGAAGTTGTTGGTAGCCGTTTCAAGCTCTTCCAAGGAGAAGCACCGATAAGAAGGAATTCCAAGTGCCCCCAGCTTCATTGTCTGTGAAATGTATCCTACAAAGTTCAAAAGCGAATGTTACGTCAAAATTTATTTATGTTTTTTACTCCATAAAACAAACATGCATTGCCATTCAAAACTAATGAAGAGCGAAAAGATAACTGCTTACATGTCTCCTAGAAATGATCGTCAAACCAAGAAGCCTAATTTAACATGTTCGTTAAGATTAGAGATGCTAAAAAAGCCCGTGGCCCATACTGCAGCCCGGCTCGCCGGGCCACTGGCTGGCCCGCTCTGCGCCGGTTGTGCGGGCAGCAGGCAATACTATATAAATTTTTTTTTTAAAAAAATTTCGGCCGGCTCGGCGGGCTGCCGACCGAGCCGGCGTAGCTAGGGGGCCCACCCCGCCTTAGACACCGTGCGGTCCGGCCCGCATCAAACGGCTCGGGCCCACACGGTTTGCAATACTAGTTTAGATATTTATGCCTACATGTCTTCTAGAACTACAGAAACAACCTCCTCTATGATATGACTGCATATATCTTACCCTCTCCAGAGCCCGTTCGGACAGGATTTATTACTGAGTTGTTATTATTGTACATAGTCTCCTAGAAATAACTTTCAAACCAAGAGGCGTAATTTAAGACGGTCACTTAGAATAAACAAAATGATATAGAAATAAATAAAATTCACATGTTTAATCTGTTATATGACCCAGCAAAAATATAAATAAAATATGCTAATATGAAAGATGAAAGGAGAGAGATATTACTTGCATCAGAGAGCAACTTGGAAGGATATCCATTGGAAGCATGCTCCATTAACCTTCTCGGAGGTCTCTTGGCCCTCGTCATTGCTCGTCTTGCTCGAACTCTTCTCACTCCGAAAAATCCTAGCAAACCTATAAGCAAAGCACCTAGAACAGCACCGAGCGCACCGCCGGCCACGACTATTGCCCTGCGAGATAACTTTTCCTTTCCCTTGTTGGGGAAAATCCCAACAGCGAAAGCTTGAGTCTGGCAAAATGGCAAAGGATGCTGAGTCTGAGCCTTGCTAGATAAACAATTTTCCGAATAAATCACCTCCTTATCCTTATTATCGCCTTTCAAACAATAAGGTAAATCCCCTGTTAAAAGATTGGATGATAAATCTGCAACTACAAGATCATTGTTACATGGCATGTCTTGGAATAACATTCCGGTGAAGTGGTTTACGGAGACATTCAGATACCGAATCGAAGGGAGTGATAGCAATGCTGGCAAGAATGGACCTACAAATCTATTGGAGGAGACATCGAATTGCTCGAGGAAATTGTAGGAACTCAATTCAGGAGGCAAACCGCCAGTAAACCGATTATTTCTTAGAACAATTGTTACCAGTTTCTTAGCCAAGGTAGGAAATTGAGGACCAAAGGTGTTGCCTTCTAAATCAAGCACTTGGAGGTTCGATAATCGGCTAAAATCGGGCAAATTGCCGGTAAAAGCGTTTTTTGACAGCTCGAGCACTCTCATTGTCTCTAAATTTCCGAGTGAATCTGGTAATTTCCCGGCAAGTCTATTATTTCTCAAGCTCAGCACACCCAATGGAAGATTACTCAAGGAAGAAGGAACTTCACCAGTAAATCTATTATTATCAAGAATTAGTGTCTGCAGGTTCCTCAAATTCCCAATTTCTTTCGGAATATCACCGTGCAAGTAATTTGAGCTCATATTAACAATCTCTAATGAGCTCAGCCGCGAAATCTTCGCCGGCAAAGGTCCCCATATCCCAAGTGAAGCCAAGGTGAGAACTTTGAGGTCTGGAAGGCGAGTGAGAGTGATGAAGAATGAGTCGATAGAGAAGCCGCGGTAAAGAGGCGGCCCTCCGCCGTCGCCGGTGATGTGGAGCTGAGTAATGGTTTCTCCGTAGCAAACAACGGTTACAGAAGGACTAGGATCGGAATAGCAGAAATCAGTGGTGGCGTTCCAGACAGTGAGGACTTTTGGGTAGCCGAGCAAGCGCTGGAGACTAAGTAAAGACCAAGCTTGAGAAGATTGGAGTTGGAAAGTGTACGGAATAATATTCAAGAACAAAAACAAGATCAGAGATTGTGAAACTGAGTTTTTGATAGCCATGGATTTTTTTTTTTAAAAAATACCAGCTTCTGAGAAAAAATTGGGAAGAAATCAAACAGATGTAACTAGACAAGAAAAACAATGTAGTAGAAGAGTAGTACAGCTAGAGAGAAACAGACAAATACAAAAAATAAAATAAAAAAGGACTTGGGATTAGATTATCAGAAAGAAGAACAAGACTCTATTTTTTTTCTTTTTTCGTTGGCTTAATAATTTTGCGTAGTAAATAAAGAGAAGAGAAGAGAGGACGAAGGGGGAGCGAGAGAGAGAGAGAGAGAGAGAGAGAGAGAGAGAGAGGAGAACAAGGGTGACGGCTTGTTCGTGTTCTGCTTTGCTCTGTTTTCTGCTATTCTTTGCCTCGGCCAAATATTCCTTCTCTCTCTCGTGGGTTAACAGCGCTTATAGTCTCACTCAACAACAGACGGTGAGAAGCGAGAACTGCTCCCTGTAGCTCCTTCAGTCGCTCCATTTGTCGCTCGTTTGAACGGTGGGGATGGTTGCCGAATCACTATCTCGGGAAACGTGTTAGCAAGATCACGTCATACGTCTCCACCAGCATTGTCTATGAAAAAATCCGTACATCTCCCGCTACGTCGCACTCATTCATAGCGTGCAATTCACAATTTTTTTTTATAGTCTAAGGACGTATTAAACGAATGGTTAAATTTTTTTGTTTAAATTAAGCGTATTAAACAAAGTAAAGATTTTATGTTTGAATTTTATAAATACTACTCATAAAAAGATAAAAAATTTATATTTTTGGTACTTTATAGATGATAATACGAACTTCACGTCTGTCTAGATAGAATGGCAGTGACTCTTCGGTTGGTAGAATATAGATCGATACTATTTGTATACTTATCTGGTATAAAAGTCGTACAAAAAATATCGATTACGGACATAAATTTTTTACGATAATTTAAAAAAAAAAAGCAAATTTTTTATCATGGCACATAAAATACACCATTAATTATAGATATATTTTTTTTAAAAAAAGGATATTTTGTATTTTTGTATCATACTAATTAGCTTTATATTTTTGTGTCCTACTAATTAAATTCTATTTTTTGTACTCTTTTATTATGTAAAATGACAAAAATACTTTCAATTTTTATTCTGAAAAATATGAAACACGCGAATATCTACAAATACTTACGAACACCTAAGAACGCACTCAAATACCTACGAACACTCATAAATACGAACACCTATGAACAAGCGAAAATCTACGACTACATACGAATGTTTACAAACACTTGCCGCACTTATGAGCACCCACGAATATCTCATACGAATATTTATAAATATCAACGAATATCTACGAACACACTACGAATACAAAAAAAAAAAAAAAAAAAAATACTACAGTGTTCGGAGGTGTTCATGTGTATCCGCAGGTTTCGTATATGTTCGTGCTGTTCGAGTATTTCATATATTTCAGAATAAAAAATTGATAATTTTTTTATTATTTCACATGATAAGAGAATATAAAAATATCAAATTCAATGAAAAAATTATAAATTATCAATTTTAATTAGCAGAGTATAAAAGCACAAAATCTCATTTGAAATAAGAAAAGATAGCATGACAAGCCTGCTTTCGTTGATGATGTTCTCTTTCTCGTCTTCGAAAAGGAGAGATTCGGTAAAGCCAAAAAAAAAAAGTAAAGAAAAAACAGAAACCACTTTAAAAAATAAAGAAAGAAAAATTAAAGAGTGGAGGTGGTTGTGACGTCTCTTTATAGCGCCACTGTCCGTTACAGTTAACAGCAGGTCATTTTAGAAAATTATATAGCATTTATTTGCTAAAATAAATGAAAATTACATTTCATTTTTTTAGCCGGTCATTTAAAATGACTCATTTTTGTAGTAGAAAATTACATTTCATTTATATTTTCTGTAGTATAAATCTTCTCATTTATTTGCTAAATTACCAGCTGTCAGCAACATAAACCAATTTTCTCAAAAAAGTGCTGATATGGAGGGATTAAAATGGAATATCCGAAAATATGATCGATTTATCAAAATTTTACATCAGAAATTCTTTTAATATTATTTCTTTCTTTTTTAAAATAAACATCCTATTTGTCAGAACTAATATAATTTTTAATATAATTAAAATTATATATTATATATAATTGTATGTGGTATAAATATATATTCTGTATATAACATATAGTTCCAACCTCAAATTTATTATTAGGCACAAATAAAATCAGGATGGATCAGCTGACCAAATCTAGATGGGGACTATTTGTTTCATTAACTTTTTCTAAGAGTGAAAATTCAAAAATAAATAGTGACTTTTGTTGGTATTCATTTATGACGGATTTTTGCTTTTATCCCTTTCCCCCACCCTTGCGAGCTACCAAAAATGGGGGATCTCTATAGTTTTTTATTCATAATATTATTAAGTCCAATAAAATAGTCTAAAAATAATCTGAACGGTATTTTTTCGTATCTCGCCGATCCCGGACAGAAAAATACAAATCAAACTATTTTTTCAGTTAAATATCGAATATAGTGGCATTACTTTTTTAGATTATTTTTTCATTATTTTAAAAATACGTAAATAAATAATTTTATCTTCATATTTTCACTTTTTTCACACTTTTCTATAACTTACTTTATTATCATTTTTTATTTCTTTGGAAAAGTGAATTAAACAAGTCCCTTATTGTCTGCCTTTATTGAGAAATTGCTAATTATTTCTACCTATAATAGAATCTGATAATCGAACATGAGATATCACCCTTTCTAAAAGTATTTGTATCAGCTAATCTAACAAGTAGAGGTATTTAAAATATAATTTTACTGAAATGAGTACTATTTGTTTTATTCAGAAAATAAAAAGTGAGAAGAATGATTGAGTTGAATATCAACTTATTTAGTTGCATTGCGAGTTTGTAAAATAAAATGCTTGCCTTAACCTTATTTGATAGAGGAGATTATAGCTATACAGAAGCTTTAGTAAAACAACGACAAGATCAATAAGTATCCAGTGATGAGTCCCGTCTGAACGGTATTTACAGAATATATGATATGATGTATACATCAATGTCTCAGGGGAGGCTTTTCCTTAGGACTCTGTGCCTAAATGAGCGCAATCCAGGACACATGAGTATAGGAGCATACAAGCACAAAACACCGCTCATCAAGAAATCAAATGAAGAACGTACAAAATAAGAAATGAAATAAGCACACAACAAATATGTTAAAAATCTAATTCGAGCAAGAAAATTTCATAACAGCAAACAAGCCTATTCGAGACTGAAGTCATTTAAAATACGATGTTACTAATATTAATTTTACGCAGCCACTTGGCTCGATCATTGGCTAAATCTTCAACTATTCTTAAAAGATAAGATAAAGCAAGCTTTGTTTTTTCCTGCTCTTTTTTTGGCTCTTCTTCTTTTTTATATGTCGATAAAACCTTTATATCTTATTGATGTAGTTGTAGCTCTCCATAACAAAGGGAGGGCGCTAGCTAGAGCTATGACTAGAACTTTTATAGGAATTTTGTTTGAAGAATTAGATAGCCATACATAGTGTACTTATTTCAAGAAGGCCTACCATCATACTAATAAAAAACATCTTAGAAAAATATAAATGCATGCACTAAATCACTTTAAGTAGCATTATTGATTGATGTTATACATATTTCTTTTCATTTTTTTGGTCTGTAATCGCCGATATCAGTTTATATCCTACACCTTAACCGAAAACGGAACGCGTTAAAATAAAGTCCCTCTCAGTCATTTGTTATTGAGATTTGAACGTCTGACCTATCATTCACAAGGAACATGCTATGGTCTCATCTCAGCATTCAACCGCGCTAATCAAGTTAACCAACGCTGGTTGATGGTTATATATATTTCTGGTGCTACTAAGGTCCACCAATCTTAATGGTAGTTGAGAGAATCGACAATATTAAATAGGTATTGGACATTTGGGAGACTTATTTATGGTAGCATACTCAACCAGGCAACATTGACCTCCTTAGTCCTTAAAATTCCTATTTTTGTGGACACCTCGTCAAATAGGGACCCGATAACCAACCCTCTTGTCGCCGTCGACCGATTGACGTGTTTGGCAGGTTGATAACGGCCTATGAAGCACGTATATATTTAAGGAATTCAATAAATAGGCATATTGCTGTCGACACTTGTAAAGTAATGTTTTTGAACCTAGGGTATGTCAATGCTCAAGCTAAAATGTTAATATACGGCTATACTATCAATTTTAAATTGTATACCAATCGCCGTCTACTAAGGTTCACCTCCACTATTGGAGCAATGGAGCTCCATGCGTTCTAAGCATATACAACCAAAAAGTTTCAACTAACGTAATTTTTTTTTTTTTTTTTTTTGTGGAACTTGATCGCCGAATTTGATCTTTATTCTACATTTCGGTCAGAAAAGGGCGCTTTGGGATTTCAACTACAGAATTTTGTTGCGCGGAAGAGATGGGGATAGTTTTGAATAAGAATCTAAGAGTCCAAGTACCCACTGAAATATATAATTAGTAAGTAGGTGATCATAAACTTAGATTCCAAAACAGAAGTTGCTGGAGCAACAGATGAACGCTTATAAAACCATTATAACTTAGTTACTTATATGCTTACTTAATACTGGGCATGTGAGAATAAATTAAGGTGTTTGAAAGAAAACAATTAATATAAATTGATTTTCTTTTTTTTTTCTTTTTCCTTTTGAGTTATTGGAAGTAATTTAAATATATTTTATTGAGAAAAAGTAATTTAAACTTATATAGCAAAGGATTAATCCCACAATTGTAAAGTAAGTTGGGCTCTGTATTTCACTTTTGCTTTTTCTTGCAAAGGAGCAAGGGCGAAAGGAATAAAGGTACTGAGCAGTGCACTATTCTAGAGCACTGTTTTGTTCAAGATAAATGCTATTTGTAAAGTATTTTTACTGGTTATTTTGATTCTGAAAAATTCATAATAGATGTGGCATTATACACATCAATTTAAAATTTTAATAAAAATTTTAAAAATGTATATTTTTTGGTTTTTAATACTTTAATTTTTTTTTTTACTTTTCAAAATTATCACATAAAAGTGGTCCTTTTTTTTTAAATATTTAATAAAAAATTGGACTGATGTGATCAATATCATATAATTCTAAATTTTTTATGATTAAATGATCCCCAAAAAAATATTTGTTTTTGCTCAATTTCTAGCCTCTACCATATATACAGTTATAATGGGGGTGAATGTAAGTTAGTATTTAAAGATGGGTGTAGGAGAATGAATGAATGAGATTTAATAAAGTATTAAATAGGATGATAAGTATACATTTTTGGCATTTAAAAACAATATAAGAAGCAAAGACTAAATTATTGATATCATGAGCAGCCAAATAGATGGGATATGACCGCATAAAAAGAAGAATCGATCTGTTGTTTGTTCTGCCTTTCTCCCTTTCCGTTTCTTACAATGGTGAGCTATATTTTTTATTGAAATTCCCTCGTAAATTACTTTTATATGAGATATTAAATTTAAAATAGTGCTTATTCCTACTCCATAAATATATTTAGCTTCAAATAATTATATGTTATTATATAGACAACACTATATCGGGTATCTTGTAAAAACTGCTAGAATTTGAATACAATACATTTTGTCAGTAGAAAGAGCTGTTACCCATAAACAGTAACACCGAGAAGAGCACAGCATATTTTACTTTTGGTAGACTTGCACTATAGTCCAAGATAAGAGTTTGCCTTACACTGCAATCCACTTGTAAAAAAAAATTACACTTGCATCATTTATAGATAAAGCTATTACAAAAGTGTTAAAAGTTATCAGAATGGTGTTAATATGTTATTTTTTAACATGAAAGTGTTAAAACTTAACATAAGTATGTCAAAAATTTACTAAGAGGTGTCAAGGTATAAAGTGTCGGATGTGTAAAAAATACATTAAAAGTGTTATAAATATATTAAATTGTAGGACTAAAATTTAAAAAAAAAATGAGACGACTTGAATGATATTGAAAGTGGGACTGTTGTGCAATTGTCTGTTTATTTTTATTATTGTTATTCTTCTCTCCATGGACCATGACAATAATAATAGCAATCATGGATTATGACTTGCTTATCATACTCCAATAATTGACTGCACTAAGCATATCAGTGTTGCTTGATTCCTTTCATGGAACAATAATGTGGTCCACTACATCCGTATTATTTAATATAATAAAACTTTATAAAATGCTTATCTGAGGACGAACATTTGAGTTGGCTGAAATCGTAAACACATGCATTTGGAAAATAAATGGGTTCTTACGACAACATGGCCCATGATGCAATTGGGCCACTTGGGCCTTGTTGATGGTTGCAAGACAGTAAGCATGCTACTATGCTAGTAGGTAAGGTTTTATGCATTAATAAATGAACAAGAGAAAAAGAATTACTTAGTCCATGCAACAATCGTCTAAAATAGTTGAAAATTTTACTATTTATTATAAAATTTTAGTATTATTATATAGGAATAAGGCTTCACATTAACAAGTAGTGAAGGAAAAAAAAGGACATAAAACACAATAATATACCCCTTAACTTAGACATGTATAGCATGAAGAGATTTTTGTCGTTAATGGTGCACTACTAGAGTTCCAGATGGTGATGGCTGACGGACTATTATACTTGCTTGCTGCAAATTATAACAAGTGTTTGTATAGTAGGCAGGGGTTGGCCCACCTCTTCAGAAATAGCACAACATCAGCTCGTATCTTGTCCTTACTACTTTGACATATGGTATCGCATACTTCAAAAAATTGGCCCAATTGACTGGCCGCCGTCCTCCTCTTTTTTTGACCTCTTGAAGGCGTGGAGGACAAATACACGCCCACCCAACCTTTGTCTCACTTAGGACTATATTTATGTGGCTATAGGTTGGTGTCTTTGGCTAGAATGCGGCAACCATGTCTTCACTAGTAAGTCATGAACTTCATTTTCCGTATTTATCAATATTTTATCCCTCTTGCATCTATAGCTGGTCTACGCAGGGGTAAACGGAGACAGGCGGTGATGCAGGTGCTTATACGTCTTCGTATTCGACGGAATTGAGATGCCACTAGGCTTATCGGTAGTGCGGCATTCTGTATCTTGTCTCTCTTTTTTTCAAGTATTTGAATGGTGATGATTCATATATCTGAGTACTTCATGTTTTCTTTTTGTAACGAGTGATATACGCATACTTTACCACTTTGTATGTCACATAGAGCTGACGCCTGACTTACTAATGCGTTATTCTTTTTTTTTTTTTTTTTTTAAAAAATGTAGACAGTTTTCGGCCCACAAAGAAATAGCCCATTAGTTCATCCTAATAGTCCACTAGCCTATGAGAGATCACGTGCTTTGCACATGAAATTAGACCCCTTTATTCTTCTTCTTCGAGCTCCACCGGCGACAAAACCGCAGATCGTTGTTTCTTGTAGTGCTCGAGCGAAGTTGTCGACACCGAAGGGATCGAATATGCCACACTACATCAACTACCCGAATGCGTGTCACCATCCAAGACGGCCGCCAGCTCGTCGGAAAATTCATGGCCCCGCTGCGAACGGGAAGATTCATGTAGGCTTGAGTATTTGGTATTATCATTCATTTTGTTTTCATTCTTTTTGTGGTAATTTAGAGATGAAATCTGCTGTAGGGTGCACACGTAATATACGACGTAAATAGACACTCGGGATATAATCATATAAATAATTGCTGGTGCTCAAATAAATAAAGCATTCGATAGAGTATGAAGCAAGGTTCCGATCCTTGTAGAGTTTTCTTGGCGAAGAATAAATAAAGCATGCAGCAATATTATTAAAGATGCGTCGACGTAGATAAAGCATGCTACGATTCCCATCATCTCCTTAATTTGTTTTCAGAATTCGAATCCTATCCTCCCATCACCGATCACATCGCCAGCCGCCTTCAGATCACCACCACGCCGCAGGACTTCATTTCTCCGTCGCCCACGTACTCCACCTGACCCACCAAGATTGCTGCACCTTGTGGTTATGCTTCCTCCATTTGCATTCTCTTCTCTACATCCAGCTTGCCACGTGCTACTAATCTTTTTTTTTTTTGTCTTAACTCGAGCTTTATTGCATTCGTGCGATCTACCAACATAATTATAAATATTTTTTAAATTGCATAATTTTTAGTATTATGTTTAAGTATCTAAATATTAATATAAGATATTAATTGTTAAAAGTTGCGGTACTCATTTAAGGTACAAGAGAAGTGACCAGTGTCAAACTAATAAAATATGTTATGTGTGATATACACACATAATAATGGATAATATGTGTTGCAATAACTTTGATGACAATTTTTTTATGAGTGTATATGTGTATGTTTATGTATAGCTTTGTCATAATCGTATTTCTTTTGGGTGAATATGGTACTAGGTTGAACAGTAGGACAAGTGCTATGCTGATATGATTTAACTTTTACGAGCATAAAATTTGATTTAAAGATAAAGAAAATATTCTTTCTTTTTCTCAAACAAAAAAAAAAGAAAAAAAGGGAGGATTAAGGGCCCTATTTTGCGCCAAAAAAGACTAACTGAGGCCTGATTCTGCCAAAAGTTTGTCTCCTTGCATGCATGGCTCTGCTATAAATAAGGTGCACCACAAGCAGTTTCTCCGCATCACGAAGAAGATCAAGAACAACTTCACAAGCTTCCAAGTGATAAAACAAGGCAAGAGGGAACCCTAAATAACGATGGCGGGAATCATTCGCAAGGTAGAGGAGAAATTTCACCTGGAGAAGACGGAGGATGGGAAGCTCCAGAAGGAAGAGATGATGCACTTCGAAGAGAAGGACGGGAAGCACCACAAAGAGGAGGTGATGCAGTTCAAGGAGGAGGTTCTCGGCGACGGATCTGCGAACCGCATGAACGGAGACCAACATGAGAGCGGATTGGTCCAGAAGATTAAACAAAAGATGTACAAGAAGAAGGAGAAGATCGGAAAGAAGGGCGCCGGAGATCACCGTGATGACAGCAGCAGCAGCGACAGTGATTAATTAGATTATCTGATGAGTAGTATGCGTCTATATATGTAGCTAGCTATGAGGTCAGTAATGAATAAGTTCAATAAAGAGCAAATAATCTTATGGTAGTGTATGTGGGGTATGTTTTACTTAGTATGCTTGTAATCTCACCTCTGTAGAAAATAATCTAAATATATAATATATAAACTAGATGATCTAATCCGTTGCGTCGTGGTATTTTATTTAATTTTTGGTGTATTATATAGTATTTACTTTTATTCTAAACAAGTCATGTTGCATTTATATTTATTGAAGTATTTATAAAGTCATAAATTTATTTAAAAAATATGAAAGATCTAATATTATAAAAAAAAACTTTATTAAAATAATTAATACTTTTAATTCTATATAATTGTATTTTTAATTAGAATTAGAATTTTAATTATAGTTTAATTAGATTATTACAAAAATAATCTAAATGGTTTTTCTTTTTACTCTAATATATACTAATATGTAGCAAATAAAATATAATGTCATCAATTAAATTATAAAAAATATAAGAAAAAAAAAAAGGTTTTGAAAGTACTCATTGTTTGTAAATGTGATTAAAGTCCGTGGCTTGCAAAATTAGTAGTAATAAGAAATCTAATAAAGTTCTACTTCTCCTTTCTAGACCGTGCTTCTTATTGCTTTTATCTTTTTAACTAATTAGCGGCTTTTTTCTCAAAAAAAAAAGGAAAAAGAAACTAAGAGGTTTAGTAGATGAATTTTGAAGAAATGACAGACTTGAGAAATTTTACTACGCTGTGTAGATAATTTGTACTATTTACACCAAATTCATTAAAGTTCATACTTAGTGATAGTTTTTAAAAGATGTTCATTGAAAAGTTATTCAAAAAAATACTATATGCAGCATACACTTCCAAATATTTTTAAAATGTCATAAGATACGTCAATCATTATAAAAAACGGTAGTAGTGATCTTAATTTATGTGTATATCATATTTTTTATCTATTTATTGACATATTATTTAACTTTTTAAACTAAATTTGTATCTTTTATTTAATCTGAATAATTTTGTAATTCTTTTAAAAAAAAAAAAAAAATCGTAGCTACATTAGTTTTAGTGAATTGGTTGTAAGTAATTAAACTTATACGCGAAGCACCGTAAAATTTCTCGCCACACTTGGTGAACAGTGTAACTAAGCTGTTGAGACGCTTGTGGAGAATAACCTATCTGTGGAGGTCGTAGCCGCCACGCATAACCTAAGTCACGAGTTATGCCGAGACGATAGAGTTCGAATAAGAATCATCCGAAATTTTACCATTTGATGGTTGAAAGCAAGGTTTAAAATGCCGGACGGCACCTCTCAGTGCAGCTCGGCACATGCCGGATCCGGTAGGATCCGACACCGGCCCGTCCGGTACAGGCGGATTTCGTCCGTGCCGGACATGCCGCTCCGTGCCGCCGGAAACGGGCGGCATGGAATATAGTTCCATTCCTGTGCCGCCCGGCACAGGAATGAAATTGCCCATGATGGGCAGAGCATTTCTTCTTTTTTTTTTTTTGATGTAGCCTTTAAAGGCTTGTTTTTTTTTACTTAATATTTTTTTTTATTTAAACTTTATTTTTTTACGGATATAAAATTAGATTTTTTTTTTTTTAACTTTGTATCCGTAAATATATAAATTAAGTATAAGCTTTATAAAGTAAATATGAATTATGTGTGATTTTTTTTTATAAATTATTATGTGCTTTATTTTTTTATTATTAATTAATTTTTAAAAATATAAAATTATATTTTCGGCACGGTCGGCACGTCTCGAGTTTTAGACTTACCGAAATTCGGTACGAAACGGCTTTTAAAACCTTGGTTGAAAGCATATCCACAGGTTCAGAACTGGTGAATGGATGGTTTAGAAATAATAGCATTTGTAAACTATGCAGGTCTGATCCCAATAAAGTGAAACTTGATGCTCTCCAGTAAAATTTGCAGGGCGATGCTACGGGCCAACTCACTTATCCGGAAACACACCCAAATGTGTTTTTCTATCCAAATCAAACATTGATCGGTTTTTTATCCGAAAACAATCCCGAGGAATCCGGAAACGCGGTCGGGCACATTTTCGGGCATAGAGTTGGGCTCCAAAGCATTTTTCTTTTGCAAATCAAACATTGATGTAACAGCAAATTATCAATTGAAAAATAATGGTGAGCAACAAAATCAAGTTTACTGTATCTCTTCGTTTCTAATCGAGATTTGGATTAAAATCAAACTCGGCAGTAATATATCAAAAAAAAGTTAGGCTTGCAGTACATCTAAATTTTTGAAGAACTGAGGTTGACGTTGAGTCTTTTTCGATGAAGGCAATGCGTTTTGTTAAGAAAGACGGTTGTTCTTGAAGAACTTGAAATAAAACTTCTAAAACTTTGTTCTTGCATAAGTCTCACAAATGTTATAAATCTGTGCAGTTATGGAGAGAAAGTTGACCAAAATACTTTGAATTTTTTAATTTTGAAGTTTAATTAATTGGTTGTGATTTTATGGTTCGTAAACCACAAATTTTATGGTTCTTATATGTCATAGGTAATCAATCTTCTAATCTCAAATGCTTTTTGTCATAAAGCTCTAGAAACAGAGGAAATGATAACAATTACCCTTCAAGGAACGGTAAAATAAGCAATAGTTGGAGGAAAAACAGTCTAATGGCAATAGATAAAATGCTAGCTTCGAGTAGAAAGATCAGATGAAAACTTCAATGAGCAATGTTGTTCCGATATAACCCGGAAAACATCGGCCTTGCAGGTCCAATCTTTTAGCCCGTCCATCCTATCAAACCACAGGGTTTATTCTTAATCCATCATCGGACATGTGCACGTGTTGATGTGAGACATTTGGCAGGCAAAATAATTCCGCACACCCTTGTAAAGGCGGGGTTCAAACTAGATAGCTCTCGCTTCTTGAGACGGGAAGTTTACCGATTTTTTTGCCCGCAACATCATCGGACATGTGCACGTGTTGGTATGAGACGTAAGTTTTGTGAACTGCAGGGCTCAAACTAGATACCACTCACTTCCCGAGACGTAAGTTTTTGTGCATATTTGTTTATGTATCCTAAACTTTACTTTTTAGATTGAAGGTACTATAAAAACAGCCTCTTTAAGAAGCATGATTGTGTATATTTACTTGCTCTGGATCCCGCCAAAGGGACATATTACTAGAATATTATTGTTTCAGTACTCATTGATATGCAACTATGAGCTCACACTCCTACAATTATTAAAAACATTTGCTGTACCTGGTGCTAACAGCAGGTTAATTTTAATTACAACTAACAGCTTTTTAATTTGCAATTACAAAGTGTTTGTTTCCTATTAACAACTGTTATAATCTGCAATGGAGCAATTCGCTTGCGCCACGTGGAACACTGAAAGTGTTTTGTGAAACATAGAATGCCATTTGCAGGCATTACTGATCATAACATCTGGCAGCCAATTCTTAGTTGTACTGGTGCAATATCTCATCCTTCACCAGATCTAAACCAGAAAACATCCATATTTTATTAATTTCTATTATTTTATTTTCAGTGCAAGGGTGCAAGCTTTTCTGTAATAGATTTTTTTTTTTTTTTGGTGTCTTCTTCAACTCCATATATATATATATATATACGCCATTCTAGATTGTATATATATATATATATATACGCCATTCTAGATTGTGCATTCTGGTATTCACTATTTGGCACTTAATTAGGAGGAACTTCCACCTCATAAAATAGAGATCTTGTATTCAAATTCCATAAATACGATCTAAGAAGGTGTGGAAATTATCTCGTATTTATTCGGTGGAGGACAACACATGTCAGTTAGTCTGTCCAGACTAAAAGACTAAGATTTTTCAGTTGGTATAATATGAGTTGGTGTTATTTATAAATTTATCTGTTATAACAGTTGCAAAAAGGTGGGTTGGTTAAATTCAAAGTTTCTCCTTAATAATCTAAAAAACACTATATTTGGCATCTGTTTCCTTCTGTTAGTCAAGAGCAAGCCAACTAAAGTCTAAGCTGGCAAGATTAATAAAATGTTTTGACAAGTTCCCATTGGGTTTGACCCTGCAATTCATCTAGATTGAAAGTCTTTCTGCTATCTGCAGACCAAATGTCTCGTTTTTCTCCGGGAAAGCACCCATCAATATGCTATTTTAGGAAAACAAAAAGGAGGGAAGCCAAAAAAAAAAAAGAAAGAAAAATAAAGTGATGCAAACAAGGAGCAACTTCCTAAAGTCCAAATATATATATATATATATATATATATATATATATATATATATATATATATATGCAGCCATAGCTT
This sequence comes from Xerophyta viscosa, assembly GCA_002076135.1. Taxonomy (NCBI): domain Eukaryota; kingdom Viridiplantae; phylum Streptophyta; class Magnoliopsida; order Pandanales; family Velloziaceae; genus Xerophyta; species Xerophyta viscosa. The sequence goes on along the minus strand of MJHO01000097.1, from coordinate 206,888 downwards.
TGACAAGGTCTGTTGTTGGCATTGGTGTTTGAATAGATCAAATAGGAAAAATGCTAGATACACTTTAGTTCTTATATTGCTTATCATCTTATCAAATCTCGACCTTTCATTTTCTTGTAGTCATCTCATAGTATATAGTGGAGTGTACACTAAATATGTAGATAAATAGGACGCTTTGTAGCAGCATAGTAATATTCGTAAGCTGCGGAGCGAGCAAATAGCCACCTTGGGGTTTTGGAGAGATGATAGAGAGCTTATTTCGATTTAGTCTAAAATATAAAATTTTAAGGGATAGCGGTTTTTATAAGCCTAGGCCTAACGACCAAAGTTTTAATAGGAACTGGGATGCAAGGAACTAGGAGATGTCAAGTTGCTAAGTGGGGATTTTGGATTTATTATCAAGACCAAAAGACTAAGATTTTTTCGATTAGTAAAATATAGATTGGTGTCATTCATGAATTTATCTGTTACGAAAGTCGTATTAACATTAGTCAATTATAGACAAAAAATTTTTTTATATTAATCTCCAAAAAAAAAGGGATAAACTAGAACGCAACTAGGTCCCTAGGTGCTCTAAACAGGTGCTAAAGAACTTGATTGGGTTTAGTCTCATATCAAAATTTTGAAAGGATAAACTAGGCCAGCCAAGTAAGTCCGAGCTCAATGTTTCATGTTTTGTTTAAATAAAATAAATACCAAGTGATATATGAACCAAAATCAACAATTAAACCACAGGATATAGTTGGCACTACATCAAAGATCACGGTAGCCACATTCTTTAACCTTGATCTTTTCCAATAGCACCTTGATCCCAACAATTCAAACAAGAAAATTATTTTCTTTTTATTAATTTAAGATTTTTGATGTTGGCACCTCCTAATAAACCCAAAAAAAAAAAAAAAAAAAAACATTTCCCCTTCTTCTGTTTTCTAGCTTCCATTGTTGTATACTATCTATGCTCCGCGCAATTACTGTACTTATCTGAGCAACAGCCAACAGAGCATTTATTTTTATCAACCCTTCCTTGATTGTTTATTTTTCTTTCTTTCTTTCTTTTGATTCTAATCAATTTTTTATTTATGATGCGAATATTTTCATTTCGGCTGATCGAAAGAACAAGTCTCGCACCTTGGTCTTGACACCCCACGTGGCACTCTAATCTTCTCGCCGGCCATCTCAACCTCCCTTAAAAACCTTCAACACTACCCCTTTCTTCTTCCCAACTCCAAATCTTGATGGGTCTCGTTTGAAACTCCTACAGGACCCGCTAAGATCATTCAGCCTTCAACTGAACTACTGCTCTTTCAGATCCTTAATTTTTCTAAGCTTCAAGTTTGCGGTGTTTAATTACTAGCAGTATGGATAGGTTAATAAGTTTGGAGCCATCGAGCCAGGTGGCGATCAGGGTTGAATCAGCCGGTCAGAAGTGCTCCGGCGAGCTGACGTTAAGGAACGTGATGTGCACCATGCCCGTCGCGTACAGGTTACAACCCATTGATCGATCCCGGTTCACCGTCCGCCCGCAGACCGGTGTTATCGCACCTATGGCCACTCTGACTGTCGAGATTACTTACCATCCGCTGCCAAACTCGCCGCTCCTCTCCGACTCGTTCCCTGACTCTGACGACTCGTTCTTGCTACACAGCGTGGTTGCACCTGGTGCCATGGTAAAGGCCGCCAGCTCCATGCACGATTCTGTTCCAAATGATTGGTTTACTACGAAGAAGAAGCAGGTGTTCAGTGACACCGGGGTAAAGATCTTCTTCGTGGGATCGGCCGTTCTAACTCGGTTAGTGGAAACCGGATCGGTCGACTCAGTTCGGGCTGTTCTAGAGAGAAGCGATCCCGAGTGGCGGTCGGCGGACTCGATCGATGCCCGCGGAAGGTCGCTGTTGCAAATCGCGGTGGAGAGAAGAAGAGCTGACGTGGTCCAGGCGCTACTCGAGTTCGGTGCTGACGTTGAAGCTGAGGATCGAGCCGGACGGACGCCACTGTCAGTGGCAGCGGCGGTCGGAGAAGAGTTGATCGTGGAATTACTTCTGGCGAAGGGCGCGTTACCGGCGAGGCGACCAGCGGCGGAGTGGGGCCCGCTGCACCTTGCCGTGTTCGGCGGGCACGTGGGAGTGGTGCAGCTGTTGTTGGCTAAAGGTGTTGAACCTGACGATCGGGGGGCCGATGGCCGGACGGCGTTACACGTGGCGGCGGAAGGGAAGAAGAAGGAGTGCGTGAGGGCGCTGTTGGCAGCAGGGGCGAGGGCGGACGCTCGTGGCGGGAGAGGCAGTGCGACGGCGCTGCACTGTGCGGCGGCTGCCGGAGACGAGGGAATAACGCGATTACTGCTACGGTGGGGTCCCGCTGGCACACGGGAGGCACGTGATGCTGCTGGGAGGACCGCGTATGACGTGGCGGCTGCCGAGGGAGGGCACGCGAGACTCTACAACGCACTAGGCATGGACGCCGTGCTGAGCGCTGCGGCGAGGAGAGGTGAGAGACGAGGGGTGAGGACGGCGGTGGAGCGCGGAGCGAAGGTGGACGGAAGAGATCATCATGGATGGACGGCGTTGATGAGGGCTTCGTTTAAGGGAAAAACGGAGGTGGTGAAGCAACTTCTAGAAATGGGGGCTGAGGCGGAGGCGAGGGACGAGGAGGGGTACACAGCACTGCACTGTGCGGCAGAGGCAGGACAGGCGGAGACGGTGGAGCTGCTGCTGAAGCGAGGGGCGGACGTAGGAGCTAGAACGGTGAAGGGGACCACCGCCATGCAGATCGCCGGAGCTTTCGGGTACGTGGGAATCACGAGAATACTCGCACAGGGTGGCGCGGTAGCGCCGTCGCCGGTGGGGAAGAAGTTGGCGAAGGGTTATAAGATTGTCGGAGATGTCGGTGGTGGTTTGTTGAAAGAAAGAGAGACGAAGAAAAGATTGAGCGGCGGAGGCGCGACGGGGAGGAGGGGGTTCGACAGAGCCACGGTGCCGGCAGTGGTTACATGCTTGCATTGATTAGTTGTTATTAGTGATCTTTCTTCTTCTTCCCCCTTCTTTTTCAGTCTTTTCGCTTCGTTGACCAAACTAATTGCATGCACTTATAAATGCACCATTAGTTAACATGGTGAATTATGGTTGATGGATATTCATTTAAATGTAAGCACAGAAACACTCTTCTCCCAGTACCGCAAGCCCAACCAAAAAATGCAGGGATTTAGTCCTTCCATATAAAACTATAGCATAAAATGTGCTTGCTATGGACGGAGCTTTGCATTTTAACTTGAAATTTTTTTCAAATTAGCCCCTAATTTTGTCAACCTTCACAAATATATTTTTTTTAGTAAATCAAACCAAAATAAATATTTATAAATATTTTTTGATAAAAATTTATAAAAATTATTTTAAAATTCTTTACAAGTTATATATTAAAATATTTCTCAATAAATATTTTAAATCTGCAAAAGTTTTATTGTTTAAAAATTTTAGAATTTTTAAAAAATTCTAATACAAAAATTATAAAGTATTTAATTATATATATATATATATATATATAATTATATATATAATATATATATATATATTGAAGTAATTTATAATTTTTTTTAAAATTAAATATATTTAAGATAATTTTATAAAATAAGGAATTTTTTGGACAACGAGATCGCCGACCATGAATCAACTGCAAATCAAAATGAATTTGAGAACCGCCTTCTCTGGCATGAACTCTGCCACCTCTCCTTCAATTTGCTCGAGATCATTGGCAGCAGATTAGATCAGCTAATGGAAACACTTGAGGTGCCGGAAATGAAGGGGGACGCGGTGTATATGCGCAGCCGTAGCGGAGGCGCTGTGGTGCCGGAGATGGGGGCCGAGAGTCGTGGCGAGGAAGATGGTGGTGTTGTCGATACTGTATCGCCGTCGAGAAGAGAGGGTGGAACAGATGGTTGGTTCGCCGACCGCAGCCTTCGCTCCCACTGCATCAAGAACAGAGGGAGAGGGAGAATCAGAGAGAAAGATTAGAGAGGGAGAGAGACTCGACCGCACCGTCGCTGCGCTTGATCGAGCCCATATATTTTGTTAGGTTGTTTTTTTGAGAAGAATTTTGTTAGGTTGTTAAACAGGTCCCATGCTGTCCACTGATTTTTACAATTTTGAACTCGACCATATTTAAACCAATTAAGGACTGATATTTTTGAGATTATCGTGATAAGCTTCATAATATAAGCACACGTCCATGTAGAAATTTTAAACTCGTAAAAAACTCCTACGTTCAGTCCCGACTTATGAGATCCAATACATATTTTTTATGGATAGTAATATTTTAAGACGTCCCCATCTAGTCGAATTAGCCGTACTCAACAATTAAGAACTTATATTGAAACTGCAGATCTGTCCTTTTGATATTGATCTAGAACTAGACCAAACTAAACCGACTTGTATGATCTAATGTTTTGTCCGGCCGCTATTCAAACAACCCTATTGGGGTGTATAATACCACCAATTTTGAACATTGTTAGTTTATCTATGTTGAATTGAGCTATGCCCATTGCCTATGTTGAACAGTGTTAGTTTTGAACAGCGTTAGTATTATCTATGCTGAATCGCTGATGCTAATGCCACCCACATTTTGTACCAAAAAAAAAAAATTAATTAATTAAATAAATTTGTAGATCTTATAAATAGACAATTTAACGTCCCTTTTTCATGTTTTTTGTGGGGACGAAAGTTTGCTAATTGACAAACATGTCATAATGCGGTCTCTGCTAGTGCGCCTAATTTTAGTGCAAGCGATAATTACGGTTTGTGGATGTTACTCATTGACTGCTTGATGGGAAAATGCATATAAACCGTTTTCATATAGTAGAAATTAGACTCTTTCAAAATTTATATGGAGAATTGCGTTTCAGCCCCCCTAATTTTGGGGTCGCGCGTTTCAGCCCCCCGAAACGCCACGTGGCGGCACGCGCGCGCCGCCACGTCGGCGGGGAAACGCGTTTCGGGAGGCTGAAACGTCAATTTTGAGAAACGGGGGGCTGAAACGCAATTCTCCCAAATTTATATCAGAATAATTTAATATTATATAAATATTTTGTAGAGAAGATTTAAATATAAAAAAATAGATTTTAGTATGATATATAATTTTTACATTCTATTTTTTTTAAAAGAATACTTCTAAATAAATTTTAATTAATTTTAAAACTACTCCGCTAACTAGCTAGGACTTTAGAGGCTTAAAATATCTATTAAAAGAATTTTTTTTTAAATTAAATTAAAAAATAATAGATTATGATGTAATTTATAATTTATATATATTTTTTAAAATATTTCTGAATAACGGATATATAAGCCCATCAAATTTGAAAAAGCATTTTTTCTAAGTACTAATAATTAAACGAATGAAATATTAAAAATGAAAAAAGAATAATTGTCACGCCCCGACCCGCCCCGGGCCCTGCACCGCCCAAGCCTCGGTCGCACCACACGGCCGAGTCCTTTGAAAAGGTGGATCCACTTGGTTGGTGACCATTCAAGGCCTCCTAAGTATATCAAGGCAATTTTCCATCCCATTTAAGAGATATGTGACAATTCTTTTCCCTTGGGCTCTTATGGCCCAAGGCTTTCTCCATGGGCTAAGGCCCATTACATTGGGTATTACATTCCCCCATCATAGGACACGACATCCTCGTCGTGCAGGACGGGTTGCAGACGGACGTCCAAGCCCAGTCTCTCCCCAGTCCCACGAGACCCTAGCATGCGCACCCTACCCCCGCCTATACCCAGCGTTTCCGTGGCAATCCGGCATGCACACCCTGCCCGTATACGGAACCGAGATTACTCTGATACCATTTTTGTCACGTCCCGACCCGCACCGGGCCCTGCACCGCCCAAGCCTCGGTCGCACCACACGGTCGAGTCCTTTTAAAAGGTGGATCCACTTGGTTGGTGACCATTCAAGGCCTCCCAAGTATATCAAGCAAGGTTTACCGTGCCGTGCCGTTTCGAGTTTCGGTAAATTCGGATCTCGAGACGTGCCGACCGTGCCGATAATAAAATATTTTTTTTTATATTTATATTAAATTAAAATATTAAAAAAATATAAAAATAATAAGAAACAAAATAAAAAAATTTAAAAAAATAAAAAGTAATTATAATATATTTTTAAACACATTTATAAATTATAAAAAAAAAAATAAAAAAAAAAAAAAAGAAAATGGTCCGCGCGGGACCCTAATCAGGTCCGCGCGATCGCGCGGACCCGATTTATCAGTCACGCGCGCGGCGCGTGAAACAGTGTAGAAGACGATGAACAGTGTTTAAAAAAAAAAAAAAACTGGAGCCGTCGGCTCGGCACGCCGGCGGCTCCGGCACGTTTCGGGCGGCACGGAGCGTGCCGCCCGAAACGTCGAACCTTGATATCAAGGTAATTTTCCATTACATTTAAGAGATATGGAACAATTCTTTTACCTTGGGCTCTTATGGCCCAAGGCTTTTTTCATGGGCTAAGGCCCATTACATTGGGTATTACAATAATCATGAACTGATGTTCTAAGAAAACAAAATGTCTTGAATTCCAACCTATCAACTGCAAGATCAAACCACATTTCTGATGCTTGACTCGGTCTTTGTTCCACAACATATATATATATATATATATATAATATATATATATATATATATATATATATATGGTAACTAAAGTTGCTTGCACTCTTTTTTTTTTCTTTTTTTTATTTAAAAAAAAATTGTTTAAGTGCTTAACAATGACTTGACATAAACCAATATCTCAGTGGTGGAGCTCTAAGAGATATATAGAGAAAATTTTATCTTATAAAAAAGAAATTTAAATTTTGAATTCTATTTGTATTTTATAGAAGATGAAATGGACATTTTGACTTGCCCAATCAAATGACTAGAACTCCTTAATTAGTAAAACTGAATCATTGTTATTTTTAAATTTATTTATTACGACAGTATAATAAATGTGGTCCAACTAGAAATAGAGACTTTTCTTGAAACTCTTAACAAAATGTGATGTGGTGAAATATTAGATAATATAAAAAAAAAAGTTCCTACTTTTAGAAGCTCATAAAAATCAGCCTCTGACTTTTTCACTTTTTAAAAAGATAAAATCTGGTTAAAAATTTAAAAATGTTCAAGATATTAGTTTAGTATTATATACAGTTACTATATTATTACCAACACTTGTATCTTAGTATTCGGATTAAAATATTCAATACAACTTCTCTTAGTGTCTTGAAAGCCGTAAAAGTTTCCGGACAAGCCAAAATATTTTTCATAACAAGCTAAAAAATATACCGAAAAATTAACTTAGTGTTAAAATAAAGTTCCTCCCAACTAAATACTACTACAATTCAAACTTTTAACATATTCTTTATAAAAAGCAGACTATAGTCACATCTCAGCATCCAGCCAAACTACTAAAAATAAATAAAAATATTTATTTATTTTATTTCCATGGATCTATATCTTCACCTACTGCAAATTAGGAACACCTAACTTGGGATATGGTGTATGGTGGCCCCCGTCCCTAACTAATGGGAGAGGTTGCGCTCACCACTTATGATCACGACGTCGTCTTCAATATAAGCAACAATATCTCAGCCAATGAGAACGAGGATCTTATTCTCCTCCGCCGTGGTAGCTGAACGTTACAATCATGCATGGTAGTTGTGAAGCATACTAGTTTTACTATAATCCCAAAAATTCACTATTATATCATATCACAGCATATAATTTGTTAAAATTTTGGAAAATACCGATCAGTTCCTAATTTTTGAACCTATTATATTTCAACCCTACCTTTCGAATTTTTTACAAATCACTTCATCTTGTAATTGGTACATAAACATTTTGACCACTAATAAATAACTTTTAAAAATTTTTATATAAGAATTTTAAATTTTAATAAAACCTGCAATTTATGTTAAATTTTTTTTAAAAATATTTCTAAATTGATATTAAACCTCCGGCCAAAAAATACTTATTTAAAAATTTTATGAAAATATATTCAATATAAAACTTATATATTTTGATGAGATTTATAACTTTCATATTTAAAATATTGTTAAATAATATTTTTAAATAAGTACTTTGGGGTATAGTATTTTTAAATATAACTTTGATATTAAACCTTCGGCCAAAAAATACTTATTTAAAAATTTTATGAAAATATATTCAATATAAAACTTATATATTTTGATGAGATTTATAACTTTCATATTTAAATATTGTTAAATAATATTTTTAAATATTGTATTTTTAAGTATTTGGGGACTAATTTGCAAATACAAAACAGTAAGATGCTAATATGCAAGACACCAAAAATTATTGAAAAAAAAGAAAATAAATTTGTATGACTGTTGTAAAAAAAATTATGACTGTTGTAAAAAAATTATTAAATCAAATCAAAATACATATGGATATTTATTTTTCTTTTAAATTTTAATATGAAAAATAAAATTTTTAATATTTTTTTAATGTTTTATATTTTCAACAATACTTTTAAAAAGTGTTTTAAGGTTCGAAATATTTATTGCTTACAAAAATTGGAAGCCTCAAAATATATTTAGAAAGCCTCGGAATATATATTTTAAAGTATATTTTAAAAAGATTTTAAATACGAAAGTTATAGAATAAAAAAAATTGTAGTTTTTATGAGTTTAATTTTTTTAAAAATATAATTTATATATAGAGATATATTTTGAATGATTTTATTAATTTTTTCAAAAATCAAAAAGTTATTTTAAGATTTTTGCAAGGTTCCCGTTCCAACAACATATTTATTGGGCGACATAATTTTGTAGATTTTAGGATATTTTGTATTTTTATACCCTTGCTAATTAAAATTTGTATTTTTGTACTTTATAATCGATTTTGGCTTTTTTGTACCCCTTGCCATATGAAATGACAATAATAATTTTTATTTTGAAAATACGTAAATATTTTCGAATACCTGCGAATATTCATGAACATTCAAGATATTATAAGCTGAGAGGCACGCTCGTTACTGCCTGGCATGTGCCGGAGCTCGGTATCATCCTCCCCAGCTCTCTCTCTCTCTCTCTCCCCCCTCCCTCTCTCTCCCTCTCTATCTCTCTTTCTTTTTGAAATTTTTTTGGTCTTCCTTACCGCGTTCGCGAGGAGGAAGACGAAGGTCTCCCGCGTGCGGGCGACCAAGATCTACCGCTCGCGTGTCTGTACATTTTAATTTTTCAAAAAAAAATAAATATCTTTATAATTTTTTTAAAAAATATAAAAATATAAAATAAAATATAAAAAAATAATATTTTATATCAGCACGGTCGGCACGTCTTATATTGATATTTATTGAAATTCAGCACGACACGATATTTAAAACCTTGCGAACATTGTAGCATTTTCATATATTTTTGGTGTTCATAAAGTGCTCGTAGGTGTTCGTAAGTGTTCGTTGATGTTTGATATTTATATGGGATGTTCGTGGGTGTTTGCAAATGTTCATAGTATGGGTGGGTGTTCGTAGGTATTTGCAAGTCTTCGTATGTATTCACAGATTTTAGTAGGTGTTCGTTTTCGTGGATTTTCTTAGTTATTTGTATGTGTTTGTAAGTTTTCATTGGTATTTGCATGTATTTGTAAATATTCGTAGGTATTCGCATTTATAGGTGTTCGTAAGTGTTCGTGGGTATTCGTAGGTGCTCACAGATATTCAAGTGTTTTTAAATAAAAAGCTAATGGTATTTTTTATCATTTCATGCAGTAAAAAATAAAAAATATCAAAAGTAGGTGCGAAAAATAGAAAAATCAATTAACGTGCATAAAAACGCAAATCGCCCCTAGTTTTAAGTTGTTGTCCAATTCATATATCAATCTTCCTAAGCCATCCGATTCACATCATACGGGTGACATTTACTGTAGCGTTAAAGAATACAACAAAATTGAACTATCTTTCTTCACCATCTTCCTGAGTGTGTCTATAAATAGTGCTCCATTGTCTCCGCTCTTCTTCGCCTGCTCCTATTTGGATTTGGAGACTCTCGCGACCCGCCTCCCGTTTGTCTCCCAAGGATCGCTTCTTCCTATCCATAGGTAGCTCTATAGCCCCCGTTATTCTCTCTTCTCCGCTATTTGTCTCGGAGCCTCTCTCAGATCTGTAGCGCTATATACCTCTCGATCTCATTTTCCTGTTCTGTTTTATCTTGCATGATCTTGCTTTCTAGGGTTTAAATTTGATTCTTTCCAGTCCCAGATTCAGGTGATTTTTAAACTTTGAAACATATCTGAGTGTATAGTGCTATTGATGTTTTAAGCACCTCACTATTTATTTCGACGTTGCTGTTTGTGAGCTTGTGTTAGAGATATTGTTTTGTTTAATCCTTCCGCTAAGCGCTGAAATTGAAATGTCTGTTTCAGATGATTGCTACCTAGAAATAGTAGGGTAGATCTGGAGCTTGTATACTTCGATCCATTGACCATTTCCCCTCTTTCACTGTTTGCTATGTTAAAAGGGGTCGTGCTGTACGAGATCTGAGTGGAACCTTTTTTTTTTCTTTTTTTTTTTTGGGGAATTCAAATTTCATGGAAGTGTCGGTACTTCGGGATCTGCTCCAGATCTATATAGATCTGAATCCGAGAAGCTTCACGGCGTGAGATCTCCAGCTTTTCGTCAATCCTGATTGCTTTGGTTCTTTAGATTAGATTTGGCCTTCAATGCTTAACTATTTCTCTTTTTCTTCGCTTATTAAAGAGTTCCGAAGGATCTCATGTTGCTAATTATATTTCTACTTCTCCTTGGCTGACAGTTTTACTAGGATAATAGTTATCATTACCTTAGTCGGAATGCTCTTAAATGATTAGGAAATACGTAGAAAATTTATTATCCTTATCTGCTTAATTCTTAATGTTTTCTGCTTGTCAACTTTTAGTTTCGTAGTGCTTGTTGGGATTAGACGTACCATTGATCTTTGTCGTCAATACTTGGCCGTAGTTTATTTATTCATTTCTCAAGAATATTCAGAATAATATGTTACGATAGCTTTATGCTAGAAATTTGTTTCGTTTGTCTTTTTGCTAGTTTGTGTTCTAATGTTCTTAATTCTGAATTAGAAAATGGCATCCCATATTGTTGGTTACCCTCGCATGGGCCCCAAGAGAGAACTCAAGTTTGCGTTGGAATCCTTCTGGGATGGAAAGAGCACCGCAGAGGACCTGCAGAAGGTTGCTGCTGATCTCAGGTCATCCATTTGGAAGCAAATGGCTGGTGCTGGGATCAAGTATATACCCAGCAACACTTTCTCCTACTATGATCAAGTCCTTGACACAACTGCCATGCTCGGGGCCGTCCCAAAGAGATACGGTTGGAGTGGTGGAGAGATTGGATTTGACATTTATTTCTCTATGGCAAGAGGAAATGCCACCCTTCCTGCTATGGAGATGACCAAGTGGTTTGACACAAACTAGTAAGCAAGCACTACAAATGCCTTTGTGCAAATTCATGTATTAATAATTCAGTATATAATCATAATTTTCTTTTGTGTTGGTATGCCCAGCCACTACATCGTCCCGGAGTTGGGCCCTAACACCAAGTTCTCCTATGCGTCTCACAAGGCTGTGACTGAGTACAAGGAGGCTAAGGCTGTAAGTGCCTGAACCTTGTGCAATTCCAGTTGCATGGCAATTGTAGATTCACCATATTTTTATGCTTTATCTTGGAGTTGTGTTCTTAAATTGTAAACAAACAAACGCCTTTTATGTTGGTCGGATGCAGAAAAGATATGTGTTATAATTTTGCAGTCTTTGATTGGGTGTCCATCAACTTCTTCCTATTGTAATTGAATCTAAGATGCATTCTAAGAACCTGTATATAGCGTTCGATGTGATCATCACTACTTAATGTTTTTCTGCCACTTACTTCGTGCAGCTTGGTGTTGACACTGTTCCGGTGCTTATCGGACCTGTTTCTTACCTGTTGCTCTCAAAACCTGCTAAAGGAGTAGAGAAGTCATTCTCCCTGCTATCATTGCTGGATGGCGTCCTTGCTGTTTACAAGTAAGAATGTTTAATTTACTTCTGAAGTATGAGTGTTTACATTATTGTTTAAACGTTCTCCTAAATTTGCCATGGAAAAACAATCACACAGGGAGGTTATTGCTGAGTTGAAGGCTGCTGGTGCTTCATGGATTCAGTTCGATGAGCCCACACTTGTGCTTGATCTTGATTCTCACCAACTGCAAGCATTCACCAAGGCATATTCAGCACTTGAAGGATCACTGTCTGGCTTGAATGCTCTTATTGAGACCTACTTTGCTGATGTTCCTGCTGAGGCATACAAGTCAGCCCCCAATCATCATTTGTTGCAGTTGTCCATTGTACTTTGTTGATTCATGAACTTATCATCTTCATGTCATACTATTTCAGGACCATCACATCATTGAAGGCTGTTACTGGTTTTGGTTTTGATCTTGTACGTGGAACCAAGACACTCGAATTGGTTAAATCAAGCTTTCCATCTGGCAAGTACCTTTTCGCTGGAGTTGTTGATGGTAGGAACATCTGGTCCAACGATCTAGCTTCCTCAGTCAGCACCCTTACCCATCTGGAGGCTTTCGTAGGCAAAGGTATCTGCTAATATCTTTTTAATCGCAGTTGTCATCATGGAAGGGTGATCGCTTATTACTTCTGTTAACTGCAGACAAGCTTGTGGTCTCGACCTCTTGTTCACTCATGCACACTGCTGTTGATTTGGTAAATGAAACTAAGCTCGATGATGAAATCAAATCCTGGCTGGCTTTCGCTGCCCAGAAGGTGGTTGAAGTTAATGCACTGGCCAAGGCTTTGGCAGGGAAGAAGGATGAGGTATGCTGATTATAGAACCTTTCTTAGATAGTTAATGTGGTATCTCATATAGAAGTGTTGGTCTTCGAAAGGCGAGTTGCAAACTGAATGACCTTAATCTCACATACTGAGGTTGTCATAAAACTATGTATGCTATTTTAATTGTTGTTGATATTTTTCTTTGCAGGCTTTCTTCTCGGCAAATGCCGCTGCTCAGGCTTCAAGGAAGTCGTCCCCTAGGGTTACCAACCAGGAAGTTCAGAAGGCTGTAAGTTCTTGATTTCTTTCTATTTTGCGGTTCTTCTCTTTTGTTGCTCGAAAGAAATGTATAATTATTATTTTGGTCATGTAATCTGTAGGCTGCTGCTTTGAGGGGCTCTGACCACCGCCGTGCCACAAATGTCAGTGTCAGATTAGATGCCCAACAGAAGAAGTTGAACCTTCCAATTCTTCCAACCACAACAATTGGTTCATTCCCTCAGACGATGGATCTTAGAAGAGTTCGCCGTGAATACAAGGCCAACAAGTAAGCACTTTTTAGTAATTAACCAGCTACATGTAGAAGCACCATATCTTAATATCTTTTAATGATGTGTCTCCTATATTCTCTGCAGGATCTCTGAGGAGGAGTATGTGAAGGCCATTAAAGAGGAAATCAAGAAGGTCGTTGATCTTCAAGAGGAGCTTGACATTGATGTCCTTGTACATGGAGAGCCCGAGGTTAGAACGCTTTCTATTAGTTATGGAATTTAGAAGTTAAAACTCTCATTTAAAAGAAAATTATTTCTGCCGTTTGGACAACTGATTGATGCATGTTGTTTGTACAGAGGAATGACATGGTCGAGTACTTTGGAGAGCAATTGTCAGGTTTTGCATTCACAGTCAATGGTTGGGTGCAATCCTACGGATCACGATGTGTCAAACCTCCTATCATTTATGGTGATGTTAGCCGTCCGAAGCCCATGACAGTTTTCTGGTCCTCCATGGCCCAGAGCATGACGAAGCGCCCGATGAAGGGAATGTTGACTGGTCCAGTCACAATTCTCAACTGGTCCTTTGTGAGGAATGACCAACCCAGGTCCATTTACTCTCCTTTAACCATTTACAATATATAATTATATTTACTCTGCTTTTATATCTTGATATTTCCTTGCTAAAATTTTGATGTCCAGGTTTGAGACATGCTACCAGATTGCTCTTGCTATTAAGAACGAAGTGGAGGATCTGGAAGCTGCTGGCATTCAGGTTGGCATTCGTTTCTACTGAAAATTCCATGTTGTATATTATTCTGTTGAGCATTGCTACATCAGGGCTATTAATATACATGATGCAATCAGAACCATATGTAGTGCAATGGGATGTTTATGGTATATATCCTGAAGCATTGTGTATGATTTTGATTGTATCAGGGCCATTAGGGTTCTCCGAAGAATGGCTTTGTGTTTCTATCTTTTAATTTCATATGTCCTTGTATCCTTAGGTCATCCAAATCGACGAGGCTGCTCTTCGCGAGGGTTTGCCTCTACGCAAGTCGGAGCAAGCCTTCTACCTGGACTGGGCTGTCCACTCCTTCAGAATCACTAACTGCGGCGTCCAGGACACTACTCAGGTATCTATTCGATCCTTCTATGTACATCTTAGTTTTATTATTTATCTGGATGCTTAACATGTAACTTGTTCCACAGATCCACACCCACATGTGCTACTCAAACTTCAATGACATCATCCACTCCATAATCAACATGGATGCTGATGTCATCACCATTGAGAACTCCCGCTCTGACGAGAAGTTGTTGTCGGTGTTCCGTGAGGGGGTGAAGTACGGTGCTGGAATCGGTCCTGGCGTGTACGACATCCACTCACCTAGGATACCATCGACCGAGGAAATTGCAGACCGTATCAACAAGATGTTGGCTGTGCTGGAGACGAACATTCTATGGGTCAATCCTGACTGTGGTCTCAAGACCCGTAAGTACACTGAGGTCAAGCCCGCGCTCACTAACATGGTTGCGGCAGCCAAGCTCCTCCGTACCCAGCTGGCCAGTGCCAAATAAGCTATAGAAATTCAAGTATGTGTTTAATGGTAATAATTTTTTGGAAGAAATATATGGCATCGTAGGAATTATGCGTTGTTATTTGCTATATATTAGTGAGTGGTGGTTTAGCCTTTGTTCTTGTTGTGGTCGAAGCGGGAAGTCATTGTCTGTCCCCAATGTACTACTTTTGTTTCAGCATCAAAAGAATTATAATGGTTCGTATATTGTTTCTAATTTATTGTGTATTTTTTCTGTGTTTGACCAGTAAAGAAAGTACAGAAAGTAATGTTGCAAAATTATGTACCTTACCGAGGTATTCCAATAAATTTGTATTTTAGTAATTTTAGAGATATATAAGTGATATCTAACTTATGAAAAGTAGTATCGATATTTGTGGGTTAAACTCACTACGTACCTTGAACTTTATGACAAACTAAATATATAATTTTAAAGTAGTCAAATGAGAGGATGGATTTTACTGGTAGGAACATGCACTCCACAATTCTATCAACTTGAACAAGATCTAATTCACTTAGGGCGTGTTTTTTAGATCACTTAGGGCGTGTTTGGTATGGGAATAAGTGGGTGGTAATTATTATCCGGATAATTGTTACCTCCAAAGGGGTAACAAGTGGGTGGATAAAAATTGTTATCTCCAAATGAGGGTAAATTGCTACCCACCTATTTATGTGGGTAGCAATTTATTCTTCGTTGGGGGTAACAATTTTCACCCACCATATCTCGACCCAACGTCGACCAGCTCTCACCGTCTCAGAACTCGCCGCGTAACGCCTCAAATCTCGATAGATCTTGCCGCATGCCACGCTTCAGACCTCGCCGTCACGCAACGCGCTCAAATCTCGTGCAGATCTACAAATTTCACCACCGTCGGTCAGATCTCGACCAGATCTTGCCGGCCGAGCTCCGACGCCATCCGTCCACCTCAGACCTCCGATGCCTTCTACCCGCTCCTACTTCTTAGACCTCGCCGCCTCGTTCCCTCCAGTTACGTGGATAACAATTACCCTCAATTCAAACGCGGGTAACAATTACTGCCATGTTATCCGGATAAAACCTTTACCAATGGAATACTCTACCCAAGTAATGTTTTACCCTTAATCCAAACATGACCTTAGAATATTTGTAATCAAATACAATAATTCATAAGTCATATAATATATATATATATATATATATATATATATATATATATATATATAATTGTGTGGTTGTAACGAGTATTTTTACTTGATTGTAACGAGTATTTTTACTTGATAGAATTTGTTTAAATGGACGAAATTTGACGTGAAATCTAGTATCTTTTATTTTTTTTATATAAAAAAAAACTAAATATGTGAAAACTCCCAAAATCTTAAAAAAGAAGGGGTTCTGTTTGAACCAACTATGCTCGTAACGTTTCAAAATGGTTAAAAAAAAAGGATAATTCCATATCAGCCCCCTATTTTGAAACCGTTTCCGGATCAGCCTCTGAAAACGTATTTTCAGGGACTGATCCGACAATTTTAAAAAAACGGGGGCTAATATAGAATTATCCCTAAAAAAAGCTAGCAAGCAATGATGATAGATACTAAATCGGATTTTTTAAATTAAATTAAAATTATATATTAAAAATTATTTAGTACAATTTTATTCAATAAAATACGGTCGCTAGTTAAACTGACGACCGGTTACTAGCGCGACAACGTGTTGCTTCGTTGCA
Organism: Xerophyta viscosa; assembly: GCA_002076135.1. NCBI lineage: Eukaryota > Viridiplantae > Streptophyta > Magnoliopsida > Pandanales > Velloziaceae > Xerophyta > Xerophyta viscosa. Next base: position 190,314 of record MJHO01000097.1, on the reverse strand, counting down.
AAAATTTATTTAAACTGGCGACCGCAGTAGCTAGTTAGACCGACGCTCACGGTTGTCAATTTGAGTGGCGATAGAATTTTAAAAAATATGGGTGATCAATCATTCTCGCAGCACACTCTCATACACCCCCTCTCGAATCGCACCAAAATCCACCAACAACATCCCTCCCCCTGATCGCCCCAAAACACCTCAACATCCTCTAACATCATATTTATTTATCATTCCTGCCTTATCATTATATATATTATAAGGTATGACTTTCCGAAGAATATTTGCACATATTTTTAGAATAAATTCGTGATAGCCTACATATCATTACAATACAAAATAGCACAATAAAGAAATTTGAAAAATAGGGAAAGGGGGCAGCGGATGAGAAAGTCCGAAAGGAAAACAAGAAATGAGGGATGGGTGGGATCTGCGCTCAAGTTACACCCCAATCGCCAATCAGATTGGCGGATGGGTGGGATCAGCGGATGGGTAGGTCGCTACTTACAGAGGTGACCTAATCGCCAATTAGATTGGCGACCGCGGTCACCATTTAATTGACTGTCTTTTTGTCATTTAATGTGTTTTAACGTGTTGCCACACTGGACGATCACATTTTATTTTTATAAAATTATAAAAATAATTTAAAAATGTATTCTTTATTATATTAAATTAAAAAAAAAAATTAAATCGTTCAAATATTTTGCCATTGCAATTACTTTCAATTAAACTTGTATATACTTGAGATTAACTTACACGGTTCAAGTCTCTTTGCTAAACTTTACGTACAATAATAATTTATATTTTAATATTCCCAGAATAATTTAACTTTTGGTTAATTTCCTCAACCGGGCTCTTGAACTTGTAATAAATATAGAGAGCGATCCCCACCAACATCACCGCAGCCGCGACAACGTTCGCTAATGGCGTCTTCCACTTGCCAATGCCGCCGGCGAGCTCATCCTTCTTGTACGCCATCTTCTCCTTCCATTTTTCGGCGGTTGCTTCCGCCGTCTCCATCGTCGCCGCCTTCTTCTGGCCGATCTTATCCGTTATTGAACTTACTTTCTCCTTCAGTTTTCCCGCGCCGCTGGCAGCCTCCCCGACCTTCTCCTTCTCCTCATCGACCTGCGTCTTCTTAGAAATTAACTTCTCTTGCAGTTTTCCGGTGCCGCTGGCGGCTGCCTCTTTCGCCGCCGCTAGCTTCTCCTTCACCTGCCCCGGCAAGGTTGAAGTCTTCTGCTGGTTCCCGCTTGATTTTGCTGCTGTAGCTTGTGTCTCGGCGGAAGCGGCAGCTTGTTTTTCAGTAGATTGACTGGTGGCTGCGATTGTGGGGAAGGTGAGGTAGAGAATTCCGTCCCGGAACTTGGCTCGTATCTCTTTCTCGTTGCAGCTTTTGGGAAGATTGACGACTTTGCGGAACCACCGCCGTCGGTTGCCATCGAGGTAGCCCTCGCCGGTGATCTCGATATTGTTGCCTGAACTGTTAAGTAAAATCTTGAGATTCTCCTTCTTGAACCCTGCAGCACAAGGAAAAAAGAAAAGTGAATACATGGCAGCTTGTAAAACCGTAGGATGCCTAATTTTCTTATACATGTAGCACAAAAATAATTGATAGTTACACACAATCCCGTCAAAACAAGTCAGGATTCAGCTGAGTAACCCCTAACTTAAAGCTCAATTCTGATTGATAGCTTAAATATGTGCTCGAACACTATAAGACTCTTAGGTTGAACGAGTTTAAAATCTCTTCATAAGCAGTTCGACTCGTTGGTATTCTAATCCGCAGAAGATATTTTCAGAATGCAGAATACAATACCTGCAAGTTCAAGCGTGAGAGTTTGAGACGGATCATCCTGTACCAATGTAGACTGGGGATCAAACTCCTCGGAGCGCATGGAGTTGGCGGCGGCGTCAGCCTTGGACTCCATGAGTCTATATGATTGAAAGCCTGTTGTGGGATAGACGAAGATGAGATATCAGAGGAGGTTTATATAGTATTCAGTTTGGTTTATTAAACACAGAATATTGCTAATCCTTCTCCTCCTTGCATGGATTTCTTAAGCCACCTTTTTTTTTTTTTTTTTTTTTTGAGAACTTCTTTGGGTTACCTTCTAGAATGAGCTAAAGGAAGGAATTGCTTGGCTTCAGCTGCTATCTACAACATAGCTAATGGAAATACAAATTTGCCTGTACTAGTTTTAATTTAAATATTAGTCACTGCTTTTATATGCCGTCGACTAAATAGCCCCGGATTTTCTATTAATTATTAAATCAAATAAAAACATGCTTTACAAGTATTTTTAGAAAAATTTAAATTTGAAAAAATAATTCTAGAATATAACTTCTGAATTGAAATATGTTGTAAAATCAAAATAAAAATTGCAGAAAAAGTTGAATCACAAAAAAAGCCAAAATATCGATATACGTAAAAAATTCAACATCTAAAAAAACTATAGGGAGAGTCTGTAGAGAAATTACTAAACAGAAAAATAAATTACAAAAATCATACTTTACATCCAATACTTATCTCACATTGACAAAATAATAATCCTTATTCTCTATAATAGACGGACACCATTTTGATATTATACGATCTCCTGCAGGCTAAAATTCTAGCTGCATAAAAAAATTACAAGAAATCACACACTTCACCCAATCTCTACTTCATATTGACAAAATAATAACCATAAATCTCTAAAGAACACAATGACACATGACTTAATTCGATGTTACACGATCTCGTGGAGGCTAAAATTTTAGTCGCCTGTTGAAGATTAGGTCTACATTTATTGCCATAAAATTAGGAAGATTAGGTGTAGATTTATTGCCATAAAATTAGGAGTTTGTTAGGGTTAGTATTCTATAAATAAGAGGCACTGCCTCCATTGTAATTTGTAGTTTACTATTCAATAAAATCATTATTATTGCCATATATTTTTATATGGTATCAGAGCGAATCTGAGCCGTTCAAATCTTTAAGTGATTAGATATGAACCTCTCAATCTTCTAAACCCTAAGATCCAGTCCAGCAAGTAGGACCAGCGCCGCTCAGTCCCAGATCCACTCGTCGTCGCTCCTGCGATCCCTGCCACTCGCCTCCACTGCGCCGGATCTGTTGCTCACCCCTGCCGACGAAGTTTGTTACTGCCGCTGTCGAGCCATTGTTCTATGATTCATTGAATCATTAATTTTGTGTGTCGGTGCTGCTGATCACCTCGCCATCACATCACTTCTACTGCTCATCGTGACATCATCAAATTAGTATTATGGCATCTAGTGATCCGCTACGATTTATAATTGATGTTAAACTTGAACGTGAAGCGAAACAGTCGAATTCATCTTCTACTTCAGTTACGCCACAAATTGCCGCAACTGCCATCATTGGACCCTTAACTACACCAAAACCTTCTATTGAGGAAGAGATTGCTCAACTCCGTTTAAATCAACAACTTCAGGCATCTATTCAAGCAATTGCAAGCCTACAATCTGCTTCCGGCTCTGTCAACCTTACAACTGCTTCCGCTCCTACTGATTCAACCTTGTTGTCAGCAGATTGGTGAACATGATTTGAGATATTTCTTTAATTTGTTCTTCGCTACTTTACCATTTTGTATTGATCGAGTGCTCGTTTCTTGACCTATAGCTCCCTGGCTGTTAGCTCCTTGGTCGACTTTGTTTCGACTGTTAGCTCATTGGCCTATAGCTCCCTGGTTATTTTTTGGCATTTACCCTTGCCCATTTCTGGCCTATAGTTCCCTAGGTTTTACCTATAGCTCCTTGGCCTAAACCCCTTGGCAAGCTTTCGCCGTTTGTTGACACTCGTTCATTTTTTGGAATTATCTTATTTTATCTTATATTTTGTTTTTTATTTTAGTCAAGCTTGAGATTTGCACCACAAGCTTGAGGGCGAGTGTTGAAGATTAGGTCTAGATTTATTGCCATAAAATTAGGAAGATTAGGTCTAGATTTATTGCCATAAAATTAGGAGTTTGTTAGGGTTAGTATTCTATAAATAAGAGGCACTGCCTCCATTGTAATTTGCAGTTTACTATTCAATAAAATCATTATTACTGCCATATATTTCTACATCGCCAAATCGTCATCTTCGTATATCTCTTAGGAAAATCTTAAGAGATCTATTTATAGCCGTATTCTTTTTCAGAGACTTTGAAAATACTACAGAGTATCACATCTCTCCAAAAATCACTATTTTCTTGGTCAATTCAACAAATAATTTCTCAAATAATTTTGCCTCAATTCAACAAATAATGCCAACAATTCAACAAATCTCCACCTTTGCATTATTTTGTGTTTTCGTGGGATTTTGATAAAAAAGAATTTGATGCGACCTTGTTATGATGAATATAAATCCATTGTTAATTATACGCGTAAAGCGTAACCTCCGTTTAAGATATTTCTTTTTATCATTCTCTTTCTCCAATAGTAAATAAATATTAAAATGCTGAAGCTAAACAAATTCAAAACAAATAAATCATAAATTAATTAAATGAAACCAAAACCTAACTAACTCGTAATAAGCATTCAGATCTAAATGAAACGCGAAATACAGATGAGTAAATTAAAATAAAATCATGCAAATAAAAGACTAAGTGATCATGCAGAATGTAAGAACATGCTCATTAAAGAGGACCCCAAAATAGCATGATACATCTATACTTCTTACAGCAGACTCAAAAGAAATTATAAAAAAAATATCAAGGGGGAATAAATTGGAGGATTAATCTTGATTGGATCATCTTTGTCAGAAGCCTGCGACGGTGAAGCCGAAGAACCCGAGCACCGCTGACTCCTCACCTTCAGTATGCCTCTTGCAATAGCTCACACCTTTTTTCTTTGATCTCTGGAAGCCCTAATGCTCTCTATCTCTCTGTATGCTAGGGTTTCTTTATCTGCTCTTCTTCATGCCGCAATTCAGATTTTTTATAGGCAGAATCGTGCTGGAATTTCCATATTTAGTGGAGATCGAGTCACGATCTGGTGGAATATTTCAGTTTTGAGATCCAAAAATTAAGGACAATGACCAAATCCTGAGATTTTTATGGCCTTATTGTTGAATCATATGAGCTTGTGGAAGCTTCTTCTCCCGTAGTAAGTTTTCACGGGCCACTGACCCCATAGCCGACTATGTTCAGATATTCCATCAATTTAAACCCAACAAAAGCCCCCTCCGATTAAGCGTACGCACATATTTTATTAGAGTGCGCTTAATCGGACCAACGTAAGATTTTGAGGTATTGGTCAACCTCCAAATTCTTTAGCATGCAGATCCATAATCTAAATGAGAGCTTTTAACTATTTGTTGTTGTAGCTTAGGATATCATTCAAGACTTTTTGATTTGTTTCGACTGTCTTGACTTGACTTTATCAATTGGTGTCTCATGGATGGTCTTAAGTTTGTCTAAGACCATATGAGTAGCTTTAAAAAATGTGGTTAGTCTTAAGATTTGGTCCAAGACTAACATTTATATATAGAGATCTCGAATTTGGTACAAGATCTTTTAAATATCTGAATGGTCTAGAAGTTCGTTCTAAACCAATGGTATCATGGGTGATCATAAACTTTGCCTTAGACCAAAATATAGTTAGTCTTAGATTTGGCTAAAGACTAACTTTTAAGATATCATTGGTTGAGAATTTCGCTCCCAGCTAACTGCTTTGATGATCTGGATGGTCGAGTAATAATTTTGACCAATTTAAATATTTCTAGCGGTCTGAAATTTTGCCAGACAAATTTGAAGTAGATATGATCTTAAATTTTGCTCAAGATCATTGAGAATGAGTTAATTGGACTTAGATTTGACCTAAGACCAACTTAATATATAGAGATCATGAATTTGGTACAAGACTAAAAGATTTGAATGGTCAAGATTTTTGCTCGAGACCAATTGGAAATTTTGAGTGGTCTAGAATTTTGGCTAAAATTTGCCTAGACGAAATTTGAATATTTGAAAAATCTAATTTTGGTTTCGAATGCTTAAGCAGTCTAGGTTTTGGCTAGGTTCTTTTGAAGATTTGAGTTTTGACGATATTTTGTCTTTGAATGCTTGCGCAGTCTAGGTTTTGGTTAGACTCTTTTAAAGATTTGAGTTTTGACGATTTGAATAGACGAAATTTGAATAGTTGAGCAACCTAGGTTTTGGCTACACTAATTTGAGAATTTGGATTGTCTAGAATTTGGCTAGACAGATTTGAGGGTTTGAGTTGTCTAGAATTTGGCTAGACAAATTGAACATTTGAGTGGTCTAGATTTTGGCTAGACTAATTTGATGCTTTGAGTTGTTAAGAATTTGACCAGACGAGATATGAGAATTTGGCTCTATACTTTTGAAAATATATCGGCTGTTGAATTTGGTCCAAAGCCGGATTTGGACAACCAACTTAAACAACAATTTGGTTTAAAATTGATTCACAAACCAATCTGGAGATGAATGTGACATGGAATTTGATTTTAGACCTGTTTAAATTGGTCTTGAATTTAGCTGCAAACCAGATTTGAAGATGTAACTGATCAAGTTTAACGATAGCATTGATCTAGCATTTGACTTAATACCACATATAATTAGTCAAGGTTTCAACTCCCAACTAAAGGTATTGTTCGTCATATCATCATGAAGATATGATTAGCCAAATTTTAATTTTTGGAATTTTCGCTTTGCAGCTTAGATAGCCTGGAATATGGTTGCTCTTGAATTAGGCTCATGATCAATACGAAACTTGGCTTTGGCTTTCAGCTAATCTTGTAGATGAAGATTTTGACAGCGCATCTGATTTAGAGACTTTGTGGTCTCGAATTTGGCTCAAGATGCGTTTTGGTTTTGATTCGATCCTTTTTTTTTTTTTGGCCAATACGACGCCTCTTTTGAGGTTTTCGCCTATATTAGAACCCCTTACTTTTGCCTACGGGACCTTTTACAGGTTTTTTCCATAGCGGGGTTTTTCATTTTTGCCTGTAGCGTCCTTTCGAATTTTCACTACAGCCGGATTTTGCATTTTTACCCCTAGCTTATGTAAGTCTTGCTAGGTCCGCTTGGTGTCTTATATTTTACCCATGCTATTGATGTATAGCACGTCCTACACCTTTTTTTTTTTTTTTTTAAATAAATGGAAAATTGTCTTGACTCAATAACACTTATAAATTTATCATTAATGGACGTTCCATCCAAGTCAAGACTTATTCGAGATGATCATTTTGACTCAAGAACACTCGCGTGTTGACCCCAAAGGGACGTTCCATCCTAGTCAAAATTAATTATTGGGAGATTATTTTGTCTCAAGAACACTGCATGCTGATTCTAAAGGGACATTCCATCATAGACAAAATGAGAGTGTGTGTTCGTCTTGCCTCGGGAACACCTTGGTGCTATCCCAAGGGATGCTCCGTCATAGACAAGACATATCATGTGTGAGTTTTTTTTTTTTTTTTTTTTTTTTTTTTGCGCTAATATGACGCCTCTTTTTGAGGTTTTCGCCAGTATTAGCTACCTCTTACTTTTGCCTATGGAACCTTTTATAGGTATTTCCATAGCGAGGTTATCCAGTTTTGCCTACAGCGCCCTTTCGGGTTTTCACTGTAGCCGGATTGTTGCCTTTTTACCCCTAGCATTTTTAATTGCTCTTTCGCTAGGTCCGCTAGGTGTCTCATATTTTACCCGTGCTATTGATGCGGAGCACGTCCCACACCCTTCTTTCGCTTTTTTTTTTTTTGGATGGACTTAATTAAGAATGTTCATTTTGTATTGCTTATTTATTGAGCGAGATCGTCATTTGTTGGATCTTTGAGCACATTTTTCGAAAAAGTTATTCTCTTGTCTTCATGTAATTCCATGAGTTTGTCCAAAAATACCCAACAATCTTCAATCTTGTGACCTAAACAACGATGATATATGCAATAGTTCGGGTCATCGATCTTATCAACTTCATTGGGCCTCTTAGAGGCAGGTAGTTGGATTACCTCCTTTTCTAGAGCGTGTTTGAATAGTTTTGCAATCTTATCCCTTCGAAATGGATATTCCTTCTTTCTCCTTTCTTCTAATGGTATAAGCTTTTTAGCAAACCTTGAAGTATCACCTTTGTTATTCTTCAACATTGTACTATCAATCATGTAGACATTTTTAGTTGGGACATTACTTCATGATGAACCTTTCAATCTAGCTAACATCTCAGGATTTTGTTGGAGATGAATTTCAGCATTTGTGGCAGTTGTAGATAAGGTTTCGAAAGTAGCTGGGGCTCCACCGTGTAAGCAAAGTGCAAGCCATGGGTGTAAGTTGTTCATGCACAACTTAACTGCTTCTTGTTGTTCAAGTATTTGGGAGCAATGAATACTGAGATTTCTCCATCTAGTGATAAAATCAGCGGTACGTTCATTAGCCCACGGGTGGATCCGACACCAACTGGTCCTAAATCGGAACAACCCCCCAGTGCCACTAAAATAGTGGACACCGAACTCGGTAAACACCGATAAAATCCACACAAACCAACATGCATCCAAGTCTCCATGCATTTACCCTAACGTACATGCCCAAAACCACCATGCGACATGTAACTCTCTATGCATCATGAGACTACTATGCATGTAATGTGTAAATGTGTATGCCAAATGCATAAACAAAACCATGGACATGCTCACCAAATATTCTCAAGCATACTCAACTCAATGAGTGCTGTAACATATATCACCGAGCATTCCATACAATCATTTCATCCAAATCCAAATGAAACATACTTTTCAATCATGTAATGGCATAAAACAATGTAATCCATGAGCATCACAAATCCATGTTAAAACCCTAACATGATTATACTCATTTACATATGCCACAACCACATTACAAGCATGTCAACACATGTAAAGCATAAATCCAATGCTAAAATACAGAGCAAACACCGCTCTCATACCCACAGGTCAGTCTATCACGAGTATACTCAGGGAACCCACCCACATACTCAACCGGATAAGACTAACATGTGCACATCCCAGTCCGTCCTATACTTAGGGTAAAAAAACAGTCACACGTTCACATACCCAACAGAACAAGGGATAACAAGCCTAATTATGGCCATACAACATTACTCCTACTACATAAATAGTAATGTTGGGTAAACCGTCCAAGTGCTATCGCCTAACACTTATCAAAACATCTACCACACGCATAATTAGAGTAATCCACTCAAATATATTGTAGGGTAGATCAGGCATAAACATGTTATCACATAAGAGATCCTGCCAAGAATATCATCTAGGTCACACACCTCGATATTCATCCAAGCAAACATATCCCTATAACATACTCCCTATGCACGGGAATCATATTATATTCCGACACTCCTATCGCATGCATTTCTAAAACACCAGTTCGCATACATGTCTAGGCAATGTCAACCTCATGCGTAAAATAGCATTCAAAAACCCCGCCAAGAGTATAATCTAGCATAAAGCCCTAATGCCCTTCCCGACGGCCAAAATAACAAACATAGCATGCTAATCAACCCGAGCATGCACACAATATCAAACAAACAAAGGAGACATCCCAAGTCACTGGCGACTGCTAAGGTAACAATACGAGACTAAATATCCACATTGTGTCCTGTTTAACTCATGCCCATCCCTAGTCGGCAACTCCAGACTAATCAGGAAAATGACTGAACACATACGGAAACTACACACGACATGGTAATCTATCCTACCAAAGGCATTAACAGAGCAATCGGCTCACGTACCCTCTAAGGTAAAACAAGTTGGCTCGGTCCGTCGGGTCCAGCCCAAACTGGGCCCAATTCGGCCCAAAACGCTTGATTTCGATCCAAATCAAATTCTGAATCAAATTAAAAACAAATCATGCAACCAAGAATCAATCAAAACCCTCGATTGATTTAAAATCACCCCGATAATACAAAACCGAAAATCGGAACCATACATTTGGAGTCAAGTCAACCTAGTGATATCATTAGTAACTATTCTTCAATAATTATTAAATAAGTATTATTAACAAATTAAAAAAAATAACAAATAAGCTATCATTTATTGTTATTAACAAATAAGACAATATGAAAATAATAATTATTTTTATTAAATAAACATCACTTTTCGAATTATGTGTTAAATCTAAATCTCTAACAGTATAGATCTCCAAGTAAACCAAAAACAAAACCTCACACCCAATTTCTAAGCACTTCCTTACAATTTTCACTTTCACATTTTCAATTAATTGTTTTTTTCACTTTTATTTAACTTCTCCAAAGTATTTAGAGAGGAAAGTGGGAAAAAACTGAGAAAGTTGAAAAGTCAGTTTTTTTATTTACTTTAAAAGATAAGTGAAAAGTAGAAAGTTAGAAAGTCAGTTTTTTTATTTAATTTAAATAAAAAATGAGAAAATAAAAAACTGATTTTCCTTTAACTTTTCATTCTTTATGTAATTTTTATTTTTTTCACTTACTTATAAAAAACTAGGAAGTGGGAGGAAAATGGAATTCTTTATTATTTAATAATTATTATTTTTAAAATATTATATATATTGTTAAAAATTTATCTTATAGATGTAAAAAAATAAAAACATTTATTATTTTTAATAAATAATAAAAAGTAAATTAATTTCTTTAATAAAAATGAAAAAAAATAAATAATACAATATAAATAATAAATAAGCAAGTCGATACAAATAATAAATAATAAATATATTATTTTATTATACTTTTTTAGTTTTTGTAGACACCCCATTTTGTCCGGACTATTGCCCCGATTTTACTCGATAAACTCGATTAAGCTTAAAATCTTGATTTACACAATTAAATATATTTTGGTTTAATTTGAGACTATTTGGACATGTAGAATTGTTTATAATTCTAATGGAACCGCATACGAATAATAATTTTTTGCGATAATCGAATATTTAAATGAGAGGGGCCATGTTTGCCAAAAGAGAACATTGATGCCCAAGGTTTTGCAAAATCCAGGAGGGCCGTTTCTACAATTTAACAAATGTGTGGATTTTTCACGTAATATTGAAAAAATGCATTAACAGCCGCTGCCGTTACTGCCGACGATCGCGCTCGTAACGACCGCCGCTCCCGCTCGCGTAACGCCTGCGATCACGTCGCTGACAACCCCTATATATAGAGTCGTCGCTGCTAAGGGGAGAGGGGGACGGTGCTGGACGTCGACGGAGAGAGGAGCCGAAGCTTCGGCCGGAAAAAATAAAAACAAAGGAGAGAACAAGAGAGTAGGAGACAGCCAGCTGCAAGTGGTCTGGAGCTTCGCCGATCATCTACGAAAACGCTGCCGCTTCCGCACAGCTTCGCCAACGCCGCCCCGCCGGAAAAGCTTAAAAAACCGAAAATAACGAATTCGAGGTACGCGTCGAAACTCCCACAAAACCAGTGCATTGTAATCTCTACACGGTATATACGTTGGTACACCGCTGTGGCTTCGCCGGCGGCGAGCCACGGCGGCGAAATAATAAAAACATTTTTATCCCGAAAATTACACCCCATGATATCTCGGCGTACAAACTTTAAAACCAAAATTTGACACCGCCATTGAATCCGGAACCATCGAAAACCTTAGGATAGATGTATGGGTCAAGACGGCCGGCGGCAGATGTATGGGTCAAGACGGCCGGCGGCGTGCCGCCGGCCATAAGCGTTTCGGCCGCGCGAGCTCGCGGCCCGCCGCGAGCTCGCTGCCGATCTTAAAAAAAAAAAAAGAAAAACGAAGACGACGACCGGCTCAGCCGGTCATGACCGGCTGAGCCGGTCGTCTTTTAAATAAAACAGTTTGGGCGCGGGTTTAACCCCGCGCCGAGTCGTTTTCAAAACGGCTCGGTCGGTTTCGTTCCGACCGAGCCAAATTCAATATAATCCGAGTCATTTTGCATCCGGTCGAGCCCAAATCGAATCTGACCGAGCCATTTTAATTCTGACTGAACCATTTCAATTCTGATCGAGCCATTTTGTTGTAGACTTAACTATTTTGACCCTAGGAACCCATTTAGTGACTCATATATATTTTTAATTAATTTTAATCACTTTTAATTAAGATTTGCTATAATTTTTATAAATTAATCAAATTTAAATCTTGTTTTAACAAATAATCATAAAAATAGATATATGACATGTATATATAAATTCGAAGGAGATGGATATTTCTCCGAAATAAATTTTTAATGGACGAGTAAAGAAAAAGCGATGGACATTGCTTCTTTCTCGAAATTACATGAATATGCCTATTCATATTAATTTTCTTTATTTATAACACTAATAAATTAAGGTTGGGTAGATAGTATTTCTTCCTAATAATTAACAAAACACGTCTAGGTATTTAATAAATATTGGAATGAATAGATATTTTTCCCATCTAATAAAGACATCGTATTAAAATATTTTAAAATACATAAAAAGATCCGGTGGATACTGGGTTCTTCAAATAATAAAAATCAATCGTATAAAATGTTTTAAAATACATAAAAAGAGATCCGGTGGAATACTGATTCTTCATAATAAACATCACACTTCATAAATTTTATTTAAATACGAAGAGATCCGGTGGATCACTGATTCTTTAAACATTACACACATACAAATAAGGACGAGATGTATATCTTTACCTTCAAACATACTACAAATTGGGCGATGAAGAGAGAAACAGAACGCGCTGAGCCGCGACATTAAAAACTTAAATATTTTTATCACAGAAGAAACACTAATAAAAAATAAAAGCACATCGACACACATACAAGTATGCTGCATATTTTACATTTGTTTATTTAATTTGCGATTATTTATGCTATATCTATTTACGCATGCCAAAGTAAACCCAAAATCGTTATAATCACTTATAGAGTACCCTCTTTTGAGGGGCGCTGTGGGGGTGTACCGTCTTCCCCACACGTAACCGACGAACGAGCCTAAAAATCTCAAAAGTGCCTTATCCGGTTTTCTAATTTCCATAAATTAGGTGGCGACTCCAAAACCTCTAAATATTTTCTTTAAGGTCGTCAACAGATGGCGACTCCACTGGAGACTCGTCAGGCTCGTTATATAAGTGATTAAAATAATTTTGTATTTAGTTTGGCATGTACGCATACATGTTTGCTTTTTTTTAATGTTAATGTCTTTATTTTTTATTTTTTTTCTATACATTTCATATATATATCTTGCATTACATAATGTGACCTAGGGCATATGCCCATCCCATTTACCGGAACAATCGGAGCTTGCGTACAATGTGCGTAGGTAGTCCGTAATGTCCGGTCCCTTACCCCAAGTCAAGATGTTATCTGGGTAGTACCCCGAGCTGATGTACCATGTGCACTGGTCGTCGGGAGGAACCACAGCAATGGCAGACTGATAGACAATCCACTGGGATAGTCGGAGCTTGCGCACAATGTGCGTTAGGTAGTCCGTAAGCCCAGCCAATAAACACCCATAACTCCCAACCGGCATTTAGTCTTAGGGCATTAAAAAAAAAAAGCTTTTCAAAAAAATTCAAAACAAAATTTGCAAAAATATTAATTTCAAAAAAAAAAAAAAAAACTTTTTCTTTTCGCAAAATTTTAAAAAAAATCCTTCTCATAAAACATTTTAAAATTAATTCTCAAATAAAAAGTTTCAAAAATTCTTTTCTTTTCACAAACTTATTTAAAAATAAAAAAAATCAAATCTTTTTACAAAATGACTTTCTTTTCAATTATTTTCAAAAAAATAAAAAACATCTTTCCAAAAAAAAAAGACAAAAAAATTTCAAACAAAAAAATCTTTTTCAAAAACAAAAAAACAAAATCACAAATTTTTTATAAAAACTTTCTTTTCTTTTCACACAAAATTATTTTTCAAAAAAAAAAAAAATTCAAATAATATTTCTTTTTCCTCTAAAAAAAAATTTGTTTCATGCAAAATTTTCTTTTTATAAAATCATTTTTTTAAAAAATATTTTTGAAAAGAAAATTTTCACAAAAACATTCTTTTAAAAGTTGGACTTATGCATATTATTACACATGTCTTCTTTACACAAGAACGGTCAAGACGACTATCACAAAAAGAAGCCCTTATCTGCTTCGGTCCCGACGCCACACTTCTACAACAATGGCAGACAATGAAATGAACGAACAATTGAAGAAGGAAAATGAAGAACTTCGCAGACAACTTAATGACATGGGTAAGCAGCTGGAGCGTCTGACCACAATGATGACCCAACTGGTTGAACAAAATACCAACAATGCAAAAACTCAGCAAATGGGAGATCCAAATTCATCATTTGTACAACCCCAGCAACAGCAATCTACACAACAGATACAGTATGATCCTTATGGCCTACCTCCACAACCAGAACAGAACCAGTATGCTTCGCCGCAATCTGTTCCACTGAGTCAGACAGGAATTCAAAAGGCGCAGCCCTCTAATCCAATGACTGTAACAGCTCCAATCAATCCAAGTGAACAATATGAAGTTATCCCACTTGACAACCAGCAAATTGAAAACAAAGTGGAGACAATCCTGAATCGTCTGAATACCCTGGAATGCATCAGAGGAACAATTGATCCTGCACAATTCTGCATTATAACTGATTTGGAGATTCCAAAGGATTTCAAAGTCCCGGATTTTGAGAAGTATGACGGAACTGATGACCCTCAGGTGCATATCTCGATGTACTGTAGCAAAATGGGGGCATATCTCAAGAATGAAAAGATGCTGATCTACTACTTTCAAGAGAGTCTTAAAGGACCAGCTATTCGTTGGTATCTGAATCTAAACAAGAATGAAATCAAAAGCTGGAAAGATCTTGCGAACGCCTTCCTCAACCATTATCAACACAACAAAGACTTGGCACCTGATAAATCTTCACTGAAATTTTTGACTCCTAAAAAGGATGAAAAATTCCGTGCCTTCGCTCAAAGATGGAGGAATCTCGCTGCACAAATCACCCCTCCTATGACTGAAAAAGAACTGATTGACGAATTCATGACTTTGAGCTGCCTAGACGATAAAATCAAAACTGTTTGTGCTATTTCGTCTACTTTCGCTCAGTTAGTCACTGCTGGATTAAGGATTGAATTGGCACATGACAATGTCTTCAAAACATCTGACGAACAAGCGAAGAACAAGAAGAAAGACAAAGAAGTAAATAATATCAGCGGGGCAGGTAATTTCAAGCAGTCACTATATCGAGTTCCTGTACAACATCAGACTCCACAATACAACAATCAAAATCGCCCATATCAGCAATTGCAGCAACATACATATCAACCTCAGCAAGTCAATCAGCCATATCAAGTTCCGCAGCAACAAGCCGCAACTCAACGACCTCGTCCGCGTGAACCTTTGCCAGTTTCTCAAGCAGAAGTATTCAAACACTTGGCCAAGGAAGGCCTACTGAAGCCAATTCCAGCTCGACAATTCTCTCCCCATTTCCAAAATGGTAATATGAAATGCATATTGTGAATTCCAGTGGCGTCCAAGGTCATACAGAAACTGCTTTGTTCTCCGAAATAAAATATGAACTGCTGGAAACTGGAAAGATAAAAATTAACCCAGTGGACACGACACCGAAGGCTACTGCAAACAATGCTGCTTCTACTAGTACTCCTGACGGAGGGATCAATGACATCGATACAAGTTTGTTCCAGGATGTCTGATTGTCTTAGTTTGTTTCTTTTCAATAAAGTCATGTTAGGACTAAAGTTTGGTCTGTCACTGGTCATTATATGTATTTGAATTCTCATTTTATTACATCTTATCGTTTTAATGAACTCTTATTGGGAGTGCAATTTGGAATGAGTTTTTTTAATCATAAAGTTGCTTTATTTCATTACTTACCATGAACTTCCACAATATCACTAAATTTTGCAGAATGTAAAAAAAACAATGCATACTTGACTACCAGCAACTTGTCTTAAAAAAAAAAAAAAAAAAATGCGCAAACATTTACTCCACTGCCTAAAGTTATCTAGTAACTAGAAGTATGCATGTGACCCATGTTTACTTTTACGTCAAACGATAACTTAGTGCATGAGTATGCAAAGCACCTTAAATCTGTATTTATCGAGTAACTGGATTCTTTCATCACCAATGTTAGAATTCACGTCAAAAGATAAAATACAAGATAAGGAATGTTGAAAATAAAAAGACAAATGTACAAACATTCACTCTACTACCTAAAGTTATCTAGTAACTAGAAGTATGCATGTGACCCATGTTTACTTTTACGTCAAACGATAACTTCTTAAGGTATGAGTGTGCAAATAACTTCAAAGCTATATTTTATCGAGTAACCGGATTCCTTCATCACCAATGTTGGTATTCGCGTCAAAAGATAAAATAAAAAAAAAAAAAGAAAAAAAAACAGTTAGGTCGAAAACCTGAAAAGGTGGCCTAAGTATTTGACAAGTGAAAATTCAAGAACATGCATTTAGAGATTATATTCTGCAAAATTCATCACCCTATCACTCTCCAGAACCAAGTTACCACACAAACATTTGCTTCCACACAATCTTGAAATCGGCAATTTTATTTTTAAACGAAATTCACTCCGGAGTTGCATTTTCTCAACTTAGATGATCATAGAAAAGATAAACGTGTATTGAGAAGAGAATACAAGATACATATCATGACAAGCTACAAACTGAACAAATGACCGACATGCTTTGCTTGAAAAGATGCAAACTAGTTGTCAAACTCAAACTGGGGCAAATTTAAGAAGTTGATCCAAACGTTAGCAACTTATACTGGGGCAAGTATTTTTGTACAAAAATTTTTGGAATAGTCAAAAGAAAGCAGGCACAGAGGACACTAGGGCAAAATTTCTCCCTTAGAAAAATTCAAAATCAGACAGAATGAACAACAACTGACAAGTCTACAAGCTGGGACAATCTTGGACAATGCCGGTCAGCAAAAGAAAAGAAGGCATACAAACACCTTTTCACCAAATGAAAAATTTTTTTGATCAAAACTTTGACGAATCATGCTATCACTGGGGCAAATTTTTCTCAGAAAAATTTGTGAAGAAGTTAATCTCCAACATCAACAATTGACAAACTTACAAATCAGGGCAATGCAGAAAGATACCAGTTTGCAAAAGGAAAGAAAAAGAGAGAAGAAGGAAAAGAAAATAGAAGAAAATGGTGGGGCAATGACTTTTTGAATAGTCGGATTGACCGAATATCCACACATCATATTTTCAACATAAAATTATTTTTCACAAAACTTTTTGACAATACTTTTTCAACCAGAAATCTTTCAACCACTACAAAATCAAAATTGCTTTTTGCATAAAATCTTCGACAAACATCAGCAAAATGAATTTTTCTCACTTTGTTCAACAAATCATAAATAAAAATCACAAATTTGCATAAAAAGTTCTTTTATACATGAGACGTAGTTCTCATAAAAAAAAAAAAAAAGAAAAATCTTTTTTGAGGCATAGTTCTCACGAAAATCTTTTTATCCATGAGACGTAGTTCTCATCAAAAATTATTTTGAGACGTAGTTCTCATAAAAATCTTATGAAATGTAATTCTCATCAAAACTCTTTTTGAGGCGTAGTTCTCATCCATGAGATGTAATTCTCATCAAAACTCTTTTTGAGGCGTAGTTCTCATCTGTGAGATGTAATTCTCATCAAAACTCTTTTTGAGACGTAGTTCTCATTCATGAGATGTAATTCTCATCAAAACTCTTTCTGAGGCGTACTTCTCATCAAAAATCTTTTTGAGATGTAGTTCTCATAAAATATTTTGAGACGTAGTTCTCTTCAAACATATTTTGAGGCGTAGTTCTCATACAAAAATCTTTTATCCATGAGACGTAGTTCTCATCAAAAATCTTTTAAGGCGTAGTTCTCATATAAAATCTTTTCATCCATGAGACGTAGTTCTCATCAAAAATCATTTTGAGATGTAGTTCTCATAAAAATAATTTTTTTCACGAGATTTTTTGAGACGTAGTTCTCATAAAACTTTTTTGAGACGTAGTACTCATAAAAATCTTTTTAATCACGAGATAACTATTATCAATTTTAAATTTTTCTCTGAACCGACTGTGTTCCATAATGAGACGACAAATCTCCATTTCAAATTTTTCTTTAATCTGACTGTGTTCAATCATGAGACGACTGATCTCATTTCACATTTTACCTAGAACCGACAGTGTTCCATGATCAGAATCTAAATCTTATCTTTAACAAACTGTGCCCTACTGAAAGACGACTGATCTCATTGATCTCATTTTTCAAGTTTAGCTTTTAGCCGACTGTGCTTTACATTAAGACGACTGATCTCATTTAAACCTTATCCTTTAGCCGTCTGTATGACACTGCGAGACGATTGATCTCGTCCTACATGTCGATGATTTTTCTAAAATCAAGGCGGATATACTCAAATTTTCTCTCTCTCCGGACAAAATGTGGTATCTTCTTATCTTTGTTCAATCCTTCTCCGAATGATCAAACAAAGAGGGGCAACTGTAGACACCCCATTTTGTCCGGACTATTGCCCCGATTTTACTCGATAAACTCGATTAAGCTTAAAATCTTGATTTACACAATTAAATGTATTTTGGTTTAATTTGAGACTATTTGGACATGTAGAATTGTTTATAATTCTAATAGGACCGCATACGAATAATAATTTTTTGCGATAATCGAATATTTAAATGAGAGGGGCCATGTTTGCCAAAAGAAAACATTGATGCCCAAGGTTTTGCAAAATCCAGGAGGGCCGTTTCTGCAATTTAACAAACGTGTGGATTTTTCACGTAATATCGAAAAAATGCATTAACAGCCGCTGCCGTTACTGCCGACGATCGAGCTCGTAACGACCGCCGCTCCCGCTCGCGTAACGCCTGCGATCACGTCGCTGACAACCCCTATATATAGAGTCGTCGCTGCTAAGGGGAGAGGGGGACGGTGGCTGGACGTCGACGGAGAGAGGAGCCGAAGCTTCGGCCGGAAAGAAATAAAACAAAGGAGAGAACAAGAGAGTAGGAGACAGCCCGCTGCAAGTGGTCTGGAGCTTCGCCGATCATCTACGAAAACGCTGCCGCTTCCGCACAGCTTCGCCAACGCCGCCGCCGCCGGAAAAGCTTAAAAAACCGAAAATAACGAATTCGAGGTACGCGTCGAAACTCCCACAAAACCAGTGCATTGTAATCTCTACACGGTATATACGTTGGTACACCGCTGTGGCTTCGCCGGCGGCGAGCAACGGCGGCGAAATAATAAAAACATTTTATCCCGAAAATTACACCCCATGATATCTCGGCGTACAAACGTTAAAACCAAAATTTGACACCGCCATTGAATCCGGAACCATCGAAAACCTTAGGATAGATGTATGGGTCAAGACGGCCGGCGGCGTGCCGCCGGCCATAAGCGTTCGGCCGCGAGCTCGCGGCCGATCTTAAAAAAAAAAAAAGAAGAAGACGACGACCGGCTCAGCCGGTCATGACCGGCTGAGCCGGTCGTCTTTTAAATAAAACAGTTGGGCGCGGGTTTAGCCCCGCGCCGAGTCGTTTTCAAAACGGCTCGGTCGGTTTCGTTCCGACCGAGCCAAATTCAATATAATCCGAGCCATTTTGCATCCGGTCGAGCCCAAATCGAATCTGACCGAGCCATTTTAATTCTGACTGAGCCATTTTCAATTCTGATCGAGCCATTTTGCTGTAGACTTAACCATTTTGACCCTAGGAACCTATTTAGTGACCATATATATTTTTAATTAATTTTAATCACTTTTAATTAAATTTAAGCTATAATTTTTATAAATTAATCAAACTTAAATCTTGTTTTAACAAATAATCATAAAAATAGGTATATGACATGTATATATAAATTCGGAGGAGATGGATATTTCCCGAAATAAATTTTTAATGGACGAGTAAAGAAAAAGCGATGGACATTGCTTCTTTCTCGAAATTACATGAATATGCCTATTCATAATTAATTTTCTTTTATTTATAAACTAATAAAATTAAGGTTGAGATGATATTTCTTCCTAATAATTAACAAAACACGTCTAGGTATTTAATAAAATATTGGGAATGAGATAGATATTTCTTCCCATCTAATAAAAGACATCGTATAAAATATTTTAAAATACATAAAAAGATCCGGTGGATACTGGTTCTTCAAATAATAAAAATCACATCTATAAAATATTTTAAAATACATAAAAAGATCCGGTGGATACTGGTTCTTCAAATAATAAACATCACACTTCATAAATATTTTTAAATATACGAAGAGATCCGGTGGACACTGGTTCTTTAAACATTACACACATACAAATAAGGGACGAGATGGATATCTTTACCTTCAAACATACTACAAATTGGGCGATGAAGAGGAAACAGAAACGCGCTGAGCCCGACATTAAAAACTTAATATTTTTATCACAGAAGAACACTAATAAAAAATAATAAGCACATCGACACACATACAAGTATGCTGCATATTTTACATTTGTTTATTTAATTTGCGATTATTTATGCTATATCTATTTACGCATGCCAAAGTAAACCCAAAATCGTTATAATCACTTATAGAGTACCCTCTTTTGAGGGGCGCTGTGGGGGTGTACCGTCTTCCCCACACGTAACCGACGAACGAGCCTAAGAATCTCAAAAGTGCCTTATCCGATTTTCTAATTTTCCATAAAATTAGGTGGCGACTCCAAAACCTCTAAATATTTTCTTTAAGGTCGTCAACAGTTTTATAATAATTATAATTTATTACTATTTTCTAAAAATATATAAAAATAAAATTGGAACATAATATTAGCTAAATAAAATAAATAATATTTTTTTTTAATTATTAATAATAAAATAATAAGTAAAATAGTAAGTAGTTTTTAATTATTCTTATAAATATTAGTTTATAAATTATTATTAAATTATATGTTTAATATTATTAAAAAAAAATTTATATAAAAGAAAACTCTATTTTCTTTCTACTTTTACATTACAAAGTAAATAAAAAAACTCAAATATACTTTCTTATTACTTTTTTAGTTCTTTCTATCTTACTATTTTCTATCTTACCACCTTCTTACCACTTTTATTTCACTTTCCAATTTACTATTTTCTTTCTACTTTCATTTTAATTATTACTTTTCATTCAAAGTAAACAGGCGTAAGTGAAAGTGAACTTCAGAAAGCCGTTCCTTAGTCCTTAGCTTAATGGATGCGGGTACACACGGACCCGCAAACACCTGCCAATTTAACCCGCCATTTGTTGGCATGGACTAGTGATATGTGCATTCATTTTCCGGGCTAATTATTTATCATTCTCGACGGTCACGAGTAGGTACATGTGAACCCACGAGCACGGGTAAGTTTTTGCTATATTTACCCTCGACCATGCAGCTGCAAAATCTTGTGAACAAATGATGCCACCACCTCAATGAGTAAGAAGTACACGTACGAAGGGGGTGCATGAGTACCAAAAACATATAGATCAATAATAAGAGCCACCAGCACATTATCACCAATTATCGCGATAACCTCGAACTTTCAAATGTTATTACGACGACACTACCCTCTAATAAAAATTCCTCCACTAATCTCATTGTGAAACATACTGTTTAACGCCATTTGAGTTGTTGATTGGCTGTTAACTTGGCTATCACTTGTCGTTACTGCAAACTTAGCCATCACTTGTTTTATATGGCCCTTGATATGATTATCGTATTAAATATCACGCAGAGTTAATAATTACCGAAGTAATATTGAAACTTTCAGATTTTATGATGGTCCATTTCAGTAAATCAGGCATCAAAAGTATAACTTTGCCAAACTATAAAATGAATATTTTGGTACCACATATGAAGTGGATCGAGAACAAGACATTTCCATGTTTCCACTACCTTTTAACCACAACAGTAGTAAACTAATCACGTTCATTCTTTATACACACACACACACACATATATATATATATATATATATATATATATATATATATATATATAATATTTATTTATTTATTTAGTTATGAATATGCATAAATTAACTATTTTGCCTTCAGCGTGATAACCAATACTGTATTCTTTGCCTTCTTCTTTGAGAGATGATTCACCATGTTCTTCTCATATCTTGAAAATACATCGTCGATAATTGCCTCTCCGAAGTGTTGAACGAGCATTGGCTCTATCACAGACTTTATGCCATTTGCGATGTTTTGGGCGCTTATAAATTTATTTACGACGATTTCGTCATCCGAATCATCGAACGGGTCGCAATTCTGCACAAAAAATTGTCCTTGAACAAGTTCAAATGAGCCTTCACTCTTGACTACCAACTTTACTTCCTCCATTGAAGGTGTGTAAAATGGAAGGTCAAAAGCTTTCAATTTGTCCTCCTCCACAAGACCCTATTTGATATGGGCCACAAATATTTATTAAAATATATCAAGGAAAATGTCAGAAATTTTTGAAATTGACAGATCATATATAAAGTTCTACTTCACTGAATTAGCAAAAAGAAGCATATAATGTTGCCAGTGAATCTGACATGTGCATAGAATATGAAGTTGAAATGTTTTTAACCCTGCATGATACTGTAATGCAAGGTTGATATGCATGATATTTTTATAAGAGTAATGTTATTGGACCCGAACATTTAACTGAAAAGTAGCCGGATTTGCATTTCCCCGTGCCTCAAGATCGGTAAAGATCCCAAGGCATGGAAAAAAATACCGTTTGGAATATTTTCGAGCTGTTTTATTGGGTCCTATTTTTATAATGATATTGAAAAAAAAGGAAAATTGAAATATAGCATGGAGGTATACCTCTTTGACCATGGAGTAGATAGCCTCTGCAAGTAATCCCCAAGTAGAGCAAAGTTCACTCCTTGTTGGATCTGAACACTTCCTTCCAAGAAAAGATAAGATCATTTGTCCCCCGCTAAGAGTTTCTTCAGATCGCGACTTCAGAAATTTCGCGAAATCATTGTTGAACTGCTCTAAGTATAATTTTTGTACTGCCGGAGGACTCGTCTTTGTAATATAGATATTATTATTGTTTAGAGATGAGTTATCCTTGTGATTCTTGAGGCCAGGTGGGAGCTGCATTTTGGTAAAATTCAGTATCCATGTCCATAATATATTAAAAAACATCAATATGCATACCTGAGAGAGCCATTGAAGACTGTAGGAAGAATGAAACAAATGAACACTGTTTCTTGGAAACAACCTCCCATAAAAAGATCCCGGGACACCATAAACGTAATATATCGGGGAAGCATCCTCTTCCACAATCTCCTTCTTCATCTTCTTGTTATATGAATCCAATAAAGTGAAGATACTATTGAAATCATTCCCCGGTAGATCATTTAGGTAGAATTGGACCTCATGACCTCTGTCACTTTTATAGATACTGCTTTTTGACATCGCAGCTATGATACCTGACATGACCATGAGTGTGTTCGGCCCCGACGAGCAGCCAAGATCTGCCACAACTAGAGTCCCGTTGACGACCGTGCTAAAGTTTTCTATGGCTTTCTCTAACAAGGGCATAGCATGAAGTATTGCCTTCTCCTTCAATAACAAATTAAGAATAAAGTTAGATAGGAAATAGCGACAGCAAGTTCTGGCATTGACCAGGCCAACCGGATGAAAACTTGCCCATTATGACAAAGGTTTTAGGGTCGAACTGAGCTAAGTTTCGATAAATTCAGATCTCTGCATGTAACAACTGTGCCGACCAAACCGATATGCATGTATTTGTTGTTATCCAAATCTAACAACGCCATTTCGAGTTGATGTTCATGTGTTTCTGCTGTAAAAAGCTACTACAAAATGCATTTTTCTTACTTATGTTATAAGTACTTTTACACTAGCAATTGGAATGGCGACGGGGTATCTCAATGTTAAGGTTTGCCTAAGGAAGTCTCTTTATCTTGGTTTTGACTCCCTGCACCACCAGTCAGTTCTCAGTTGGTGGTACTACGCACGTGCGTCCCTTACGTAGGACAGGGCTGGGCTTGTGGGCTTCCACGAGTTCGTTCCACTTGGTTGAATAGGGTCTTCACGGGGTCATAAGGGCAGTTCCCGATTCTTCCCAAAAAAAATGGGGAAAAAAAGGGGGAAAAAAAAAAACCTAACCTGGACTCTCGAGTTGGAGGCATAGCTAGATGGACCAGTACCACCAACCATATGAAGTGTTTCTTCTACCTTCATTGCTCTTCTATTTTCCGGTGCAAGTTTGAACGTGTGGTTAAGTCTGGTACATATGTATATATAAGGCAGCATCCATGCATATCAACGAGTCTTTTTTTTTTTTTTTTCTCAAGCCAATGTTTTTAGTGCGGTGGTTGGTGATTTAATAAATGACTAGCAATGACAATTCAAGTAAACTTAAATAAATACTTATAATATTACAGAATACCATTCATTGTGAAACATAAAGATTCTGATGCAATTCAACATGGATCAAGGAAAATGAAAGTTTTGAGTCTTTGTTAAAAACTGGTCATTTTTAAGAGCAAAGCTTGCAAAATGGCTGATAAGATATTATTATGTCTGTAACTATCCTACTTTTATACTATCGTTATAATAAATAAACTAAAAAATAAAAAAAAGGTACTTGGTTAGATATATTTATTTGGTTCTGGTCTTCTTTTATTAGTTTCCATCGTACGATCATACTGCAAAAAACTAGGAAGTTTGATGCTTAGGGTTTGGTGGATTTTCGTTGAATATGCTCAGGTCTTTCTATAAATAATGTACTATTTAAAATATATCAAACACCATGTTCATTGTCGTATTCAAGTCAAATTTTAATATATTTTATAGCCCATGTATGACATGGCGATTGAACCTTTCTCCTCGTGATCTTTACTACTGTGTAAGTCTAGGAAGCACGGACATTTCACATTTCACCCGGTGTAGTGTCCGTGTTGTGTCTGAAGCAGACACGCCTCGGACACGTGTCGGACACATCGGAGAAGTGTCTAAAAAATAAAAGTAAAAGAAAATTTCGGACACACGTGTCGGACATGCCAGACAGAAGTGTCCGACACGCGTGTTCGAATTTTTGTTAGTTTTTTATTTTTAAAGAATTCTTTTTATTGTTAAAAAAGTAATATAAATACTAGCAATAAGTAGCAGTAAATAATATAATATAGTTATATATTCAAATATTATAATTTTTTTTTTGATATAGTTAGACATTTTTTCGCTTCAATTTGTCTTAAATACATAAAATATTATATTATATACGAATTTTATTATTAAATATTATTATATTTATTTATACTTAAATACTTAAATTAATTATTTTTAATTGTTTATATTTTTATTGTCGTGTCCGAGCCGTATCTGTGTCCTAATTTTTTGAAAATTGCCGTGTCCGTGCCGTATCGTGTCCTCGTACCCGTGTCCGTGTCCGTGCTTCCTTGGTGTAAGTAGATTTTGCTCATGCTTGCGACCAATATATATATATATATATATATATATATATATTTATTTATTTATTTATTTATGCTCCTTTTTAGTCTGGCGTGCACTAACTGCTAACCAACAAATGAAAACCTCAAAATCGAAGTGTTTATTCTGGCATTTTCCTCTGTCCTTTGTAAGCTACAAGAAGTGTGTGTGACGCAATCCTGTTTGTGCACTGTTCTATAGACGCAAGCGTGTGTGACGCAATCCTCAGGATTGCATGACGCAACGGGTGATCTCGGACGTATAAGCACAATAATGGCCTTTAAATTCTCATATACATACTCTACAGAACTGGAGATATAAAGCAACAAATGCTTAATTTTAATTAAAAAAATCAACCTCCTTCAAAATATTCCCTTGATTATATATTTATGGGCTAATTATAATAACATTTTTCGTTAATACATTAACATCTAATTAAGAAGAAAAATGACTTATCCTAATAATGTCATAAAATAGAAATAAAATCTATAATTAATAAGGTAACTGAAAAAGCCATCGGTTACTAAGACTCTTCGTTAGAATTCTCGGATCTGGACTATTCTGGAGTGTTTGAATTAGAAGTTGAAGTGTTCGGATCTCGACTGTTATGGAGTGTTCAGACCAGATCTTAAAGTTGAAGCCTATCAGTCTTCCCAATATATTATGGGCTTGAACGGCTACGTCATCCTCCCGGGTTATCGAAAAGACCTCGGGTTTATATAGTTTTCCCGTGATGTGTCACCAACATAAGGACTGAGATTAGATTAAAGACATCATAAATCTTTTAACGAACTTGGCAACTTTAACTAACACGTATTATTTGATTTTCTTAATAATCTAATAAAGACCAATCTTTTGATTACTAAGTTTATTGTAGAAGCCCACTGGGATTCTATCTTTACTAAGCACTGCTAATACAAAATCTCCTTATTCAAATGTTGCACGCCACCGACTTTGGTCAACAGTTGCCTTGTATTTCAAATTGTTGTCGTTTATCTTTTGGCGAACTGAGTAATGATTTGTTTGTAGATGACGAGCAAGATCGTCAGCCTTGGAACTCGCTCACCCTATCTGAACAATGGGTGACAAATTTAAATTAGAACCATACACAATTTCAAAAGGAGTCTATCATGTGGTTCTACTCTAAGATCGATTATAAGCAAACTTAGCTAGAGCTAGAGTAAGATCCCAATGTTTGGGCTTATCAGTCACTAAACATCTGAGTAAATTTTCAAGACTTCGATTGGCGGCCTCAATTTGACCAGCAGTTTGGGGATAATAAGCCGAACTAAACTTTAAATTGGTTCCCAACTTTCTCCGTAATGTTTTCCATAAATGACTTATGAATTTCGTATCCTGATCTAATGTAGGTTCTTCGGTATACCATGCAATCGAACAACCTCCTTGAAATATAGATCAACAATTCACGAAGCATCCATAGTCTTTCGATAAGCAATAAAGTGAGCTATCTTAGAAAGTGGTCAACCACAATGAACACGTAATCATTTCGCCGCTAAGTAACTGAAAGTTCCAACACAAAAATCCATGCTAACATCTTCTAATGGACAGTCTGGAACTGTAAGGGAGTGTATAAATCTCATTAGTAGCCGCTCTCTTGAATGTCTGACAGATTTTACAATGATCCACGAATGGATGAACATCCCTCTTCATCTTCGGCCAATAGAATTTCCTAGAATCAAAACAATAGTCTTATCTCGGCTGAAATATCCCTTGCCATGCAATTACTTCACTATCTTTTCGCTTAACGAGCAATCGGGAATACGAAGTTGAATGCCCCGAAAAGACTCAAGGTTGGAGAATGATGGGTTTATTAAGCCTAAATAGTAGAAATACACAACAAATAAATTTCTGAATTAACAAATAAATACAGAAAATTCTGTACAAAATAATGACTAAACAAGAATTACCAATAACTATCACCACTTCAAGATATTCCAAATAACCTACAAGACAACAACTCAAAATAAAAGTAAGGTTAGAAATTTAACCGGTCGAGGCGTGCGTAGCACTTGTCCCAATCGAATATTTGCCCCCCGTGCAAGGGTCTCTCTAGCATATTCGACGGAGATACAACGACCCTTCGGTCTCCGATTTGCACGATTCGGAGTCGAGTGAGACACCACCGAGTTTTTCCTTTTGAAAATGAGCTTGAAAATAGTTTCTCACTAAAGCTTAGAAAAACTTAGAAATTGTTTAAATGAAATTTTGTGAAGAAAGGAAGTTCATCAGAGAGAGGTGTTTTTTCCAGAGAAGAAGAAGAAGAAGAGGGGGCTCGGTTGGTTCTGGAGAGGAAAAGCAAACAAAAATCCCATCATTCACTGCACACACCATCTATCTCTCCCTCTCTCATTTTCATTGCTTAAGGTGTGACTTTGAGAGAGGATATTGGTTTTGTAAGCCAAAATAATGAATTTTATGGGAAAGATAAAAGATCCCAGCAAAGATTTTGCTGGAATTTTGACTTGGTAAAATATCCAAAATGCCCTTCTTGACAATTAAAATAAAATAATATATATAATAAAATAAATTTTAAATTTGATTTATAATCAACAATCCCCCACATAAATCAAATTTGAAAATTTTGAAAATAAAACATATCGATAGAAAACACATAAAAGTCATTAAATAGCTAATTTCAAATATTAATAACATTGTGCAATAGGCAAAGAGTACCTTCCGGGTTTGAACTCTTGCTTAGTGATAATTGCATTGGCCCGTGAAGAACTCGATGGACATACGCCTTGAATCGGTCTTCATTCTCGGGATTCAACAACATCACACACAATGCCACTCGGTATTGGTGTCTCGCGGTTGTGCACTTTTCGGTCATGCGCACGTGTATCTATTCATGTGTGTTTTAGGATCGCCGTTATCCATAATCGCGACCCCACGATTCCACACATATAGGTGAGTCCTCTAAGGGTGTAAGCAAGTCAAACCACCCCGTCTCATGGATCTCGGACTCATTCGGGATCTTGTTTAACTTAAGAGGATTACCCTTTTAAAACCTCTTTAGTTATGTATAAATTATTTGTATAGCTCATTTGTCCCTCCGCGGACATGGCTCTCAAACAAGTTCCCTCCTTTTTACGCTTGCTCTCTAAAAGCACTCACTCGTCATAGGGATGGGCCATAGTTGTGAGTGCTATACCACATAGGTCACTCGTTCGGCTCGTTCTTCCCTTTGAACCTCCCAGGAGGTAGGGTTTCCACCGCGGTGACCTTTATTACGGCATTACACCCATCCCCCTCGACGATTCCAAAACCACCGTTTTGGACAAGGGTTTTGTCAAATGATCAGCTAGATTATTTTCTGATTTGACATGTCGTAATGCAACTATGCCTCTCTTTAGTTTGTATCGTATGGACTGATGTCGCACTTTTAGATGCCTATTCATATGCACATCTGCATTCTCTTGGTTGCATTTTTCAATAGCAGTCCTGCAATCACAGTTTATCGCAATAGGAGATAGAGGCAATGTAACAAAAGGAATATCATGCATTAGATCTCTAAGCCATTCGGCTTCTATGCATGCAGTATCTAGGGCAATAATCTCAGATTCCATAGTGCTTCTAGCTATGACAGTTTGTTTACATGATTTCCAAGATACAGCAGCTCCACCAAGTAAAAACACATATCCTGAAGTAGATTTTACATCTTGAGAGTCACTAATCCAATTAGCATCACAATAACATTCTAAGAACTTAGGAAATCCAGTAAAGTGAAGACTATAGTTAGATGTCCCTCTCAAGTAACCTATTACTCTATCTAGTGCTCTCCAATGTTCATGACTAGGATTATTTGTATACCTACATAGTCTATTTACTGCATAAGCTATGTCAGGCCTAGTATAGTTCACCAAAAAACCTAATGACCAATAATTTGTGCATATTTGCTCTGTCCTATGGTCTCACCATGATGTTTCACTAATGATAAATTAGTCTCTAAAGGAGTTGGATAGAGCTTTGTATCTTGGTAACCAAACTTATTTAAGAAACTGTCAACATAATGAGATTGAGATAAGACCGTTGCCTTCACGTATCAATCTCACATTTAAGATAACATCTGCTTGCCCTATATCCTTCATATCAAAGTTAGCACATAATAATGCTTTAGTATAATCAATAATCTGCATACTAGTGCCAAACATAAGGATATCATCAACATAAAGGCATAAGATAATTTTATCTTCTCCAACTACTTTATAGTAGACACATTCATCAGTAGAATTTTTTGAAATCAAAAGAAAGCAACACTTTATCAAACTTCTCATGTTTAGGGGCTTGTTTAAGACCATAAAGAGATTTATTCAATTTACATACTTTCTCTTCATGCCCTTTTATCACAAACCCTTCAGGTTGTTGCATATAAATTTCTTCATCTAAATCACCATTTAGAAAAGCAGTTTTCACATCCATTTGATGAATATGCAGATTATAAATAGAAGCAAGTGCCACTAAAATTCTAATAGTGGTAATGCGTGCTACAGGAGCATAAACATCAAAATAATCTATACCGGGCTTTTGAGTGTAGCCTTTTGCAACGAGTCTAGCTTTATATTTATCTACGGCACCATCGGGTCTTAATTTTTTGAATACCCATTTACAACCTATGGCCTTAGAACCGGGAGGAAGATCTACTAAATCCCATGTATGATTTTGCAAAATAGAATCTAATTCAACCTTAACGGCCTCTTTCCAAAATGGACTATCTATAGAATTCATGGCGGCTTCATAAGTTGTGGGATCATTTTCAACATTCATAACAAAATCATCACCAAAATCTTTTTGTGTTCTAACCCTTTACTTCTTCTCAATTCTTGAGAATCAGTTTCATTGGATTGTGTTTGTGGTGTAGAAGTGCTAGGTTGAGCTACTGTAGGTGTTGTGGCAAGATAGGAAATAATTTTCAAAAACACGGCATCTCGGGCTTCTAAAATAGTATTAGGTGCAATTTCAGAATATCAGATTAATTACTTCTAGGATTACTATTTTAGCATGTTTTTGACCTATTTTTTTAGTTTTGTCTAGTACCTTTTTGGTAAGGCACCCCCACACTTTGAGATAAGTCAAATTCGGTGCTCTACTTGTTCATAGTTCATAAGGTGTTTTATTTCTAAACTTTGTGGGCACACGGTTTAAAACATAACAAGAAGTTAAAATAGCTTCCCCCCATAAATTTTCAGGTGCACCGAAACTCCGGAGCATGGCATTGACATATATTGTTCTATTTTTTCTTTCCGCTACCCCATTAGATTGGGGAGAGTAAGGTGCGGCACCTCATGAATTATGCCAGACTCTTCACAAAAGGCTACAAATTTATTGGAAATATATTCACCGCCACGGTCAGATCTCAAAATTTTTATTCTATTTTCTAACTGATTTTCAGCCTCTGTCTTAAATAAAATAAATTTACTTATGCATTCACTTTTAGCTTTCAACATGTAGATATAACAATATTTAGAATAATCATCAATAAAAGTTATGAAATACTTACTACCTCCACGTGTAAACTTACCACCATTACAAATATCACTATGGATAAGCTCCAAAAGATCACTATCCCTGTCTACAGACTTGAAAGGAAGCTTAGGCATATTTGCTTCAACACATATATCATATTTATCATGAGTTAATCAGGTATTAAATTCATGATCTATTTTTAATAGATTAATAATTCACATGACCTAAACATCCATGCCACAAAGATGTGTTTTTGTTACAAGAGCATCTAACATAAAGTTTTAGTTTAGATGGTTATCTTTATTACTATTTCTTTCTAATAACAACAGTGTTGGCTTTAAACAAACAAAGAGTAGCCATTAGTTATAAGCAAGCAACACTAATTTCCTACGCATTTCGGGAACATGATAGACATCTTGAAGTACTAATTTCTTTTTGGAAGATAGCTTCAAACTATTGCATCATTGTGTAACGGGTTGTTACCTGGTCACTTTTGTGTGTGAGGAAAACCAAGAGTGTGATGAGCATATGTGTATATTAGCACCAGAATCAATCCACCAATCAAGATTAGTGGAGGCCATATTCACTTCAGGTGAGAAGAGAACTGACCTGACCGTCCCGGAGGAACCGGGCTCCTAAAGTCACCATGTTAACTTGAGGATCGGAGGACGGATGCTCATTCCTCTTGTTTCTCGAGTATACTAGTTCAGTCTTTCTATGATAGCAATCTCGTGCAAAGTTATTGGTAAGACCACATATATAGCAATGTTCTCTCTTCTTTTGGCCCTTCTTGAAGGATAGTTTGTTTTTGTGGTATTAGTTTTGGTTTTTGATTTGGGAGTTGGCTTGATGGTGGAACTTCTTTTTTCCTTTTTGGTGAAACTTTTTCTTTTGGAAATGAGAAGGTTTAGGTTGACTCTCTACATTGTGGACTTGAGGTGGTTTGGGTTTCACCTCCACTTTTCTAAATAGTCTTTGTTCTTCCATTCTAACTTGAGAAATTGTTTGGGTCAAGGTTAGGATACCTTGCATACGGTTTAGATCAGAAGCAAATTGTTCCCATGAGTTTGGTAGACGATCTATGAGTGATTGAACAAGAAAACTATCCGAAAAGGTAGTTCCACTAGCTCGCAAAGCATTCACTATATTTTCAAACTCATGAATTTGGGGATTCATGGGTTTATTATCTACGAACTTGAACTCTTTGAAATTGGTGGCCATATAACGTTTTACACCCTCATCATCATGTCTATAC
Organism: Xerophyta viscosa; assembly: GCA_002076135.1. Lineage (NCBI taxonomy): Eukaryota > Viridiplantae > Streptophyta > Magnoliopsida > Pandanales > Velloziaceae > Xerophyta > Xerophyta viscosa. The sequence goes on along the minus strand of MJHO01000097.1, from coordinate 158,152 downwards.
TTTCGTTCAAGTTCATTTCATAACTCTTGCGCACTAGTGTAACTATAATAAATATCATAAAGTTCATTGCTCAATACACCAAAGATCCTACAAACACAATGGAAGTTGATTTGTTCGGGGGTTTGGATAGGTGAGGTGGAGGTGGTTGTGGTATCATCTGGTGGTGGAAGAGCATTAGGTATAATGGTTCGTGGGTTGGTTCCGATTTGATTTTGGTTATTACGATTGTTGGAATTGACCCTACCAGAACGACGTTGTGGTGGGATAGTGGGTAAAGAATTAACTCCGGAATGATCTTGCAATAAAGGATTATATCCAATAGCGGAGGCCAAACCTAAAATTAAAAGCCAATATTGTACTTGATTTTGCCAACGCCTAAACATACTACCATCACCCTCAAATTTTTCGGGTCTAATATCATCAATCGGGGCTATTACGGAAAGAGAACAAACACAATCACTATAATTTCTGCATAATTTTAAAATACACTTATTAATAACAAACCACATACATAATGACATGCATGCTAAATTTACCGAATCTAAGAATATAGTGTAGCACATAAAAATTAAAACATAAACCGCATTCTTCATAAATCTATCCATAATTTCTACTAAGTAGACTAAACAAATATTCGATTGGATTGATGATTTTATTAAGTCTAAATAGTAGAAATACACAACAAATAAATTTCTGAATTAACAAATAAATACAGAAAATTCTGTACAAAATAATGACTAAACAAGAATTACCAATAACTATCACCACTTCAAGATATTCCAAATAATCTACAAGACAACAACTCAAAATAAAAGTAAGGTTAGAAATTTAACCGTCGAGGCGTGCGTAGCACTTGTCCCAATCAAATATTTGCCGCCCAGTGCAAGGGTCTCTCTAGCAGATTCGACGGAGATACAACGACCCTTCGGTCTCCGATTTGCATGATTCGGAGTCGAGTGGGACACCACCGAATTTTTCCTTTTGAAAATGAGTTTGAAAATAGTTTCGCACTAAAGCTTAGAAAAGCTTAGAAATGTTTAAATGAAATTTGTGAAGAGAAGGAAGTTCATCCAGAGAGAAGAGTGTTGTTTTTTTTTTCCAGAGAAGAAGAAGAAGAAGAGGGGGCCCGGTTCTGGAGAGGAAAGCAAAATCATAAAAACTCTCACATCATTCACTGCACACACCATCTATCTCTCCCTCTCTCATTTTCATTGCTTAAGGTGTGACTTCTAGCTCTTGAGAGAGGATATTGGCTTGTTCTGTAAGCCAAAATAATGAGGTTTTTTGGAAAAGATGAAAAGATCCCAGCAAAAAATTTGCTGAAATTTTTGACTTGGTAAAATATCCAAAACGCCCTTCTTGACAATTAAAATAAAATAATATATATAATAAAATAATCTTTAAATTTGATTTATAATCAACAGAGAATAGGCAACCTTTGTGCCGTGGAAAGACATCAACGAATTCTTCTAATAAAGAAGTGACGCCGTGATATACTGTTTAATTTTTTTTTTAAAAAAAAAAAAAAAACAAATTCTCTTAGTATTTATGCCTGAGTCATTTTTACGACTACATAAGTTCTTTTTTTTTGTGAAAATTTCAAAATAAAAGATTAAAATTTGATGAGATCTACAACTTTCATATTCAATATTTTTTTCAAAAAATACTTTTAAATAACTGTTTTAAGGTTTTAAAGTATTCGTGAGTTTAAAATCAATTAATTAACTCGCTAAACTTTAGAGTCCTATAATATCTACTTAGAAACACTTTTTTGAAAAAACTTTCAATATTCAAGTCATAAATCTCATCAAAATCGACAACTTTTTTTGTTGAAAGTTTTTCCAAAAAATATTTTTACATAAGTGTTTTAAAGTGTCAAAGATAACAGGTAAAATGCTGGGTTGATTCACAAAGTTTAAAAATTAGAGGGGCTGATTTGAGTTCCCAAAAAAAAAAAAAAAACGAAAAACAAAAACAAAACGTGCTTCGACATGGTTTGAACTCACGATCTGTTGGTTTCAACTTTGCCTTCCTGACTGCCAGGACAAGCACGCAAAAGCAAATGACATTGAGGATTTTTCTATATAATATATTTATAATATATATTTGTTACACTCAATCTCGAAAGCAGGATAGTCAATTAACTACCCTGATTCTATGCTAGATCCACCTATGCACCCTCGAACGCACATCCAAATAATATTGCTCCAGTTGCGCAATATAAGTGCTATCACCTGTCTTCTTAAATTTTCAATCTCTACATCATGAAGATCTCGTTCTTTTTGTTGCCGATCACCAGTGATTTTTCCAACCATTACATTACGCCTTCAGCTACCTGCCATTTATCATAAGATAACTTCAAAGATCGTGATCTTCGCTCTGATACCAACTGACGCAATCTTCAAGATCACGTAATCGCGGTGGAAGATCTCGCACGCCCAAGTACAAGAATAGTCTTCAAATTCTGAAAGACACTGCAAAATTTGAGTAATAAGCAACAAATACTTTGATTTTCATTAATCAAAATCAAACTTCTTCAAAATACTGCGTTGGTTACATATTATGGGATGATTATAATAACCTTTCCCATTAATATATTAACACTTATTTAAGAAGAAAAATAACTTCTAATAATGCCATAAAATAGAAACGAAATCTATAATTAATATGGTTTTAAAAAGCCATAGGTTACTGAGACTATTCATTGTAACCCTCGGATCTAAACTATTATGTAGTGTTCAGACTAGAAGTTGAAGTGTTCGGATCTGGACTTTTATGGAGTGTTCGGACCAAAATTTAAAGTTGAAACCTATCGTCTTTTCAATGAGATTATGGACTTAGAATGGTTGCGTCAGTGTGGCATCGCTTTCAAATGTCCTTTGCTTTTATTCTTTACCAACCAAGGATTTAGAGGACTTGCTCAAGCAAATCATTTTTTTTTCTCTACAGGGGGGAGCTAATCATTTGCCTTATTTGGTTGCATTGTCTATGCTGTGGAACGTTTAGCTGGAAAGAAATGCTATTAAACATAAGGGATGAACACCTACTTTGGACCTTATTAAAGCACAAGGATGGCAATTCATCCGCCTCGCAACCCAGGGGAAACATCTACGAGGTACACAAATCAAACCTAATGCAGAAATTATAAGACATCAGCTGCTAGACATTACAATATAGAGGAAAAAATGTCTACGAGTAGTGAGGTGGTCATTCAACCCACCATCTGGGTTTTTTTTTTTTTTTTTTTTTAAAAAAAAAACACTTAATATTGCAGGTATATGCTCCAGAAAAAAGGCTGGTGTTGGTGGTGTACTAAGAGATTCTACAGGAAACTTGGTCATACCATTTGCAGGTCCTATTATTTGTCGTTGACAAAGAATGGCTCACTTCCTTTCCAAACTTCTCTGCTCAAAGGCTCTCAGCCTCCCCTCCAAGCGGGTCTCTTACAGATCCACATTGGACATGATCAATCTCAAGGGCAGAACTTTCCCTAGCTTTGTCCCCAAGAGATTTGTGTCTCATGCAAACATCGGATTGCTGCACAAGTAGAAACAGATCATCTTTGATTATGACCCCCATTGTCTTAGTCTATGAGCTCGGTTGAGCCCTAACAAGCTCAGTCTAGGCCTCCAGTGTCACACCTGTTGTTGTTCCTCAGTCATTGGTTAGATTATTGGCGCCTAAGTCATTTTAGTTGCCAAAACAATATTTTGCAACTAAAATTATTCATATGGCAAACTGAATCCGGCTCAACCCAGGAGCAAACACTGCGGCAGAACCTATTTTTGCAAGCATATCTTTCTTTTGATGAAGACATACCTGAGATAGCCAATGACGGCAGTAGGAAGAATGAAACAAATGAACACTACTTCTTGAAAACAATCTCCCATAAAATGACCCGACACACCGTAAACAGGGGCGGATCTAGGATGTATCCATGGGTATCAAATGATACCCCTGCTTTTAAGTTAAAATATAGGTATATATATTTATATAGCTACTACATATATAATGCGCACCAAAGAACTACGCTTTTATTAGGTTAATCCAGTGGTTTTCAGCGAATTCTGCTCGTTGTTGGTTACGGGTTCGAACCTCAGGTGCAGCATGTTTTTCTTTTTGGTATTTATAGGAATGAAATAGGATTTAATCAAGGAAAAGATGGATAATAAAGTCTATACTTGTTTATAAACTATATTATTTTATTTTTATTTTCTTTGGAACTATAATATATATATATATATATTATCAGTAATTTTAATAGTATTTGTTTATATTATTATTTTTAAATATAATTAGAATATATAATATAGTATTTTGATTCAAATTGTTTCTTTTTTTAGGAACTTATTGTAAGACAAGAAATCTAAAGTGTTGTGATCAATGAATGTAGAATCTTAAATTGTTGATATCTCTTCCTCTTAACAACAACGCTGCATAAGCTTCCCCCTTCCCCTTCCATTTCTCTTTCATAATATCTGTTCCACTCTCTCCTTATATGTTATTCTGTTAATCAAGCTACCTCCGATTTCGCCACTCGCAAGGTATTTATCCCGCCCTGCTAATCATCTCCATTTTTAATATTATCTATTTTTTATTATTCATTAACAGAATTTGATTTGAATAATTTTTAATTAGATTTATAATTTGTAAAATATTGAGGTATTATTAAAAAAAAAACAAAGAATCAACTCATTCAAACAGCTTTGTGGGTTTCCATTCCTCCCAACAACAAATTAACCCGTAATAAGAACATATGAAAATCATATACAGTTTTTTCCGGTTGATTTAAGCTCTCTCAAAGCTTCAGGCGAATAGAAGGTTTATTCTAGAGTGTCTCTGAATATACGTGATGAGGTTAAGATATTATATTTTAAAAGATCATTGTCAACTACGAAATGATAACTTTTCTCAAAGTGAGTTTTATGGACACATTCGTTGTTTTAATTCTTCATGATTTTATGAAAATTCGACGAGGTAAATTACAATGTAATCGGGTTTATTTTTATATTACTTGTAATTATTTATTATATGTAATCGGCTTTGTTTTCTGAAAGTTATGCCCACTACATATAACTAACCTTTTTTATTGTATTATATTTCGATACCCCTTCGTGAAATTTCTGTATCCGCCACTGACCGTAAACACCGTAAACACAGAATATCGGGCAAGCATGTTCGTCTCCTATCTACTTCTTTATGTTCTTATTATTCAAATCCCAAGAAGTTAATATGTTGTTAAAATCGTCTCCCGACAGATTGTTTAGGTTCAACTGGATCTCGAAGCCTCAACCACTTTTATAGATATTGCTTTTCGACATTGCCACTACGATTCTTGACATGACCAAGAGTGTGTTCGGGCCAGAAATGATCGGTAACTAGAGCCTCATTGAGGATGGAGTGATTTGTCTCTACGGTTTTCTCTAGTAAGGGCATAATTTCAAGTACGGCCTTCACCTTCAGTAATAAATAAAGAATAAAATTGGATAAGAGTTGGTTACAGAGAGTCTTAGCTTTGACCGAACCAGTTGGGTTACATATTCCACATTATGACAAATGTTTTTGGCGAGTGACCAAGCCGTGTTTCGCTAAACTTGGACCTTCTCACATGTAGATCGTGGTGATAGTAACGTGCCGACTGTCGAATATGCATTTATTTGTTTTTTTTCAAAAGATAAAATTCAAATATAAAAATATGCAGTTCAAACGGTGCCGATAACAACTGTAATAGGCACATGATTTCAGGCACAAACCGTACCAACTGACACGTACAACTATAGAAATGACCTAATCAGAATTTGAACATACACCCTATGTAGCCAGTGGACGCGGAACATGTCGGTGCCACTTGTGGGCTGGTTACAAACAGTAAAAATATCATGATGGGAAGCAAACAAAGCACTTTCAAGTGGAGTTTTATGACTTTCGACCATAAAAGCTTCTTTAAAAATGCAAATTACAAATTACTATATTATTACTAAATAAAATAACAATTTTAATAAACACACACACACACACACATATATATATATATATATATATATATATATATATATATATATATATATATATATATATATATATCCATCTTTTAAGTTCTTTTATAATCTAAATATTTAAATAGTCGTCGTTTAAATATTGCTAACTTGATTCAAATGGTTCCAGTCCGATTCTGTCCAAGTCTTAATTATTCCGATATGTATCCAATCAATCTTTGTTCAATCCTTTATTATGTCTGAGTGCAAAGCCGAATCGGTCCTCGGGCTGGTTATAATTCGGACAGATGAACATCCGAAGCGTTACGTTAAACTAAAACAATGACAAGTTCAAATATATCAATAAATAAATGGGAAGTGCAAGAGCAACGCTGAAAGCCCAGCCTTAGAAGGCAATTGCTGGAGGTTGGATTTCATTAGTCTCAGATCGTCTAAAAGTTACTAATAATAATGAAAAAAAAAAGAAATCAATAGCATGCATGATATATATCCCAGGAAAAGAAGTATGTATCATTTTACAAAACAATTAAAATATAATTTTGGGTCTCAATTTTATCTAAAAAGGATAATTAGAATGTAATTCCAGTTCATTGATTAACCAACAGCAAAGAGTTTTTAGTTATTTTCATGGAGCAGGGCTAAACTTACTAAAAAAAAAGGAGACATTTTAGTCGGTGAAATATGAGTGAAGACGATTCGAAAAAAAGGGGTGATTTTGCCGTTTTTTAACAATATTTTCCCAAAAAAAAAAAAAGAACTGGAATAGGCACGAAGTTTAATATTTTTTTTTTAAGAAAGGGATCAAAACGGAATAATATGACATTGATTTTTAAAAGAGGGATCAAAACGGAATACCATAAATTTGAGGGGCTGATTTGAGAACATTTTAAAAAGCGAGGCTGAAATTGAATAAGACTTATAACTTCCCCAAATTGACCCCATTGAAGACACAAGTGAGGGACAACAAGGTCATTCCCGAATATTTATGAAGGTAGATCTGTGTTTTGGAAATTTCGTTGTTAATGGGCACAACAATTCGGTCAGGCCATTAATCAGCGAAGCCTTAACATCATTTCCCTATGGTCAATCAAGCTTCACTCCCTATTATTCTAATTGCTGGGCAAAAGCCCTCCCTTCTTAAAGAAATTGAGTGGGGAAGGCATGTCACACCCCATTTCGGCTTAGAGTTACAAACCTAGTCTGCAGCCCGCACGGCTGCGTTGTTGGGTTCAATCTCAGGGTTTCAGCTCGTCCGGGTCATACAAGCATGGGGCTGTAGTATCCATTGCATTTGCTATGGATGCATTTAATGCAATGGCTATTAGCCCTTGCATGCAACAGCTTTATCTTTTGGGATACTACCATATCAGTCCCCCAAGGTTTGAAAATGTTCAAATCAGCCCCCATTTCAAATTTAGGTCGGATCAGCCCCTGGTTACTGTTTGGGTTTTTTTTGGACGAAATTGCCCCTATACCCGTTAACACTTCAGACACCGATATCATCCATTTAGAAGCGATCTCGGAAAAAACTTTGAACATGAAAGTTGTAGATCTCGGCAAGAACTACAACTTGCATGTTGAATTTTTTTCAAAAAAATACTTCAAAAGTTATGTTTTTGAGGTCGGAAGCATAACGGGTCGACCCGACCCAAACCAAAATTGCTACAAATAGTTCGGACATCGAAAACACCTACCTAGAAACATTTGTTGGAAAAATGTTGAACATGAAAGTTGTAGATCTCGGCGAGATTTATAACTTTCATATTCAACATTTTTTCAAAAAATATTTCTAATTAGGTGATCTCGGTGTCGGCAATAAAAGGACAGTTTTGTCCAAAAAAAAAATAAACAGTAAATGGGGGGCTGATTTGGGCTATTTTGGAGAGGAGGGGCTGATTTGGGCTATCTTTTTTTCTTATTTTTTTAAAGTAATTTTTAATCACTTTTTTTTTATATCTATAAATACGCCCTCGAACTTTGAGGGTGTATTTTATTAGAATTCTTCTTCTTCTTCTTCTTCTTCTTCTTCTTCTTTTTTTTTGAGACTATCGTGGAGAAACTGTCCATAATCGGTTTATTTTTGTGCGACCGTCATCATAGATAAACCCACGGATAGCACCGTCCCATATTTTACCAACCAACGAGTCCTAATTATTCGATTTTGACATGCATGAAGGCCCGTGTAACCCTCCACGAAGAGTTTTATTAGAATTCTAATAGATCTACATAACTCATAAAAAGCATATCGAATATGCTGGTTACGGTACTAGATATCCACATACTGATAATAGCACAACTAATATACTTAATGGTACCAATAATCAACCAGATCTATCGGGATCACAAATATCCTTTTAGTAGTTCTAGAGGCGCCGATAGTAATGACGTCGTACCCGAGCCGATGACTACAACTCAGTGTACAAGTTCCAAGATAGTGACTTATAGAAATTGTTAAAGAATTATAATGTGACAGAATATTAAAGGCAATTTCTAAGGAATTTAGAAAATAATAAACGACTGGGAAAATATCTTTAACATCTCATATTTAGACTAGTAGTTCTATGAGTATTTATATCTACTTTACAACATATTTACATCTATAGGAATTGGGTTACACAAAAATACATAATCAAGATTTGTGGAAGTTGATCATCCATCTGATAATATTTTTACGGTGATATGTAATGTTACTACCGCTTATGATATTAGTGATAAAATTATATCAATTTCATTGATAATCCAAGCAGTAATGTAAATGCAGCTGAACTTTTAACAAATGAGTTGTGTCCTATGTTAGATAGAGTTTTATTTCATATTAAAGGTGTATATTATATAATAAATTTGTATGTCGAAGATGAACTTTATCATATTCGTATATATATAAATAAATAAGAGATGTTGTTTTATATAAAAATTCTTCTTCTTATCGTTTGCAGAAATTTAAGAAATTATGTAGATTTTTGGTGAAGAGGCCTTAAAAGATAGTATAAGATGTATCAAATAAATGGAACTCTACATATAATATGCTGAAAGTAAATGTAGACAATAAAGTCGTTATTACAAATTTATACAACAGCAAGTGATCGAACCCTTTGCATGAAAATATTTGGAATATTACTCTAATGTTTAGAAATTTTGTACAAATATTTTCATATGCAATAAATATTTTATTCGATAGTTATTATCCAACTACAAATAAAGTTTGCCTATTTTAGTGCTAATAAGTAATATACTAGTACAATATAAGTAATGTAATCATTATTATATTTGGATTTCAGGTCAAATTTAAACTTTATTTGATTTCCAATGTATTAAAATGTTTGGATTAAGATATAAATCAAAGTTTTAATCTTTTACGACTTAAGTCTTCATGCTGGAAATTTTTAAATTTGTGCTGGCCAACCAGCGGCGCGTGGCTGCACACATTTCATAATTGGGTGTTATTCAAATATATTTACGTCTAATTTGTTTACTCATTACAAACTTATGGATTAATTAGCAACTTTTGGGAAAAGTTATTCGTAATAATGTTTTAAAAGTTTATTACAAAATATTTAATTAAAAAAATACTATATTTTATTTTATTACTAAATTAATCTAATAAGTTCTTAAATACGTTTGTAGTCTATCATATTAAAAATAATAATTAGCGATAACTATATTTAGATACTTAATAGCAGTCACCATTTACTTAGAGAAAGTGAAAATAATAGGAGCCATTAGCCCATTATCACTATACCAAGTGACTGCTGACTTAGTTACTACTCGTCCAGCCATCATATTGTTTGTACTTCATACTTGTGAACAGACACACACATACCTTCGTATATACATACATACTAGAATCATATATATAGACCCTTTATATATATATATATATATATATATATATATATATATATATATATATATATATATATATATATGATTCTGCATAAATTTACCTATTTTGCCTTCAGCGCGATAACCAGCACTGTATACTTCGCCTTCTTCTTTGAGAGATGATTCCTCATATTCTTCTCATATCTTGAAAAAACAGCGTCGATAATTGCCTCTCCGAAGTGTTGAGCAACCATTGGCGCCGTCACAGACTTTATGCTATTTGCGATGTTTTGTGCGCTTATAGATTTATTTACGACGGTTTCGTCATCCAAATCATCGAACGGGTCGCAATTCTGCTCAAACAATTGTCCTTGAACAAGTTCAAATGAGCCTTCACTCTTGACTACCAACTCTACTTCCTCCAGTGAAGCTGTGTAACATGGAAGGTCAAAAGCTTTTAATTTGTCCTCCTCCACAAGACCCTGTTTGATATGGGCCACAAATATTTATTAAAATATATCAAGGAAAATGTCAGAGATCTTTAAAATTGACAGATGTTATATAAATTTTTGCTTCACTTAATTGGCAAAAAGAAGCATATAATGTTGCCAGTGAATCTGACATGTGCATAGAATATGAAGTTGAAATGTTTTTAACCCTGCATGATACTGTAATGCAAGGTTGATATGCATGATATTTTTATAAGAGTAATGTTATTGGACCCGAACATTTAACTGAAAAGTAGCCGGATTTGCATTTCCCCGTGCCTCAAGATCGGTAAAGATCCCAAGGCATGGAAAAAAATACCGTTTGGAATATTTTCGAGCTGTTTTATTGGGTCCTATTTTTATAATGATATTGAAAAAAAAGGAAAATTGAAATATAGCATGGAGGTATACCTCTTTGACCATGGAGTAGATAGCCTCTGCAAGTAATCCCCAAGTAGAGCAAAGTTCACTCCTTGTTGGATCTGAACACTTCCTTCCAAGAAAAGATAAGATCATTTGTCCCCCGCTAAGAGTTTCTTCAGATCGCGACTTCAGAAATTTCGCGAAATCATTGTTGAACTGCTCTAAGTATAATTTTTGTACTGCCGGAGGACTCGTCTTTGTAATATAGATATTATTATTGTTTAGAGATGAGTTATCCTTGTGATTCTTGAGGCCAGGTGGGAGCTGCATTTTGGTAAAATTCAGTATCCATGTCCATAATATATTAAAAAACATCAATATATGCATACCTGAGAGAGCCATTGAAGACTGTAGGAAGAATGAAACAAATGAACACTGTTTCTTGGAAACAACCTCCCATAAAAAGATCCCGGGACACCATAAACGTAATATATCGGGGAAGCATCCTCTTCCACAATCTCCTTCTTCATCTTCTTGTTATATGAATCCAATAAAGTGAAGATACTATTGAAATCATTCCCCGGTAGATCATTTAGGTAGAATTGGACCTCATGACCTCTGTCACTTTTATAGATACTGCTTTTTGACATCGCAGCTATGATACCTGACATGACCATGAGTGTGTTCGGCCCCGACGAGCAGCCAAGATCTGCCACAACTAGAGTCCCGTTGACGACCGTGCTAAAGTTTTCTATGGCTTTCTCTAACAAGGGCATAGCATGAAGTATTGCCTTCTCCTTCAATAACAAATTAAGAATAAAGTTAGATAGGAAATAGCGACAGCAAGTTCTGGCATTGACCAGGCCAACCGGATGAAAACTTGCCCATTATGACAAAGGTTTTAGGGTCGAACTGAGCTAAGTTTCGATAAATTCAGATCTCTGCATGTAACAACTGTGCCGACCAAACCGATATGCATGTATTTGTTGTTATCCAAATCTAACAATGCCATTTCGAGTTGATGTTCATGTGTTTCTGCTGTAAAAAGCTACTACAAAATGCATTTTTCTTACTTATGTTATAAGTACTTTTACACTAGCAATTGGAATGGCGACGGGGTATCTCAATGTTAAGGTTTGCCTAAGGAAGTCTCTTTATCTTGGTTTTGACTCCCTGCACCACCAGTCAGTTCTCAGTTGGTGGTACTACGCACGTGCGTCCCTTACGTAGGACAGGGCTGGGCTTGTGGGCTTCCACGAGTTCGTTCCACTTGGTTGAATAGGGTCTTCACGGGGTCATAAGGGCAGTTCCCGATTCTTCCCAAAAAAAATGGGGAAAAAAAGGGGGAAAAAAAAAAACCTAACCTGGACTCTAGAGTTGGAGGCATAGCTAGATGGACCAGTACCACCAACCATATGAAGTGTTTCTTCTACCTTCATTGCTCTTCTATTTTCCGGTGCAAGTTTGAACGTGTGGTTAAGTCTGGTACATATGTATATATAAGGCAGCATCCATGCATATCACATTTTTTTAATATTTGATAAAGTCTTTTGGTTGTTGGTGTGTCAATATATGACTAACAATGACAATTAAAGTAATATTACATTTATATTTTATTAGATTAACATAAGCACATTAAATAATAATCTTCTATTGTGGTTGGTTTTTATGCAGGCAAAACAATTTTAGAACTAGGATAACATTGCCCACTTTTAGAACTAGGATAACAATTTTAGAACTAGGATAACATGTTAATTTTATTCTATTTTACTTTTTAAAGATCAATGGTGCTCCAACATCGTTGTCCTCTAAAAAGTAACTCTTAAGCTCGTGCATAAGGGATTAATATAAGCACGAGCATATAGTAAGAAAAAAATTAATTAATTTGTGATTTTTTTTGAAAAATTTTAAGATTAAAATTATAGATTTTGATGAGATTTATAAATTTAATGTTGAAATTTTTTTCACAAAATACTTTTAAATATGTATTTTGGACTCCGAATTTTAACAAGTTAGAAGCTGATTTTAAAATTATTTTGAAATCCGTTTTAAACCAGTTAAATTTTAGAGTCCAAAACTTAGAGGTATTCTTTAAAAGAAAAAAAATTAGTATGAAAGTTGTATATCTTATTAAAATCTATAATTTTTATGTCAATTCTTTTTTCAAAAATAAAATTATATATATTCATTTTAATGCAGTTTGAGACAAAATAGCAAAACCAAAGTTGCTGACGGAAAACATGTAGTACTGATGTTTTTTTATATTACCGTGAAAAAATTTTATTTTTGTGCGACCGTTATAATAGATAAATTTATAGATGGCATCGGTTTATATTCTATCAATCGAGCAATTCCAATTTTTTGATATGGATATGTCCGAAATTCCGGTTTACGGATTGAACCATGTTTATAAACTCGAAATAAAATGATTATGATGGAATTGGATCGAACACAATTATCACAAAATACCATATGGTTTGCTTTCGGATGTAACAACGTACAGAATCAAGACATAGACACTATGTCGTCTTCTTTTTGTTTATATTTGATTATTCACTTTTAGAACCTTTACGATTAGATTACAATATGAACTACTCACCTTCTTCTTTTTTTTTTCTTTTTTTTTTTTTTTTTTTTTTTTTTTTTTGAGAAGAAATACGGAGGGTATAAAATTCTCCCACTAAGTAAAATATCAAGAGAAGCATATCAAGACGTAGCATATTAAAATGAGAAGCATATAGAGACGGCTTTTTGCCCACTTAATTTTTATTAAAAAAAAAATCAACCTCCTTCAAAATATTGCCTTCATATTTATGGGTTAATTATAGTAACATATTTCGTTAATACATTAACATCTAATTAAGAAGAAAAATGACTTCTCCTAATAATGTCATAAAATAGAAATAAAATCTATAATTAATAAGATAACTGAAAAAGCCATCAGTTACTAAGACCCTTCGTTAGAATTCTCAGATCTGGACTGTTCTGGAGTGTTTGGATTAGAAGTTGAAGTGTTCGGATCTGGACCGTTATGGAATGTTCAGACCAGATCTTAAAGTTGAAGCCTATCCGTCTTCCCAATATATTATGGGCTTGAACGGCGTCATTCTCGCCGGGTTATCGAAAAGACCTCGGATTTAATGAGTCTTCCGGTGATGTGTCACCAACATAAGGAATGAGATTACATTAAAGACATCATAAATATTTTAAGGAACTTGGCAACTTTAACTGACACGCATTATTTGATTTTCTTAATAATCTAATAAGGACCAATCTTTTTATCACTAAGTTTACTGTAGGAGCCCAATGGGATTCTATCTTTACTGAGCACTGTTAATACAAAATCTCCTTATTCAAATGTTGCGTGCCACCGACGTTGATTACAAATTGTTGTCATTTATCTTTTGGCGTACTGAGTAATGATTTGTCTGTCGATTCATCTCAAGTAGTGCATTGTAGGTTTTGGCTTGGTAGTCGTTCCTGGCTAACATCAGTGGTTTATGCAAAGTGTAGCAGAGTTGAGAGAAAGGATTTATGGAAGCTCCTTACATATTTTAATCCCTCACCAAATGAACCTTGGATGATAATTGGAGATTTTAACATTATAGCTGAATTGGGAGAGAGAAAAGTGGGCAAAAAGCCGGATCTTGGAGCTATGTCGGACTTTCAAAAGATGATTTCAGAAAATGCTTTGGAGGACCTAGGTTATGTAAGGTTCGAGTTTTACTTGGCATAAGCCAAAAATGTGGCAAAGATTAGACAGGGCTTTCGCCAATATTCCTTGGTTGCACAATATTCCTTGAATACACAATATTCCGATCACGCTCCATTGCTAGTTTCTTGTGAACAACAAATGTGATGTGGGTAAGATATCCATCTTTCAAAAGCTTGGTCCTATCTTCCTGGGAGAGACTTACCTATAAGTATGGCCTTAAAATTTGTCAGCTTAAACTTAAGCGTCTCAAGGGTGATCTTAAAGAATGGAATAGGAAACAACTTGAAGACGAATAAAGTATCGAGCAAAATCATCTCAAAAATTCTCTTGCGAAGATTAGCTGAAATTTTGCCATACAGATTATCTGCGAATCAATCGGGCTTCCTCAAGGGCCGGTTGATCAACGACAACATCCTACTTGCTCAAGATATGGTGAAGTCTTTGAACAGGAAGGTGTAAAACTTAGTTATCAAGCTCGACATGGAAAAAGCCTATGATCGTCTGAGTTGGGACTTCATGTTCGACATTCTAGGTTGGATAGGATTTTACGCCCATTTTCTTGGAATGATCTATCGTTTATTCTATTTGTGTTGGTTCTCTGTCATTCTAAATGGATCCCTACAAGGTAATTTCCACTCTACGAGAGGTTTAAGACAAGGAGACCCACTATTTCCGATTCCTTTTGTCATCCTATCGGAATATTTATCACAAACGACTTGATGGGTCGTCGACCGAATATGCAATATCAAGCTGCCTCGAAAGTATTAGTTTCCCATTTATCTTTCGCAGACGATTGTGTCATCTTCACCAACGGTTCTTCTCGGTCGTTAAATAAGCTAATGGACTTCCCTTGGCATTATGAGTTAGTTTCAGGACAGAAAATTAATTCACAGAAGAGTGGGTTTATTCTCTCTAGATCAGTGGGGGAATATAAAGTCAAGCTTGTGCGTAGTATTACAAGATTCAAAAGCTTAGACCTCCCCCCTAAGAAAAAGCGGGTTCTATGTTAAAGGTTTTTTTAAAAAAAAAAAGAACATTACATTGTACTGTTTGTAAACTTTCTTTACTTGACAATTTCTGATCATCCGTAACAAGCTCCAGGGTAATTTCTTTAGAGCTAAGTTTCGATGGACCGTCAAAAGTTTGTCGTTGACAAAGAATTTGTTAACGGATAAAGCAGGTCCAGGGTATCACTTCCTTTCCAAATTCCAAACTTCTCTTCTCAAGACTCTCAGCCTCCCCTCTAAGCGGGTCTCTTACAGATCTACATTGGACATGATCAATCTCAAGGGCTGAAATGTCCCTAGCTTTCTCCTCATGAGATTTGTGTCTCATGCAAACATCGGATTGCTGTACAAGTAGAAACAGATCATCTTTGATTATGACCCCATCTGCGGCTGTTCCTTAGTCATTGGTTAAATAATTGGCGCCTAAGTCATATTAGATGCCAAAACAATATTTCGCAACTAAAATAATTAGTTGCTGAAAATTTAAGTCACTATTTGCCTTTTTTTTGCAGTAACTACAACATAGAAACCTCCGGTTTGAGGAAAAAAAAAACATATCGAAACTAGAAATTCGGTATTTTAAGTAATATACTTATGTAAACTCGATAGACTACAAGAGATTTAGTGTTTCGACTACTCTTTTAGGTTAAAATTTCTACAGCACTATATATATATATATATATATATATATATATATATATGATTCTACATAAGCACACTAGTTTGCCTTCAAGACTAACCAGCAAGACTGTATACATTGCCTTGTTAGGGAACACATTGCCTCTCCAAGTCGGTGACTTTTGGAATGGATGTTGTGGTATAGTACCAATAATTTGTCGACTATTCTTCTTTTGTTCTTATAAATGATACAGAAAAAATACTAGAGATCTTGAAAGTTGACAGATAATCAACTAACATAATTAGCAAAAAAGAAAGCATAAAATCTCGCCGATGAATTCGACATGCAGATAATAGAGTTCAAATTTTTTAAGTCCGCCTGAATTCTGCAGTGCAAGGTTGATACGCATCATCAAGTAATGCTAAAGTACCAAACTTTCTCCCGAAAACAATCGACTACTCTCTCTTTCATTATCACATAGTTCACCGATGTCATGGTGTACATCGATGTCATGGTGTACTGACAATTTGTCCTCCCAAGAAATATAAGATATTAATTTGTTCGCTGCCAAGAGTTTCTTCAGATCGCAACTTCAGAAATATTGTGATTTCTTTGCTAAACTGCTCCAAATTTAGTTTTTGTACTGCAGGAGGACTTGTATTTGTGATGTAGATATTATTATTGTTTAGAGATGAGTTGCCCTTGTGACTCTTGAGCGCAGGATGGAGCTGCAGTTTGACAAATGATTTAGTAATTTATGTATTTAGCCACATATTTTGATAACACTCAAACATATATATTCTTTATATTTATATTTTTCTTATAATTTCGTTAGTACATACATGATACAAGCATCATATTGAATTTATCCAGAGATTTGATGTAGATACGAGTATTTGTATTTAGATCACGAATCTATATAATTTGCAAATTACAAGTAATTCCAAAGATTCAGTCAGTTTAAACATTCATGTCACATTCGAGTCCATTAAACAATTGTATTTTCCTTTTTCTTTTTTTAAGAATAACCCATTTAGGATCATATCTGGCAGACTGAATCCGGCTCAACCTAGAAGCAAGCACTGTGGCAGAACCTATTTTGCGGTGGACTAGATCCAAGCATGTCTTTCTTTTGATGAAGACATACCTAAGATAGCCAATGAAGGAAGTAGGAAGAATAAAACAAATGAATACTGCTTCTTGGAAACAATCTTCCATAAAACGGCTGCTTCTTTTTGTTCTTATTATTCAAATTCAAAGAAGTTAATATGTTGTTTAAAATCGTCCCCCCGGCAGATTGTTTAGGTTCAATTGGATGACGGGGCCTTAACCTCTCTTATAGATATTGCTTTTCGAATTGCGACTACGATACTTGATATGAGCAGGAGTGTGTTCAGGTGACATGAGCAGGAGTGTGTTCAGGCCAGAAATGCTCGGCAACAAGAGCGTTATTGATGATAGAGTGAATGGTCTCTATGGTTTTCTCTAGTAAGGGCATAGTTTCAAGTACGACCTTCTCCTTCAGTAACAAATAAGGAATAAAATTGGATAAGAGTTGGTCAAAAGAGTATTAGCATTGACCGAACCAGTTGGGTTACATATTCCACATTATGACAAATGTTTTCGGCGAGTGATGGAGCCGTATTTCGCTGAACTTGGACCTTGTCACATGTAGATCTTGGTGATAGTACCGTGCCGACAGTCGAATATGTATTTATTTGTTATTTTTCAAAAAATAAAATTCAAATATAAAAATCATGCAGTTCATACGGTACGGATAACAACTGTGATAGGCACATGATTTTCAGCACAAACCGTACCGACTGACATGTACAACTATAGATATGATCTAATCAGAATTTGAACATACACCCTATGTAGCCAGTGGACGCGGAACATGGTCGGTGCCACTTGTGGGCTGGTTACAAACAGTAAAAATATCATGATGGGAAGCAAACAAAGCACTTTCAAGTGGAGTTTTATGACTTTCGACCATAAAAGCTTCTTTAAAAATGCAAATTACAAATTACTATATTATTACTAAATAAAATAACAATTTTAACACACACACACACACACACATATATATAATATATATATATATATATATATATATATATATATATATAGTTGTTACATATCCATCTTTTAAGTTCTTTTATAATTTAAATATTTAAATAGTCGTCGTTTAAATATTGCTAACTTGGTTCAAATGGTTCCAGTCCGATTTTGTCCAAGTCTTAATTATTCCGATATGTAACCAATGTTCAATCCTTTATCATGTCTGAGTGTAAAGCCGAATCGGTCCTCGGGCTGGTTATGATTCGGACAGATGAACATCCGAAGCGTTACGTTCAACTAAAACAATGACAAGTTCAAATATAATTTTGGGTCTTAATTTTATCTAAAAAGGATAATTAGAATGTAATTCTAGTTCATTGATTAACCAACAGCAAAGAGTTTTTAGTTATTTTCATGGAGCGGGCAAAAATTACTGAAAGAAAAGACATTTTAGCTGGTGAAATATGAGTCAAGGTGGTTGGAAAAAGGGGTGTCTTTGCAGTTTTTCACAATATTAAAAAATTAAAAAAAAAAGAAAAAAAAAACTGGAATAGGTACGAAGTTAGATCTGTGTTTTTTAAGAGAGGGATCAAAACGGAATAATATGACATTGATTTTTAAGAGAGGGATCAAAACGGAATACCATAAACTTGAGGGGCTGAATTGAGAACATATTAAAAAGCGAGGCTGAAATTGAATAAGACTTATAATTTCTCCAAATTGACCCCTATTGAAGACTCAAGTGAGGAACAACAAGGTCATTCCCGAACATTTATGAAGGTAGTTCTGTGTTTTGTTAATGGCCACAAGAATTCGGTCGGGCCATTAATCAGCGGACCTTAACACCATTAATCAGCTTCACTTTTTTGCTATTATTCTAATTGCTGGGCAAAAGCCCTCCCTTCTTATAGAAATTGAGTGGGGGAGGCATGTCACACCCCATTTCGGCTTAGAGTTACAAATCTAGTATGCTGGTTACTAGATCTACATAACTCATATAAAGCATATCGAATATGCTGGTTACGGTACTAGATATCCACATACTGATAATAGCACAACTAATATACTTAATGGTACCAATAATCAACCAGATCTATCGAGATCACAAATGTCCTTTTAGTAGTTCTAGAGGCGCCGATAGTAATGACGTCGTACCCGAGCCGATGACTATAACTCAATGTACAAGTTCCAAGATAGTGACTTATAGAAATTGTTTACTAAAGAATTATAATGTGACAGAATATTAAAGGCAATTTCTAAGGAATTTAGAAAATAATAAACGACTGGGAAAATATCTTTAACATCTCATATTTAGACTAGTAGTTCTATGAGTATTTATATCTACTTTACAACATATTTACATCTATAGGAATTGGGTTACACAAAAATACATAATCAAGATTTGTGGAAGTTGATCATCCATCTGATAATATTTTTACGGTGATATGTAATGTTACTACCGCTTATGATATTAGTGATAAAATTATATCAATTTCATTTGATAATCCAAGCAGTAATGTAAATGCTGCTGAACTTTTAACAAATGAGTTGTGTCCTATGTTAGATAGAGTTTTATTTCATATTAAAGGTGTATATTATATAATAAATTTGTATGTCGAAGATGAACTTCATCATATTCGTATATATATAAATAAATAAGAGATGTTGTTTTATATAAAAATTCTTCTTCTTATCGTTTGCAGAAATTTAAGAAATTATGTAGATTTTTGGTAAAGAGGCCTCGAAAGATAGTATAAGATGTATCAAATAAATGGAACTCTACATATAATATGCTGAAAGTAAATGTAGACAATAAAGTCGTTATTACAAATTTATACAACAGCAAGTGATCGAACCCTTTGCATGAAAATATTTGGAATATTACTCTAATGTTTAGAAATTTTGTACAAATATTTTCATATGCAATAAATATTTTATTCGATAGTTATTATCCAACTACAAATAAAGTTTGCCTATTTTAGTGCTAATAAGTAATATACTAGTACAATATAAGTAATGTAATCATTATTATATTTGGATTTCAGGTCAAATTTAAACTTTATTTGATTTCCAATGTATTAAAATGTTTGGATTAAGATATAAATCAAAGTTTTAATCTTTTACGACTTAAGTCTTCATGCTGGAAATTTTTAAATTTGTGCTGGCCAACCAGCGGCGCGTGGCTGCACACATTTCATAATTGGGTGTTATTCAAATATATTTACGTCTAATTTGTATACTCATTACAAACTTATGTATTAATTAGCAACTTTTGAGAAAAGTTATTCGTAATAATGTTTTAAAAGTTTATTACAAAATATTTAATTAAAAAAATTACTATATTTTAGTTTATTACTAAATTAATCTAATAAGTTCTTAATACGTTAGTAGTCTATCATATTAAAAATAATAATTAGCGATAACTATATTTAGATACTTAATAGCAGTCACCTTTTTCTTAGAGAAAGTGAAAATAATAGGAGCCATTAGCCCATTATCACCAATTATCACTATATCAAGGTAACTGCTGACTTAGCTACTACTTGTCCAGCCGTCATATGGTGTTCAAAATTATCGTGATAATATTTGAAGATTCACAGTCTATGATGGTCCACTTTATTAACACAGGAATCAAAAATATTAATTTGCTAAACTATAAAATGAATATTTCAGTAGTAGATATGAACTCGATAGTTTACACGATATCCATATTTCCACTACTCTTTTACTTGTGAAAAGACACAAACATACCTTCGTACATACATACATACATACATTTTATATATATATATATATATATATATATATATATATATATATATGAATCTGCATAAATTTACCATTTTGTCTTCAGTGCGATAACCAACACTGTAAACTTTGCCTTCTTCTTTGAGAGATGATTCACCATGTTCTTCTCATATCTTGAAAATAGATCGTCAATAATTTCATCTCCGAAGTGTTGAACAATCATTGGCTCTACCACAGACTTTATTATCTTTGCGATGTTTTGTGCGCTTAAAGATTTATTTACGACAGTTTCGTCATCCGAATCATCGAACGGGTCGCAATTCTGCACAAAAAATTGTTCTTGAACAAGTTCAAATGAGCCTTCACTCTTGACTACCAACTTTACTTCCTCCATTGAAGGTGTGTAAAATGGAAGGTCAAAAGCTTTCAATTTGTCCTCCTCCACAAGACCCTATTTGATATGGGCCACAAATATTTATTAAAATATATCAAGGAAATGTCAAATCTTGAAAATGTACAGTTGATATATAAATTTTTGCTTCACTTAATTAGCAAAAAGAAGCATAAAATGTTGCCGGTGAATCTGACGTACAGAGTCAAATTCATCTATAATTGGGAGAAAATCTGGAACATTTATTTCATCAATCTCATACAATATTACTAATAATTTATTTATTTTTCCTTCTTCTACTTCATATTATTTTATAATGATAATGAACGAAAAAGAAAATTAGAAACCGGTTATAGCAAGGAGGGATACCAGTATTACTGCTATATACCTCTTTGACCATGGAGTAGATAGCCTCTGCAAGTAATCCGAAAGTAGAGCAAAGTTCACTCCTTGTTGGATCTGAACTCTTCCTTCCAAGAAATGATAAGATCATTTGTCCCCCCTTAAGAGTTTCTTCAGATCGCGACTTCAGAAATATCGCAAAATCTTTGTTGAACTGATCCAAGTATAATTTTTGTACTGCCGGAGGACTCGTTTGTAATATAGATATTATTATTGTTTAGAGATGAGTTATCCTTGTGATTCTTGAGGCCATGAGGGAGCTGCATTTTGGTAAAATTTTCAGTATCCATGTACATAATATACTTAAAAAGATCAATATTTGCAAACCTGAGAGAGCCAGTGAAGGCAGTAGGAAGAATGAAACAAATGAACACTGCTTCTTGGAAACAACCTCCCATAAAAAGATCCCGGCGCACCGTAAACATAGTATATCGGAAAAGCATCCACCTCCATAGACTCCTTTATCTTCTTCTTATATGAATCTAATGAAGTGAAGATACTGTTGAAATCGTTCCCCGGTAGATCGTTTAGGTAGAACTGGACCTCATGACCTCTGTCTCTGTTATAGATACTGCTTTTTGATATCGCGGCTATGATATCTGACATGACCATGAGTGTGTTCGGCCCCGAGGAGCAGCCAAGATCTGCTGCAACTAGAGTCCCATTGAGTGTGGTAATGTTGTCTATTGCTTTCTCTAGCAAGTGCTTAGTATGAAGTATTGCCTTTTCCTTCAGTAACAAATTAAAAATAATGTTAGATAAAAAGTTAATAACAGAGACTTTTGGCATTGACCGAACCAGTCAGATTACATCTTTCCTATTATGACAAAGTTTCAACGAGCCGATCTAATTTTCAGTAAATTAAGATCTCGTACATGTTAACTGTGCCTACCATGCCGATATGCATTTAGTTGTTACTATTTCAAATCTAACAACGCCATTTCGAGTGAAGTTCATGAGTTTCCGCTACAGAGCTACTAGAAAATGCATTTTCTTACTCACTTTATACGTACTAGTGCCCGACTCTTACCCAAAAAAAAAAAAAAAAAAAAAAAAACTAACCTGGAGTTTAGAGTTGGAGGCATAGCTAGATGGACCAGTACCACCAACCATATGAAGTGTTTCTTCTACCTTCATTGCTCTTCTATTTTCCGGTGCAAGTTTGAACATATGGTTAAGTCTGGTACATATGTATATATAAGGCAGCATCCATGCATATCACATTTTTTTAATATTTGATAAAGTCTTTTGGTTGTCGGTTTGTCAATATACTAACAATGACAATTAAAGCAATAATAATCTTCTTTGCCCACTTTTGCCTCATAAAGCATGTTCATTGTTCATTTTTATTCTATTTTACTTTTTAAAGATCGAACATTCGTTGTCTTGTAACAAGTAACTTTTACCACAGATTTAGTAGACTACCAATACTTATCTACTACTAACCTTATCAATTATGATCACATAAGCTCGTGCATATGGGATTAATATAAGCACGAGCATATAGCAAAAAATCAATTAATTAATTTGTGATTTTTTTGAAAAATTTTAATATAAAAATTGTAAATTTTGATGAGATCTAAAATTTTTATATTGAAATTTTTTTTACAAAACATTTCTAAATATTTTTTTGGGCTCCAATTTTAACAAATTTGAAGCAGATTTTAAAACTGTTTTGAAATCCGTTTTAAATCAATTACTTTTTAGAGCCCAAAATACGCACTTAGAAGTTTTTTTTTTAAAATTAAAAAATTTAGTATTAATGTTATATATTTTATCGAAATCTATATTTTTATATTAAATTTTTTTTTCAAAAAAAAATATTATAAATTTTTTCTTTCTAATTATACACGCGTGTGAAATTTTTTTTTTTCTTTTCTATTCTCAGGTAGCAAAAAATAGCCTCTATCAGGTTAAGTTTTGGCCGTGGATCACTACGATCCGTCGGTTGAAATAAAACACGTGTTTTTGGCTGAAAGACGCGATTTTCGTAAAACATTTCTAGTAACTTTTTGCTCTCTAAACACTCGCGTGATCTCAGCCATTGGATCGTAACTATCAAAGTTCGACCTGAAAGGCTATTGTCAGGTAACATATATATATATTCATTTTAATGCAATTTGTGCAAAAGTAGCAAAACCAAAGTTGCCAACGGAAATCATCTAGTACTGTTTTTTTTTTTTTTTTTTTTTTTTTTTTTTGGCAAAATTGCCAAAGGAAATCATGCAATTTTTTTCAGGCTACTTTCTTACGGAACCAGTTTCATCTCTCTTTTTTCAGTCTAGTTTCCTCCAGCTGAGCTTCCGGTATATATTAGATTTATGCACCTAATGGTAATTCTACCTATGTCTAGTGCAGAACGTAAAATATGATTGTATTGTTATTAAAGCTGATTAAAGCCGGTGGCAGGAGGTTTTTGTTCAATCTTATGCGGGTCCCATAAGAAAGTAGACTCGAAGACTTTTCATATAAACTTTATTTCACCTCATTTAGTATTCTTAAGAAAAAATTATGACCGAAAAATTAAGACTCTATCAGGTTATACTGTTACGGACTTACGGGATTGTCTATATTACTTTAGTTTTTCATAAAGTTGATATTTTTTTTTTCGTTTTATAAGTTAAAACAACCGCTGGAGATATCTCCGTACGAAGTAGATGAATAGGGACCATTGGAGAAACGAAATAGAGAATAGTCGGAGAAAAAAATGAAGTCGATGAGATATCACCGGAGAAGATAGCCGAACAAGAGAGCAAGCTCGCCGGAAAAAACAGAGCGAGTTCGCCAGAAAAAGGAGAGAAAGAACCAGAGTGGAAGGAAGAAAGAAGAGAGAGATTTCTTGAGAAAAAACGACGTGGACATTTTGGTCATTTTGCATCGTAAAAGGAACACTGTTTGCTTAAAAATATATATGTGGCGTTGTTCGCTTAAAACTAATTAAGGGAGAGGGGGAGGGCACGGTTTGCCAATTTTGCTTTTTATATTTTATATTATCGTAAAAAAAAATTTGTTATTTGTGCGGCCGTCATAACTGATAAATTTATATATGGCATCGATTTATATTCTATAAATCGAAAAATTTCTATCTTTTAATATAGATATGTCCGAATTCTGTGTTATGAATTGAACCACGTTTTTAAACTCGTAATAAAGTGATTGTGATGGATCGAACACATTTATCACAAAATAGCCGTCCATCTTTCGGATGTAACAATGTACTCTCCTCTGTCGCAAACTCATGCATCATTTTTTCGTGGGCACATTTTTCACGAACACGGCTCCCCTGATGCTAACATATCAGGGTGTAGGGATTTCCTCCCATTTCAGCCGTCCGTTCAAATATACACGGATCTCAAAAAATCGTATTAAATTTTTCGTCCGTTTATTTGAACGATTTTTAGATATTTTTAGAAAAATTTTGAACTATAAAATTATACATCAAATTAAATTTTTCAATTTTGTAGTTTAAAATATTTTTAAAAGTATCTAAAAATAGACCAAATACGTGAACAAAATTTCCATCTAATATCTCATGATCCGTAAAAATTGTAACGTACCGTTGGGATGGA
This sequence comes from Xerophyta viscosa, assembly GCA_002076135.1. NCBI lineage: Eukaryota > Viridiplantae > Streptophyta > Magnoliopsida > Pandanales > Velloziaceae > Xerophyta > Xerophyta viscosa. Next base: position 132,971 of record MJHO01000097.1, on the reverse strand, counting down.
GGAAAATTCCTACACTCTGATGTATTAGTACCAGGAGAGCGGCGTCCATTTTTCACCTGTATTAAAGTACTACAGGGTCACGAGATAGACAATATGTCGTTTTCTTTATGTTTATATTTGATTATTCTCTTTTAGAACTTTTATGATTATATTACAATATGAACTACTCACGTTTTTTTTTCTTTTTTTTTTCTTTGAAGAAATAGAAAAGGTATAAAATTTCCCACTAAGTAAAATATCAAGAAAAGTGCTCGACAAATAGAAACAAAATCATAACTTACTGCTCCATAAAAAAAAGAAAATAAGATTATACCACTAACAAAAAAAAAACACAAATAAGCGTCTTATGGAGTCCTCCACCTTTCTAATCATTAGAATGGCCTAGACGAAATAAGACTTGTAATCTCTTTTTCGACATAATTTAAGTTTATGCTCAAGCTTAGAAAAAATTCTGCAGTTGCAAATTTTTAATGTACACCACCAAAGAGCTGCAAGATATATATCTGTTCTCGTTCTATTTTTTATAGAAAAATACTTTGCTTTCATTTAGTCCAAGTATTTCCTAAAGACGTTAAAGGGCTAGAGATGCGTAGTTTAGATAATAATTGAGATGTGTCCCGCATACTTTTTTAATACATTGTATGTAATTCTAATTGTATCGGAGTTTTGATGGCTCTGATAAATAGCAGTGCTCTATTTATTAGATGATTTTCAATGCAATGACAAACTAAAAAAGGCATATAGTTACATTCTTAAAATGTGTGTATGTTTAGATCATGTTTGGATCCCTGATAAGGGTAAGAGTTACCCTGCTAAATATGTTACCAGGGTAATAGACCGGTAACAGTTACCCATATTTGGATTACTAATACTTATTACATGTGTAATAAATTGGTAAAATTTACCCATGTTTGGATTATTGGTACTTATTATATGGGTAACAGATGACATAATTGGAATTAATGTCAATTATACTTAAGAATGTTATGTATAAATTAAAAAAATTATTTATAATAAATTATTTATTTTAAAATAGCCAATTTATTAATTTATTTATAAAACAAATAAAATTTTATTGATTCTTTATACACAAAATAACTAAATTATTTATATGTTTCTAAAATAAGTAATTAAATATTTAATAAAATAATAAATAAATACAATTTTACTAAAAGTAATAAATAATTTACTTATTTTATCAATAAAGAATTTGCTTAATTATTTATTAGATAATTTAATAAATTATTCACTTTTTAAGTAATTAAGTATAGGGGTGTGCAACCGGTCCGGACCGGACCGAACCGGACCGGTCCGGACCGGACCGGAGACCGAATCAAGAGGAGGAGATGGACCGCGGACCGGACCGGAATAGGACCGGTCCGGTCCGGACCGGACCGCGGAAAAGCTAGACCGAACCGGACCGGACCGGTTTGGACCGGTCCGCAGGTTCAAAGCTCCGTTGTGCTCCTGTGCAAAGCCTCTGTTTTGAGTTCATCAAGCCCAAATAGCTTCTGGGCTTTTGAGAATTCAAATAGGTTCAAAGATTCTGGGCTTTTGAGCTCATCAAGCCCAAATAGCTTCTGGGCTTCACTGCTTTCACATTATAGATTCCGGTCCTCGGTCCGGTCCACGGTTTTTCCGGTCCCGGACCGGACCGGACCGAGGACCGAATAGCATGCAGATCCGGGACCGTGACCCGGACCGAATTGCTACCGGTCCGGACCGGACCGGACCGAACTCACCGGTCCGGTCCGGTTTTTCGGTCCGGACCGGTATATGCACACCCCTAATTAAGTATTTAATAATATTGTTATTTAGTTAATTAAATAAATATATATATATATATATATATATAAAATAATAAATTATACTTAATTTAAAATAAATAAATGCTTAGTAAATATTAGTAAAATAAATAAATACTTATCTATTAAAAAGTAATAAATAATTTACTTATTATTAATTATTTTAATAATAATTTGTTTAATTATTTATTATGTAATCAATTAAATAATTTTTTTTTATTTTTATTAAAAATATATATTTAATGTCATTTTGTTAATAAAAATAGACAAATAAAATATTAAAAAATATTACTTATATAAATAATTATTTAGTATGTTTTAATAAAATTAAATACTATTTTGTTAAAAAGTAATACATAATTTACTTATTATTAATTATTTAATAAAAATTTATTAATTTTTATTTATAATTAATTAAATATTAAAATTTTATTTTTAAAATAAATTTTTTATTAATATTATTTAACTGTAGTTAACTAGTTTTTATTAAAAAAAATTAATAGTTTATTTAGCTATATATAATTATTAAATAAATTAAATTTAAAAAATAAATAAATAAAATAGTTAAATTAATATTTAATTAATTAATTAAAAATAAGTTAACTAAAAGAGATAAGAGAATGGGTAAGAGTTTGGATCTATGGTAAGGGTAAGAATTACCCTGGTAAATATGTTACCAGGGTAATAGACCGGTAACAGTTAACCATATTTGGATTACTGGTACTTATTACATGTGTAATAAATTGGTAACAGTTACCCATGTTTGGATTATTGGTATTTATTACATGGATAACAGATGACATAATTAGAATTAATGTCAATTATACTCAAGACTGTTATTTATAAATTAAAAAAATTATTTATAATAAATTATTTATTTTAAAATAGCTAATTTATTAATTTATTTATAAAACAAATAAAATTTTATTGATTTTTTATACACAAAATAACTAAATTATTTATATGTTTCTAAAATAAGTAATTAAATATTTAATAAAATAATAAATAAATACAATTTTACTAAAAGTAATAAATAATTTACTTATTTTATCAATAAAGAATTTGCTTAATTATTTATTAGATAATTTAGTAAATTATTCACTTTTTAAGTAATTAAGTATTTAATAATATTGTTATTTAGTTAATTAAATAAATAAATAAATATATATGTATATAAAATAATAAATTATATTTAATTTAAAATAAATAAATGCTTAGTAAATATTAGTAAAATAAATAAATACTTATCTATTAAAAAGTAATAAATAATTTACTTATTATTAATTATTTTAATAATAATTTGTTTAATTATTTATTATGTAATCAATTAAATAATTTTTTTGATTTTTATTAAAAATATATATTTAATGTCATTTTGTTAACAAAAAATAGACAAATAAAATATTAAAAAATATTATTTATAAAAATTATTATTTAGTATGTTTTAGTAAAATTAAATACTATTTTGTTAAAAGTAATACATAATTTACTTATTATTAATTATTTAATAAAAATTTAATTAATTTTTATTATATTATTAATTAAATATTAAAATTTTATTTTAAAATAAATTTTTAGTTAACTAGTTTTTATTAAAAAAAAAATAGTTTATTTAGCTATATATAATTATTAAATAAATTAAATTTAAAAAATAAATAAATAAAATATACAATAAATAAAATAAATAAAATAGTTAAATAAATATTTAATTAAATTAATTAAAAATAAGTTAACTAAAAGAGATAAGAGAATGGGTAATGGTTACATGGGTAAAGTTCTACCCACCTCTTGAGGTGGGTAGCACTTTATCCATGAATGGGGGTAAAAGTTACCCAATCTGGTAACACTTACCATCCAATCAAATATGGGTAAGTGGTGGTAAACATTACTCGAGTAATGATTACCACCCTTTTATCCATGATCCAAATGCTAGTCATAAATTTTATATAATGATAAACTTAAAATTCTAAATATTCTTGTATTTTTCATACTTTCAAAATTATATCTACTTATGATTTGTATAATAATTCTTAATTTTTTAAACTACACTTACCCTTTCACTATATACGAAAGAATCACCCTTTTGCGAGCAAATATGTGGCAAACTTAAATTGCTATCTAGCAAGTATTCATATCCTATATCTCTAATTTCAACATTTAGATTTTTCTTTTCCACTTGCTTAATTAGATGTTCAATGAACTTTTAGTAACTTATTTTAGCAAATAGTAACTTTTAGCACATTTCGCACATTTACAAATCTAGATAAGCTATTTTATTAAGTTGAGTTCGTTTTAATTGAATGAAGAGTTATGGAAGATTTTTTAATCTAAATACCTACAGTATTATTTATAAATAATTTTAAAGAGAAAATTAATTTAATTAATAATGAAGTGGAATCTAAAAAGAATTCGTTAAAACAAACTTTAGTTAAATTATTAAATTTTATTCATACTCAATGTAACTAAACTATTTTCTATAAGTACTCGTAAGAAGTAACTTTCCTTTAATCATTTTGGAGAATCAATCATATTTGGTATTGTGTACATATATTATGATTTCTTTTTCTAAAACACATAAAATTTTGTTCGAAAAAATTGTTATTAGTTATTTTAATACTAATGTATATGTATGTAAAATAGATCAATTTTATATAACTATTAATTATTTTATTTTAATCTTATTTTCTTCATCACTTGTTAACAGAGCAAGAATAACCACTTTTATATTATCTATAATAGTAACGCGCAAGATGGAGGTTTGATGGTATCTTATATTACAATATAACTATTTGTTAAAGTTAAAGAAGTTTAAACTATAAATGATAGTTATCATAAATATTATGTAACTTATAATCCATAGAAAGTTGAAAGTTGTAAACTTGTCCACTTTTGTTCTCCAATATATTTTCAATATGATTTTCAGATTAAATTTTTTTTTATTTTTCAATTTGTGTATCTTGATTTTTGAATATGTATTATTTTTTATTCTCTTCAAAATAAAGATGCTATATAGTAGATTGGTATAATTAAGAGAATAAAAAATTATTTTAAATTTAAGAAGTTATAAATTTTACTAATCGTAAAATTTAAAAATAATTTCTATTACTTTTAACACACATATTGCAGATGCATTGTCTGCTAGTGTGTGTGTATATATATATATATATATATATATATAGGTGCATTAATCATTTATTTATTAAATTCGTATATTTTATTTAATTTGTCTTAGACGTTTCACACTCTTCAAATTAGTTTCATAATTACATGTATTTCTTTAAATTCCATATCAACTAATGTAAATACTACATGTATTTCTTAAAATAAGAACAAATACCACATGCAATATTTAGAAGTTATTGAAGTTTTGATAGGTCAATTATATATATATATATATATATATTTGATAGGTAAGTTATCCAATTTCTTTTGAATAACATAGAGAGGATATTAGAATATTGCCTGCAATCATGAATTGTCGTGGTTTGTTTATACTCCATGGACTTGTTTGCTTGAGTGCCCATATACATGTGTACTAAGTACTAGTTGTCCAGCTAGAGAATTCTTCAAAATAGCCTTCTCAAAATATAATTGCGTACATCCTACTCTTTCCAAAACGGCTCAAGTGGGACTTCTAATGTGTGTTTACTTCGCGGAACTGGACAAACTTGCGGAAGTAGGAAGTCAGAACCGATCAAGTTGTGCTGTTTAATCAATGTTTAAAAAACCGGACCGGACCGGCCGGTTCAACCGGTTGAACCGGGAACCGGACCTTGGTCCGGTCCGGATGAACCCATCAAACCGGATAGCGCGAGAACCGGCCAGAACCGGTTGAACCGGGAAAACCGGTGAACCGGAAAAACCGGTTTAAACCGGGTTGGACCGGATTTTCTATTTTTTTATATTTTTTAAATATTTTTTTTATTATATTTATATATAGATAACATATATATATGTATATATATAAAATATATATATATATATATATATATATATATATATATATATATATATATATATATATATATATATATATATATATATGTCCCATATTACTTTTATCCTAAGTGTCGTCGGAATTTTTAATCTATACAAGAATCCTTTGTATAGTAATTTTGATCATTAAAAAATATATTTCTTATATTACAAATAAATATAAATATACATATATAAATATAAATATAAATAAATAACTATACATAAATATATATGCAGGGCAATCAGATATCAGATATTCTATTTTATTAAGTTAGATACCTTTAGTTTGATTTCGATGATAGTAAGTTTGTAAAATATTCTGATATATCCACTTACAGCCTACTATATATTAAATATTATTTATATATTTTAGTTAATTATATATTTTACACATACGGATTTAGCTTTTCTATAAATATTTACACATACAAATTTTATATATATATATATATATATATATATATATATATATATATATATATATATATATATATATATATATATATAACTGGTTGAACCGGTTGAACCCTCCGGTTCAACCGGTTGAACCGGAGACCGGTGGCCTCACCGGTTCGGCCACCGGTCCGGTTTTAAAAACCTTGTGTTTAATTGGCAGCGTGAACTTGCAGAACTCATATATGAGCTCCGTGAGTGTATAAGCGCAATGTCACCACTTCGTAATCAAAGGCTGCAAAGTGAGCGAAACTCGCGCTCACTCTCTTGCTTTTTTTTTTCTCCGCTCACGTTCTCGCGACTTCCTCCTCCCCCACGCGATCATTGTAGCTAGAAAAAAAATACCCTCGCGATCACGACCGATCTGCCACCTCCTGCTCCAATCGATAGTCGTTGCAAGCGAGGTAGACAACGGCAACAATTGTGAGTGACTTAGGCTCACCGATGGTCCGTCAGATATGATCCTCAAATTTTATCCCTAATTTCTACCATTTACTCGATTGAGATAGCAAAGCTAATTGTGTTCCATTATTTTTAAGATGTTGGATTTATGGGAAAGATTTTGTTCAAAAAATAATTATTATTGGGTATATGGTTTGGTTGGTGGTTATTTTTGCCGGTTGTTATTTCTATATTTGTTGTTGTTATTGTTGTGCTTGGTAGTTGTTGTTGTTTTTGGTGATTGTTGTTGTTGCTTGCTTTTATCGTGTTTGATGGATGCTATTGTTGCGCTTGTTGGCTAGTTTTAGTGTGTTTGCTGGATGTTGTTGCTACGAATTATAGCTGTTTTTTTATATTTGCTGACTGTTCTTGTTGTGTTTGCTGGCTTGTGTTGGCCATTGTGTGACTGTATATAGTGATGGTTGTGTATGTTACTGGATGTGTTTGCTGATCTTGTTGCTGTGTTTGCTAATCTTGTTGCTGTGTTTGCTGGCTGTTGTTTCTTGTTGTAAAACTAATGTTGTGCTTATTTAGTGTTGTGGTGCTTACTAGATGTATAATATTGTGCTAGTTACGTAGTTTGTGCTGGTTGTGTAGTAGTTATTGGCTATTGAGTATATTGCTGGCTATTGTGCAAGTTGTTGGCTATTACTGGCTGGCGATTAAGTATGTTGTTGCTGTATGATTAGTTACAGGATGTTGAATATATTGCTGGCTGTTGTGCAAACTGTGACTATTATGCAAGTTGCTGACTTTATGGAACTGGCTGGTTGTAGAGTTTATTGCTGGCTGTTGTGCTTTTTGCTGGCTGTATAATAGATGCTGGTTGTTAAGTATATTACTGGATGTTGTATTTTATGCTGGATTTGTATTTTTTGCTAGCTAGTTGTTAATATTGTCGGCTGTTATTTTTTTTGCATAAATTGTCATTGTTACTTGCTTGCTGCAAATCTTAAGATTAAACAGTTAGTCGAATATGGGAATCCAGCAGTTTTGCTGGCTTGTAGCTTGTTGTTTTGGTTGGTTCTTAGTACTGTTGTTGGTTGGTTGAATATGTGCTGATAGTGTTTGTTGGATGGCTCAATAGAGGGCGACCAACAGTATAATTCAACAACAAGCGATAACTCAACTATCACTAGCATTAATACACAACAGTTAGCAACAATACTCAACAGTTCGCAACTACTACACAATTAGCACCTACACGGTCAGCTACTCAGCTTTTAACTCAACCGTCAAAAATAACAATAAATATTTATATTGTGTTTGTGTTTAATGATTATTTAGAATGTCCGATGATTGAATTGTTGCTCAAGATGATAGCAAACCAAAAAGATGCTACACTAGAACATCATTTAGGCACATGTACTGGATAGCAATAGTATTACATCAATATGTTAAAACCTATTTTGTTTCTACTATATTACTGTTGGGTATAATTAGTTTAAATTCTCAAATACAAAAATAAACCCAATGACCCACTTTGAATTTTTTAGCATTGAGGGAAAATGCAGGGTGTATGGTGTAATAAAAAGAGCAATACATCTACAACGTTCAGAATTCCAATCATATGTCGTCAATGTTTAGCTTTTTTTTTATTCAATATACATTTTTAAACAAATGAGTTGTACACACATTATAATTTATGATCATTTAATAAGTTATATTATATTCTAAAAAATATTATTATTTGTATCTTTATTTCCATCTTTATGCAATACTAAAAGAATAGAAAATAACATATATACAAATAAAATACTACAATATTATTTATTGTTAAAAATATCAAATTAATTTATATATCATTTCCATCCTATTTCACATTCATCAAAATAAATAATGAAACTGTATTCTAACATCACTTCCAATATTAAGTAAACAATAATAATATTTTCGTTTTCCACTTCCATCTCAAATAAATAGGAAAATTTAAAATACCACTTACCAATCACTTTCCACTATGTACAGTTTATTCAGTTCTCACTTCTTCTTTTTTTAAGTTCCACACAAAATAAACAGCCCCTTAGCTGCTGTTTTTGTTATTGTCCGGAGAAACACATCATTTGAAGTTCTAACATACTTTTGCTAGATTGTTTAAATAAATTAAACATAGGAAGTTGGTGGAAGTAGGCACCCAGTGACCTTCTCCGGTAGTGTATTTGGTCCGGTAGTGTATGAACTAATCCAAACCAGTCCGATCTAGGACTCGGACATGTGGCACTAACGGCCTTCTGTCGATGGTCCAGACAGATTAAAATCGAGGACAGATGGTAAGTAGATTTATCTTAAAGTACTTTAGTTTCAAATTACTATATTATTGATATAAGTAAAATTATAATGTTAATACAATTTATGTATAATAGTAATCTATCTATCTTTTAAGTTTTATTATAGTTTTAAAATGTTAAATATATTGTTAGTTTAGTTCAAATTGTTCCAATCCAGTTGCATCAAAGTCTTAATTTTTCCTTTACGTATCAGACCAATCTTGATTCGGCCCTTCACCCGGTCGAGTTTCAAGCTGATCCAGTCCTCGGCCTAGTCCGGATTTGGACAGATGAACATCCCAAGAATTAGGTTAGTTAAAACAATAACACAAATTCAAATATAACAACAATTAACATACAATTAAAAATCAAGCTCAACTCGATCAATAAAACATCAAGTACAACTAAAACAACGGCAAGTTCAAGTACAATAGCATTGGAGATTATAGAAATCAAATTCAAGTAAAATAATATAATATTTAATTGAACCAACTGAAGCGATACTATATAGGTTGAACGGAGCACGAATAGAAGCGATAAGGAGCGATTGTTATACTTGTGTTAATGTTTCGAAGCTTTTTTTTTTTAATTTAGAGCGGACCATTCGGTGAATCCGGGTTGGCAACTACTCCACTTTCTTTTTCAGATTATCGTGGTGGAATATGTAATATAAGCGCTCATCCCTGTAAGGACCTAAAACTCGCAAAAAACCTCTACGTCCAGTAATGGACTAGATTCCGGATGGGCCGGCACATATATGAAAGAATGGGGAAAATGACTCAAATGCTGGCAGACCCACAGGTCCATTCATTCGTGTAAAGTAGGAAAAGACTTGGGCATGCATGCATAGACAGATTGATGGTCAGATGGTCTTTCTGTATTTTTTTTTTCTGAGTGTTAGTTGATTTTTTTTTCTTTTTATATTTTTGAAGGTGAAATGAGGCTTCGGATCTTCAAAAGTAAAAATTAGAAACTTTTCAGATTGTCAAATATGGATCCATACTACCCAAAAATATAATTCGCTAGGAGGGTGTATAAAATCGAGTATAATCATTTCACAATATTAAATTTGGATAAATGATAAATTAACTCCTGCTTTTCAAATATCTTCCAATTCACTCGCTATAAAAATAACTTGTTCAAATCAGTTCATGCTCAAAAACTTATAATGTTCAATGCGGCTAGACGTAGTTTTATTATCATAGTGTTAGTAACAGTATACTATAGCATTGGATATAAATATTTTGCCCTATCTATATTAGTATTATTAGTAGTGTATTGATACGGTGGTATAATGTATAATAATGTTGCCAAATTGAAGTTATGTTACTATAGAATAAAATTATGTTCTGGATATAATACTATCACTTGCGAGATTGATTTGAGAGAGATGACAGAGGCTTAGCTGACCAAATCATAAAACTTTTATTGATGCTAGGGAAGGGAAGTGGAGCAAGCCGAGAGTTGATCCGATTACGGTCTGTTCGAGCAAACCAAACAATTATATTGGACCATTTTCTAAATGTAAAACTTATAAAATTTGATAAGATTTATAATTTTGGTATTCAAAATTTTTTCAAAATAGTTCTAATAAGTATTTTAGGCTCCAAAATTTTGATAAATTTAAAACTAAATCAGCTAAAACTCTAAAAGCCAAAATACAACTTTAAATATAATTTTTCGTAAATATTTTGATACCAGAATTAAAAAATTTTATCAAAATTATAACTTTAGTGTTCAAACTATTTAAAAAAATGGCCCCATATAATTGTTTGGTACGTTCGAGCAAACATACTATAGTATACCCGATCAATTTTGGGAGCAAGCAAGGGGAAATGATTGGGTCAAAAAGTCACAATTCAATCTGATTGTAATAAGAGAAGAGGAAAAAGTGGGGAGGCTTGTTTATTTTCGAAATTTTACACAAATTAGCCCCTATATTTTATCTATTATTTTTGACACTTTAAAATACTTATTTAGAAGTATTTTTAAAAAACTTTCAATACTAAAATTATATATTTTGATGAAATCTATATTTTTTATATTTAGATTTTTTTCTAATACTTCTAAATAGTTGTTTGAGGCTCCAAAATTTAGTGTTGAAAGTTTTTTTCAATATTCTAAAAATAAAATACATTAATGTTGAAAGTTTCTTCCAAACATAATTATATAGTAGCCAAAATAACTTTAATGTATAGTAGCTATACATTAATATAGGAGTTGATTTGTATGAGTTTGAAAATTTAAGGACTTGATATGGCATTTGCCCGAAAAAGTGAGAGAGGAAAGCAAAAGGAGGGGTAAGAGACCTGCTTCAGAGCCAGGGAGAAGAAGAGGGGCTGAGATCAATCATTCATGTCTGATGCGGTAACATGTGCCTCAGATATTGACATAAAGGCATACATATATGACAGCGGCCAAATCTTTCAATTTTGAAGTTGCTTTTCTCTTTTTATTTTCTTCTTTATATATTTTTTTTATTTTAATAATATTGTATGTCTAGTGACAATACTATTATTCTATTACTAGGAATGATTTCACATGAAACTAAAAGTAACAAAGTTATACATGGCTTATGTGTGTGTGTATGGAATATTTAGAAAAATTTGAATTTATGGTATTTTTAGAAAAAATAACGAACTAGCTGTAGATTTATTATGTTCTAAGACTTCTTAATTCAAAGTTTTAGAAAAATAACAAATAATTATTAATTTATTTTCAGAATCATTGAACTGGATATCTGTATTCTCCTCCATTGGATTTTATTTTTGTTGGGGTAGGAGAAGTCATGCTCTCTCTCTCTCTCTCTCTCTCTCTCTCTCTCTCTCTCTCTCTCTCTCTCTCTCTCTCTCTCTCTCTCTCCACTTAGCCTGTAAATTTAAAAGCTAAGCAAGTAAAGAGCCCTCCATAGAACAAGACAAGATCTTCCCTGAAACCCATCTTACTTTTCCAATTCTTTAATGCTCCCAATGAGCTGCCCATCATGTGATCATTCCTCGGATTATTCTAACTTCACCCACTACCCAGCTATTTTTGCATCATATATACAACATAACAGACCTGAGATGCTTATCAAATAAACTGTAGTAGCCTTGCTTGGAAAATAAATGGAGAGAGTGAGGTGTTTGGAATGGAATCTGATCCAAGATCCTTCTTCATATCTCATGAGCTTCTAGGGTTTGTTCGTGCTTGGAGAGATCTCGGATCAGGCTTCATTCCTCACACCTTCCTTTCAGATTCTACAATGCAAGGGGTTTCCACCCAGGTGAGGTATCTTCTATCTCCAGCTCAATATATTGCTATCAAATTCAGCTCTCTTGTTATCAGATCCTTGTTTTTTTTTAATTAAATTGATTTTATTTTTCCTTTTCTTTTCATTTCTAGCTTGAGATCTACAACTATATATACGTAGGAATTATTAATAAAAACCTGTACGCTCATGTAATCTGTATATTGACTCATAACTATTGCAGAGACACCTTTTATCTGTAAATATGAAGCTATTTTCTCACAAAAAAAAAAAAAAAAATTAGAAGAAAAAAAACTAAAATTATGAAGTCAGATTATATATCATTTAATATTGTCAAGTTTTGAGCTAACTTGAAAAAAGTTGGTGTTGACTATCCAAATAGGGTTACATTAAGGCATCTAATGATTTCCCATTATATACATTTGGTTTGGTACTTAATGTATTTGGAATATGAGTTACAAACAATATCCCTTTGCTGTGTAATTTTTGTTTTAGAATACGTGTGAAAACTGTCTTCATAACCGCCGGCACGTTTTACTACGATCATCCTAACATATAAACTTATACCGACCTATGTTCAACCAATCTAAAAATTCCAGTCTTTTTGTCTGTATAGATCTGAAAGTTTATGTCACTTTAGAATACATAGCATAAATATCCTACACCTTACATATAGCACTTGTGGATTTTGAATCTAAGACTTCCACTTAACGAGATAAAAGCTCAGTCATGCATCCTAGTCATCTTGAACCTTTGTCATACGTAATCCTTAAACTTGTAAAACTGTATTATTGGTCGAGGCAGAAAGGAATTCCTTATGCATGCAACATATTTGCTCGTAAATATTTTTTAAAAAATACTTAAAATCGTGATCATAAAGCTAGTTTTCGAAACGAATATGATATCTTTGGTATTTTTCTCACATGTAAGGCTGCCTATTTTTGTTAATTACAGTGCAGGTACACCGTGATTCGTAGGCACAAAAAGTCTATGTTCTTGGTGAGGTTGCTCGGTGCATATGTATGGTTCCTTTTATACCGAGTCACCAATTTGGTCGGTTTTACGGGTCCAAACCCGATTTTTGTCCATTGAGGGCTAAGGCGTGAAACCGGAGTGGGTTCCAAGTCCCGCAAAACTACACCAAATTGCACCTACAACCTACTTTATTTGGAATATATTACGACCGTCCTCTCAAATATTTTCTGATAATAAGTAAGACGTCGAAGTCTTACTTATATATTTAAAAAAAAAAAATTTAAAAAACTTTCAATACAGCATAAACCAAAATCGCTTTTTTTCTAATCCAAAATCATCCAACAAAATATTATTATATATATATAATTTTTTAAAATAACTTTTTTTTTAAAAAAAAAGGAGGGCTATCAGGGTATTCTGTAAAAAAGTTATTTCTGTTATTGCAGCAATGTTGGTGCCTTTGAAGATATTTATTGCTAGTTATGGTGATGGGGTTCTATAACTTGAGGAGGCAACCAATGTTCAAAGATCGAATGCCCCGTTCGCCATGAAGAACCTCGCGAGGCTGTCATTATCTGATCACGTTCAAGATATAGATTCAAGATCGGCGTAAGATTGGAATGTGAGCTTGTTGGACCTCCACTATCAGAGACGGAAAAACATAAGCATATAAAGTTCTCTAAAAAAAAAATTTAAATCGGCTCATAATTGAACAAGTTCGCCGATCATGAATTCAAACCCGTCCAATCACCGCGTAGTATCAGCATACAACAAAAGATAGATGAGTAACTAAAAACTTGAAATTTATGAACTCGAACCGAACTGAACCTCAAAATTTTGGTAATTTTGCTTCGGATGGAGTCGTTATTGGGATTTTTCTGTGTAGTACTCAACCCTTTATATTGAATTGGAGATCATCCAAACCATACCGAGTGTTTAGCGAAGAATATGAATAGATCATATGAACCCAAAAGCTCAAACACCAACCCGAACGGAGCACAAAATTAGACTTTCTACGGTTCATTCGGTTCGATGTTTTGCTATAAACATGAAACTTCTCTCTCCGTTTTCCTCTCTTGCTTTCATCTCCTCTCTTCTCCTCCTTTCTTTTTTCCTCTCTTTCTTTCATCTCCTCTCTTCCCCGCCTTGCTTTTTTCCTCTCTCTCTTCCTTCATGAACCACGCTTGCACACCGTAATGGTGATTTTTCAAAGAAACACACCATTGAACTTTGTGGGTAATTTTTTTTTTTTTTAATCTTGACCGCGAATTCGACTTCTATCCTGCATTTTGAGCGGATATTAAATGATAAACGGCAGACTCTTCCAGCCAAATATTCTTATTCTTAGGTGTTCATAGGTATTTGGGATATTCGTAGATGTTCATATGTATTTTTTTTCAGAATGAGAGCTTTTTGGTCTTTTTATACGGTAAATGGGCATATTTCAGCCAACACCGATTGGGAGGATAAAAAATGCTAAATCTAATTAATGGGGCATAAAAATTCAAATTGTCCATCAATACTGGATATACTTATATATTTATATTAATAAGTTATTATTCATTAAAAAATTAATTTGGTATTATTTTCATATGAAAATAATATAATATTTAGCAAAAAAAGTAAGATTTTAATCTTTAGTTCATAAGCCTAAGGTCCGACCCGACTTCAACCCAACCTCACTTAAACTAAAGTGGTCCGAACCCATTTAGGTCCGGCCGATGAACGCACCTAGTTAGACTGTCCATTCAAGATGTTGCTTAAGCATCTAATTGATCCATGGAATCCAAAATGCATGCTAAAGTGCCAGTCACATGAATATATCGCATTAAAGCCAACTCATGTTATAACCACCTCAGCTGTTTTGTTGAAAAATCCTGTAAATTATTCCAAATAAGTCTCCTAAATCTAGGTTTAGCGGTGTGACGTATACGTCATAAAGCACACGTCGTATGTTCGAATCACACGGATAACTTTAAAATAAAAAATAGATATTTTAATGAATTTTTAGCTGAAGTTGTTAATGTGGTGGCCGAACAGAACGCTAGTATTCCGTACCTCACTCGAGGTATATATATCAAGCCGAAGTTTTACTTTGAAAACTCGATTCTAGCCCAATGAGAGCTCATTGTTAGAAAATGTTGTCCTTAGTAATATAGAAAGTTGGTGCAACCAAAATTTTTCGCCTTATTATCTAAAATTTTTTTTTCCAAATAATGGTTTTTTATTTGTATTATATTTGTTGAAAATAGTGGTTGATCCAATCCCATTCGAAAATGAAATTCCAAATATGAATTTTTTTTTTTTTTTTTAATTCCGTTTACTTCCATGGTATTGAGTAAAAATATCAATTCTCATTCAGTGGAATTAATCATAATAAAATATTATCCAATTCTGTTCCGATTTCAGAATATTCGGATTCTGATATTTGTTTCGATTTCAACCTCAAACCAAATATTATATCAGACAAAAAAATAATTAAACTCCTCCAACTATAATTAGCCTTTACCTTGCGTTGATCTTTGTCCTCAGTCCTCACCATGACAAATTGAATGCTGATAGTTAGTGGAACTTATTACTTAAAAAAGTTATGGATCCAGCATAAAATTCAAGAGCAATGCTACAACTTGTGAACATTTTATCCGAAAATTTGCCCCTACGTCTTTTTTTTTCCTACCTCGGATCGGTAAATATGCGATTTAATGATTCCATAGCAAGAAAAATATATTCGGACATATTTTTAGATATAGTGGCAAAAAATTCAACTACAGTAGCAAAAAAATTAAATAGAGCAGCAATAAACTAAGTAGATCAATAGCTTCAACAATAACAGCAGTAAAAATCTTAATGGATGGGTGTTTGGACTGTACACAGGTATATTTTGAATGAGACTGTTTCGAAAGAACTCTATGTTTGGACGCCCACCACTCAAGCAAATATGTACATAAGCACCCAAACCAGTCAGCCCGCAAAGTATAAATTTAAATGACATCTCTTGAGCACGCCACGAGACGAAGCATTCTACGAATAAACGTTAATAAATCCAAAACAAACACCGAAAAATAAGTAAGCAACAAATGCGAGGGAACAAGTAAAGAAAACCAAATACGTAATCGACGGTTTTCATAACATATCAACAGCTTTATTTTTAAAATAGAAATGCTATTCGACCCGATGAAACAGCCTCAATAACGTTTCTCCAGGTCTTGGGAACCGTAAATCGTTCGAAACGTGGCAAATACAAATTAAACTATTTTTCAGATTAAATAATCCGACCTAATTCGCTTTGCTAATTTTCTAATTTGGTTAATTCCCGCATCTCTGTTGTTAACAAAGGTCAAAAACTCCAGCGAGATCCAGCCCACAAAGATTTCCACGATACTGAAGACAAGCCCTCCACCATCCCTTATATATATATATATATATATATATATATAATATATATATATATATATATATATATATATATATATATATATTGAAAATTAGTATTCTTAACTAATATAAATATAACGTAAAATTATAATTCTTTAATTTTTTAAAAAATTGATCAATTTTTTTGTTTATGCAAGTTAATGTTGGATCAAAGTTAATGCCGCCTCTACTTTCAGAAAAAATAAGGAGAATTTGCATATTAGTTTTGGCACTGTTTTAACTCTGCCATAAAACTTTTATTTAAGCCCATTTATATTTTACATCCTAAGAAACATTTTTAAAAAAAAATTGAATAAAAATATTATATATTACATCAAAATCTACTTTTTCTATTTAGAATTTTTTTTAAAAATTATTTTTAAGTATATATTTTGAGTTTTCAAAGTTTTAACGGATTATCTAATAATCCATTAAGATTAGGAGTCTCAAAATATTTTTTAAAAAATTTTAAACAATAAAATAATAACTTATATTAATATATTCAAAATTGAACTAATAGTAATCAAATTATCTTTGACACAAATTGTGAGAGAATGACTTTTGTAAAAAAAATTGTGACAGAAAAATTTGTACAACTTTTAAAAAAGACGGATGTGGTATTTTTTTTTAAAAGGTAATATGTGTGTTTTATTATTAATGAAATTTTAAGTAATTACACATAATACGATGTTGAGTTTTTGTGGCCTCAGTTTTTTTATATATTAATATGTTCACAAAAATGCTCAGATTATCTAGGATGATTAGTTGAGATTTTCACATTATAAAATAAAAATTTTAGATTTGACTCCCACAAATATTTCCATTCATACTTCGTACAGTATATAATACAAATGTTTAGATTTATCCAATAAAATATAAAATAATATTATATATAAATTTATCTATTAAGATGATCGTACTAAAATGAGTTGATCATAGCATCTAAAAGAATGTTCATAAATAGATTTTTCACTAACTAAATGTATCGAATTATTTAAAGTATATAAATATATCAAAAACAAATGGAGAAAATTAATGGAAAACGCAGCTCGAAATGTCCAAAATTAGCTCGAGCATTCGAAGGACGAGGACTAACGGAGGGAAAAGGAGCTTGCATAATCGAACCCTAATTTTCTCCGAATCCACCTACCAAAAATTCCAATCCCAATCCCAGCTTCTATTTCATTTTATTAACTTCTTCTCAAATTGATGTTCTCCCCTCCTTCCTCTGTTCTTTCGATCCCAACCGATTACACACGTTAGGAGGCGGAGGAGGAGGAGGAAGAAGCTGTTTTAGTTTTGATTTTAAATGTTTGTAGTTCAAATGGCTCAATTGTAACAAAAGGAATCGCGAAATCTCGAATTGGTTCTGTGGAGATTGCTCAGGTTTTGATTCGTAGGGGATTGAAAAGCTAGAAAATTCGGAGCTGGAGTGATCCGATGGAGTCTGATCAACCTCATCCTCTTCCGACGTTGCCGGCGCCGGAGACGTCACGATGCTGCACGTGCACTTGCCAATGCTGCCCTTCGCGCACCATGTGGCACCGTTCCGTGAAACGCCGACTTGACGATGCCTTCGCCGCATCCTCGCCAGCGTCTGTGGTGATTGTCGACGACGATGTGCCGGCGGCTCGCGTGGAGGCTGAGAACGAGGTGGCGGCGCTACGGGAGGCATTGGTTTCTCACCAGCAGACGGTTCAGGAGCTGTGCGCTGAGCTGGAGGAGGAGCGCAGCGCCGCCTCGACGGCGGCGAGCGAAGCTATGTCGATGATTCTCCGTCTCCAGCGTGAGAAGGCGGAAGCCCAGATGGAGTGCCGCCAGTTCAAGCGCTTAGCAGAGGAGCGCATGGCACACGACCAGCGAGAGCTCGCCTCCCTCGACGACCTCCTCCTCCGCCGCGACCATGCTCTCCACTCGCTTTCCCTCCAGCTCAAGTCCTACCGTCTTCGCCTTCTTTCTTTCGGCATTGACCCCGACTCCCTCGACCTCTACTCTGCCACCGACGTCCCTGGCACTCCTATTTCCTTGCCTTCTGAAACACCCAAAGCCAATGCCGACGGCCCACTACCCACTGGGACTCCTTTCAACTGCGCTGCAATATTCCGGCAGACCTTGAAGAAGACTACTATGAAGAAGACGAGAACATGGAACTCGAAAATTACTGTGAGACTCCATTGATACACGAAGACCTTCAGAACCTCCATTACCGAGTTAATCAGCTTGAACGAAATCCCAGCATGCAGCCTCTGAACTGCTCGGCTGCCGCACCTGCGGCACATCTCCAGCGATCCTCCACCGACAGCTTTAACTCTAGGGAGGAGCTTCCCAACCGTGGGATCAGTTACTACGATGATAGAGATGATGGGGACCGAGTTTACACGATAGATGCGGTTCACGGGCCACCAGTAGTTGCCAGTGCGGGCAATGAACCCATTGATATGCCGTCGGCGGTGAATGAAAGCAAAGGGACAAGCTGGGTTGCAGGAGGGGAGGAAGAAGGGGATATCAAGAAGTTGTATGCAAGGCTTCAGGCGCTAGAGGCGGATCGGGAATCTATGCGGCAGGCACTCATCTCGATGCGAACGGAGAAGGCACAGTTCGTTCTGCTAAGAGAGATTGCACAGCATCTCTGCAAGGAGGTTGCGGTGCCTCAGAAGGTCATCAAGAAGCAAGCTTCATTCATCCAGAGGATATCTGTCTTGTCTGTCGTGAAGGTACACCTTCTTTGATTCTTAATTTAATGAAGTTTTCTGGTTTAATTGAGCATTCTGGCTTCATGAAGTTCTTCAATTCTATCAAAATTTCTATCAAATAGAGCATTGGCAGTGGAAGTAGCTTAGTGGAGAATAATGTTGATAAGATAATGATACAAGGCTTCACTTATTTTCTCTGGTTGTCATAGGTTTGCATGATTTATTGCTAATAGTAACTAACTCAGCTATTAGTACGCAAGATGGATCTCCCATCGAAATCTCGTACCTGTTTCAGCAAGCACTACCGTTGCAAGCCTTTTTAACTCTGCCGTGACTAGTGCTATCTATGTTTGTATTGGACATAAAGAACTCCGTAGCTGACTTTGACCAACAATCATTCTTAAGAGCTTTTGATTTAGAGTTTCCATGATGACCTCTCAGTACTACAAGTATACACCGTATTCCGAAACACTATAAAGTCTTAGCAGCAATCGAAAATGAAATGTAGGTCGAGTGATTAATAAATGGGTAGAGGGTTGACAAAATACGTAAGGATTTAATAAAAGACTAATTTAATAAAATTTGCTCCCAAATGCCAGATAATGGGTAGAGGATCGATAAACATAGATGTAAAGCTACAGGAGCCTTTGGAACGGGAAATTAGGTCTTATGGTGAAGATTGGTGGTAAAGCTGACAGATGAGGCGGGTTTCGCGATGTGGTCGAAGCAAACGGCATTTGAACATTGATGCCTCAACAATTACAATCAAATGGAGGAATGCCTCACCCACAGTCAAAGAGCTTGCCGACGCCTAAAATAACAAGTCAAAACAATTTACAAATCACTTGCTGGCATTTGGGCAGTAGAACTCGAATAAATTAATTAAATATTCCCGGTGGAGGAATAGAGCTTTGGATGACAAAAGAGAATTATGAGGGCTATTTAGAGAAGAAAAGGAAACAATGAAACATCAAGCGAGGGTTGGGTTAACAACGTTAACGGGCCCAAAACATTTGAGAAGTGCAAGAGAATCTGCACATTCAGATTTGTACGAGCAAATCCCAGCCGTAAAATGGATGAAAACAGAGGGAATCAAGACTGGAGGGGATCCAGACACCTCTTCTGTTTGTTAAAGTTCATTCTTCGGTATCTTTTGGAAATAATCTAGCAGCATATTCACAATCCTGCTATATTGATGAATGACAGGTAATATTATTAGCACTTACTGATAACTACAGTCAAAACGGCCAATTGAAACAGATATTTTCTACACCACTCATATGAAGTGTTTAACAGCTCTAAATGTACTAGTATGCAATATCATTCACATAGTTGGATGCCCGTAGATATAGGTTATCTTGTGCTTGTGTATCATGACGTAGAGTTCTATTTTGCTGTATCCTAATTTTAATTTGCTGGTTATTGTCTTTGAGAGTATTTTTTTTTATTTGTTCTAATTCTCACTCCCGTGTGCATGTCATACAAAGCCAATGAAGAGGAGATTTTGCACTAGGTAGAATATGGCAATGGTGTAGTAACTCGACTGTTTAAGTCTATGCTTCTTAGAATGAAACTACTTGTTTTTGCTAGCAAATCTATGCTCATTATGTTACGTGTTTCCATCGTCCTTGTTTTATTTTATCTTTTTTTTTTAAAGACTTTTATGGGAAAATCCTGCCGTACTTGTTTTGTTTGCTATCCACTTCGCTTACTTGCTATCCTCTTTTGTCAGTTTCAGTTCTTGCATTTTAGCTTTATGCTTTTCACAAACTTCCTTTTTTTTTGTGATTTATATTGGGTGTCCTTTCTTTGCCTTTTTCTTTCTTCCAGTGGATCATGTCATTCGTATTCTGGAAAAGAAAAGCTACTCGTAACAAGTAAGCCAACAAGTGCTCATTATAAGTTGTAGAAATTTGTGTTTAAGGGTCTAACCTGTATACTATTCAATAAAATGTGTCAGGTATTCATTTGGACACTCAAACAACAACAATGGTTTGTTGCTGCTTTTAGAAAGATCTCCTTGTACAGGGTACTGGAGACGTCTCTCGAGATTACAGGAATAATTACAGATATCTCGTACGTGAAACTTACAATTTTACAACCTGATGTCCTTGATATTGATAAATGAAACGATCTGTCATACTGTTGTTGGATTGCATTCTTCTTTTTTTTTTTTTTTTTTTGAGTTTCAAATCCTGTATCAGGATTTTCATTTGTTTTACCTTTGTATTGTAATTATCTTTTAGTTAGGTTATTTGCAAGATTCCAACTGTAGAGTGGTTTGTATATGTATATTTGCATTTTCTTTTTTGTATGTAAAGTACATAAAATATATATATCCAGTGCAGTTGAATTCGAAATTTCGAATCTTTTATGACCTATACATGCTACTTGTAACTTATCTTGCTTGGTAAATGAATGTAGTAATTTGATATTGTGGTGATTTTATGTTGCATATATTTCCCAATGTGGTAAAGTTTCCAGTTTTATGAACTTATCTGCTGTCGATGCATATTATTATTCACGATCGCAAAGGGTATTATCATTCCTTATTTTTAGTCTTTTAATTTTATTTATCTCGTTCATCGATTTTCTCATACTTAGACTTCACCATGGTGGACTCATGACTTAGATGTTATTTTTGTATCGACTTTTGCATGCTTAATCAGATATTTCATGTGTGCTATTGTGCTTGAAATGGCTGTGTACATTCTATCATCCTCATCACCCACTATTTAAACTACTCTCGAATCACATCCATTCATTCCTACCAAGTGAGAAACTGAATTCCACATTTGACTGCGAAGTGGGTTAATTTTTTATAATTTTATTTCTTTATATATGGTGGGAACTGAATTCATTCATTTTTCTGTGCAAAGTTAACAGCAAACTTTACTTTCAAGTTCCATGAGTTCACTCGGTTCCGCGCGAAGTAAACAGCTCTAAATGGAAGTGTCAAACTTTGAGTGGCTCACTGAAAGGATGCAGGAATAGAGAAACCTTCTTAAAAATGGTAAGAAACAACCACGGATGTTACATATAAACATGTACAGAAGGCCGTATAATTTAAATTTGGTGGTGATACTGATTGTGCTAAGCAAATTTATAAGACAGGTTCGACCTTGCGCGATTTGTCTCGTTTGTTGCATTTTTTTACACTTAAATGTAGCCTCGTCTTAGAGTAATTATCTATTAAATTGTTGCAACCATAAAAACAAAACAAAAAAAAAAAGTAACTCAACCATGGATTAGGATGACGTTTAACACCCTCCTATCCTCATTAGCCATCTCAAGACTATTTTTATTTTAAATAAAATTATTTTTTTTCTAATTTTACGAAAATAAAATATGGTCATCAGTTAAAGGGGCTACTGAATGCCAGCATGGCAATGCAGGAAGATGGTTGCTGGCAACCGAGCATTCTGGTATAACCCGAGCGCAATCCCCGTCTTCATTTATTTCGTTTTTTCTTCTTATCTTCTTTCCTCCGCCTTCTCCATTTTTTGATCTTTTTCTCAAAATTACCATATTTTGATAAATTTCATAGATCGAAGTTAGTATTGACTAAATATACCAATTTCAAGGAGATCTACAAAAAGTCACGAGCCTCTACAACATGAGCCAAGTTGAAATTCTGCAGCATATTTAGTTCTGTTGCATACAGTGTATACGTCAGGATATGTCTACTTTCCAGTTTATGTGCATGGTCCACCTACATCCTATTTTGGTGGATACGAGCAGAGTCCATCTAATTCACATAATGGAGGATATGAACATGATATCTCTGCTTTATTTACGAGGAATCTTGTACCGTCGATCCTACTCATCTTACTCAGAAGATATTCTAATAGCAACAGGAGCCGGAGCCAGAGCCACCTTAGCCGCAGGAGCTGCAGGAGCAATGTTTTAACAGATTAAATTTTTTTAAAAGGTCAAAACGAGAACATTATAACAATCCGCTTACCAGACTTTAACAGCACTACTAATCTCCGACTTCTTGCCTGTCCACCAATCCATCTTCACGCGTTGCCAAGCTCGCATTTTATTTTTATAAAATATTTTAAAATATATTTTTATTTAATTAATTTCAAAAAAAAAAAACTCTCAAGGCGTAAAAATTGTTATTTTTATAACTTCCCTAGTGTTATCGGTCCGACCTCTTTTCTCAAAAAAAAAAAAAAAAAAGGGAGAAAAAAAATAAACAAGTCAATTATTTCTATAGTTGCATTATTTCAACGAAGTTTCAAAAACAAATAACATGAGCAACTCCTAAGGTAACCAAGAACAAAGAGAGTAAAAACAATGACAAAAACTGCATAAATCTAGTAACCTTCGTAGTAAGGGTGGTCAAATACCAGTCTGAACTAAAAAAACTAAGTTGGGCCGGTATGTACTCTTACCGTCTCATCTCACCGCTGTCATAAGAATATACTTTTACCTAGCACCTTATACGGCAACTTAACTACCCCCCATTGGTAATACCACTTGTTTTTTTGCTAAGCTCAGTCTTTCGAAAGAACCCTCGAAGCATAAGCTAAGAAATTAAAAGAGGGAACGAGAGTAAAGAGAGTACTCTAACGCTCCTACAATTCTTACTCAAATTCAAATTTTTCAATAATTATAAACGAACGACCCCTTCCCTATGTATAAAGAGCCAAGGTTCCAGTAAACGGTTAAGATTACATCAAGCCTACGACTACGATTAAGGCTATAGAATATACCTACTGTCCTAAGCAACCAAGTATTCATTAAAAAAAAAAAGATAATTTTTCTAGACAGACTTGTCCTTATCTTGACAAAGGGCCAAGACAACTCCAAGGATATGGGCCTAATGCCTAAGCCCGTGATACCACCAACTCCGCGCCTCCTAACCGATCATTCATCGTTTCAATCAACCTCACTGTCAGCGGCTCAACAAGGTCTTCCATTTTGCGGCGTCGAGAATATTTGTGATTTTATGAGTTCTACTAAGCGCTCTTGCTAAATTGGTTTAACTGCCCTCTTGTTTGACAAATTTATTCACCAGGAGATAAGTGTTTTTTCCGAATTGCCTAAGAGAAGTATGCTAAAATTAGTGAACAGCAGATTAATATTGATACCATTTTAGAACAATTACAAAGTGTGTTTTATTTAGCCTTATGTTACAAAGTAAATTAAAAAAAAAAAATGTATTTTTCAACAAGTAGGCTCTTATGCAAATCAAATTATGACTGTTCTTATGTTTTTTTTTTCCCCTTTACTTCGTTGGATTTTAGATTTACCGGGTAGCTTCAGGTCTTGATGAAGGGAACAAGTAATGTCTCAAATGGATAGAAACCAGACCATTCTATGAACGAAGGTGTTCTCAGGTAAGATACGAAATTAGTCCTTAGTAGTTTTCTGTCACAGAACAAGAACTACCTTTCAGCATATATAACACTGTGGAAACATGATTTGCAATGGACAAATTTAACATAAACTTATGGCACTACTTAATAACAAATTCCAAAAGCTCGCAGCATACATACTACAGCAAGATAAATCTTCATTCATGAATATCTCTGTGTCCATACCCTAGCAACATAATACATGCATTAGCAGATGACACAAACACAGTGATATTATGGATGAACATGTAATAACAATAGTTAAGGATGCCTACATTCATACTTGTGATTTTCACATACATAACAAACATCTACACTATTGAATTCTCAATGCTTATCCTATGCTTTAACAGCAACAACAAAATCTTTACAATATGTCGGATCAGCCAGATGTTGTACCCAACTGTGCTTTCTTATGAACCATATGTTTCTTCAAATCCAAAATATAATAACAAGATCATTCTTCACATAATTTCGCCAAGTGGGTCGGCTCATCTCTAATAAGCACAGTGCTAATCCTAAACTTCATCTTTTTAAAAAAGAAAAAAAGAAAGAAAACTAATCTAGAAAAGGGGCGTAAGCTGTAAACCCAATTAAAAGCCAATCTTTGTCACTAAATGGTCTATAGTTTAACATGGGACATGATATACACGAGCCGTGCATGTAATAAAAATAAAGCTTCTTCCTTGATATTAAAAATAAAGTCAGTTTACAGTGGTAAGCTACAATTAAACTGCTACTGCATCACACAAGTAATACTTGTAGTATACAATGACAATATGATCTGGGATGCATCAGAAAGTAAAAGTGACAATAAAGAAGGCTTAAGTAAGAATGCATACTTTTAGCATATCGTCAGCATGCTACATTTCATTTTAAGTACTACGAAGCAACATTTGATCTCTTTCATCTTAATAGGCATGAAAGAAAAAATGCACAAGTCAAATAATACACTCACCACTTCGCAGAGGATGATGAAACCAACTGTAAGCTTGTCTTCAAGGTGAAATCCAGAGGAGCCCTGTGACCTTCTATCCGAAACTGAGAGCCGAGACAAGCTGAGGGTATGGATGAAAATTTACTTGATTAAACCAAAGATTCAGAAGACAGGCCCGATGTCCTACTGACTTGACGAGCTCCAAGACCTTTTAGTGCTTTTTCCTATCCAAATTTAAAATGCAAAGCAATAACAAAAAAAGGCATTCCAAAAGAGAAGTTTGGAAAGATAACTTGCAAATTTACGTGAGTAAAATGAATGTACAAAGTTGTAAGATCACCATATCAACTTTTGTTGGATTAGCCTTTTCACATCCCAGATGAACTTCAGCAACATGACGCAATATGCTCTGGCTAGATCTTTAAATCTTCTGAAAACCATGATTTGCAGTATTAATGGTGGTCGGATTGTAAGTCACTGAAGCCTCCTTATCACTAAGTGTAAACATCAGGAGTGTAGTCAGAACTAAAGAAACTTAAAGGCTCCAAATTACATGGCAGAGATAAATATGTCTAACATATATACCATGACAAAGAGTTGTTGTTGAGAGAATCTAGGTTCCTATCTGCAGACAGATTGACTGGTCCAATTGATGATCTTTTGGTAGCACAAGGATCCTGACGTCAAGCAAAATTTGTGTAAAAAAGTGTGGGAATCATCACGAAGCAAAAGTAACAATTTTAGGTGCAATAAGGAGATAAGGATGGTTTAAGAAATAATTCAAGATTATAACTAATTATCATATTCAATAATCGCAGCCAACCTTCATATTTTCATTTCCATAAAGCACCCTACATCTCTCACTTGACTTCTTAACCTGATATACTGCATTAACTCGAGTCTCAATATATCTTGGAATCAAAGACTCGGCTATCTTTGGACCTTCAGAAATGCCCCCAATAACCCTGACAAGCAAATTTCCAATTGGACAATCAAGAACGGACCAGAATTTAAGATCAACAAAGAAGCATACCTATTAGAAGGCTCATTTGAAAGTATTTGGCAATTTTTACGCTTCAGTTGCTCCCCCTAGTATACAAGCAAGGAAAATGATATTAACTCATTTACCTTTACAAATGCTAACTTTTATTTATGTGTTGAAATTCTAATCATATGATATTCTAGCAATTATAGCCATGTATTTACATCATAAATTCATGTTCAGATGGTTACATAGTATGATAACATATACAGATTACCAAAACCAATTACTCATTAAACCTGCATCATAAACACAGTTTGAACCATAGCATAAAAGATACCAGATCATTTAACCTTCTCTATGGGGCCAAGAAACAGAATTACTGATGTAGACTGGGAATGAGATTACCGTAAGTTCCGAAGGAGTTATCCTCTTCATTCCCACACCAACTTCCCTTCTTCCAAAGGGAAGATTCTCCGAGATCAAAGGTTCCAAAACAGCAGCGTTTGCCATGTCGACCGCTCTCTAGCAATTCATCTTCTTCGACATCTGCAAAATCTAATTGACAGCATTAATAAAGATTAAACAAGACCCATCAACCACCGCTACTAGAAAATTCTAATTCATCAATTAATAGCACGATTAAATCAAAAACTTGGAGAAGATCAGAAAATAGAAAGCCACACACGTAATGTACCGCTCTCTAGCAATTCATCCACTTCGCTCTCTCACATATACAATTGACAAACTTATTTTTAAAAAAAAATAATAAAAAAATTTTTTAAAAAAAAAAAAATTCAAATAGCCGGTACTAGCAAATTCTTCAGCATCAATTAGAATAGAGAAAATTGGATAAGACCAAGCGGGATTATGACAGACTAATATAATGTGGGAACCCTCAACTCTCGATCTGAATACAGATGCGATTGCCTGGGCGGAGGTGGAGGCGACGAGCAGCAGCGGCGGCACCGGAGGAGAAAGAATTGGAGGGAGTTCAAAAGTTGGAGTATGGAATAGTTGAAAATATTTCGGGAGGGAAATTCGAATTTTTTGGGAGAATTATGGATTTGAAAGTGGAGGTTTCCATCCGCTGCGAGACAACGGACAAAACGGACTCACCGACTCACCGCCACCGAATGGATAAACAGTAAAGCTAAAAATATAGTTAAGGCTTTCTTTTCTTTCTTTTCCTTTTTTTTTATAACCCCCAAGTTTGATTTATATCATATCGAAAACTAAATACATTTAAGATTAAGACCTTCTCAATCAGGTATTATTGATATTCAAATCTTTAATCTACCATTTATGATGAATATATTATGATCATTTTCTCAGCCGTACTAGCCAACTGCACCTACATTGGTCGGTATAATTATGGGTTTTTAATTAGCTTTGTATTGTTATTAGGAGACGATATATCCGTGATATGTGTGCTAAAAATAAAAAACTTAATGTTTCGATCATTTCTTCCTGACACAATTGGATCCACTATATAACCAGTGGGGTTAATTGAGCCCACTCATTTACTTTTAAAGGAGAATTAGAAATAATAAATTTGGGGACAGTGATACCTACCTTTACGTAGTTGGAGGCAGCACGATTAATCGATGATGAGACAGAGAGGGGGGCAGAGGGAGGGAGAGAGAGAGAGAGAGAGAGGGTGAAGCGCTAGTTGACGGAGAGAAACTATATGAATAACCCAGTAGCGGTTATCACGGATACATCACTTATATTGCTAAGTAGACTTTGTCCTTTTTTTAGATAAATTAGAGTGCTAATTTGATAAGTATAGTAAACAAATAAAACACTGTACACAATTTATAGTTTAAGTGTGAAGGATTTGCGTCCATTGCTAAGTCTCTTATAGGACTGCACAGCCAGGACAACCCAAACCGATCATAGCTATAAGAGGCCAATATAAATCAAATTATTGTAAACTCAAATTTACCCGAGTTTGATTCAAACTGACCTAAAACGGAATAATAATAATAATACGGGTCGGTTTAGATCCATTTGGATTGACCCCAAATTGTTGAATGTTGACGAAAGGTGTCTGCACTTGTATAATCTAGACGATTTAGGGGGAAAAGTTCAAGTATGACTTCTGCTTCCGCCCCTAGCAATCCTCCCGTTTAACAAAAACATAAATTTTAACTAAAATAAGGATAAATTCAACTATATCAATTAAAAAAAAATCATCTCAAGTAATATAAGTTCAAAGGAATTAATATCAAGTTCAACTTAAGCAACACTAGGATGCTTGAAATGAATGAAAAGAGAAGAGATATGAGGTTTATTAAGCTTATGGTTTTTTGAATCCATGCTGTGTGATTACTTCTTATTCCAGGAATAAACTCTAAGCTAGTTACCCATCGTGAGAAGACTCTGCTATGATCGGTTAACTTTTGTATGAGAGCCATAATATATAAATTTACGGATTGCACCGAGTACTTAATTTTTGTTGTAGTAAGAAAACACAGTCAAATATCAGAGATATCATCATACAACCAGAGAAATAAGATAAAGTTGTTACATCATCTGTAGTTAACTTTAACAACAAAAGAATGAATAACAACAAGCCTCCGGCGATCTAAAACATGGAGCTAAGTTCATTTAAATACAATCTAGTATTAGGTGAGAAGAAAAACAAGCCCGGAGACACCGGCGAGGAGACGGTCGGAGCAGAAACCGGCACCGCCGGCGGAGTAGACTGACCAAGTGTAAGAACCAACGGATCATCCCCGATGTCCCCCGCAACATCGTCATGGCTAACAACATCTTGCCGGTTGGTGCTATCCCGGCCCCTACCCGAATCGACGGATGTAGAATTAGAATCCGGATCTACTTTTCCGGTGAGTTGTTGAACCAAGCTCATGAACTCCTGCGGTCTCGTGTGGATAATTTTCGGCGAGTGAACGTAGACGACGGTCGGTCGTCTTCGATCGACGGGCTCGGGCTTCTTCGAGATCTTGCATGAGTCTTTGTTGAGCTGCAGTGGGTGAGGCCTTGCTCCTTGGAGCTCTCTTCGAGGTGGAGGCATGGCTTACAATGGTTGGTGTACCATATATTCGTTAATATATAGATATATCATGAATCATGATAGCTTTTTATATATAAAAATTATGCCAAATACATAACCATGCGTTGACTTTTGGAAGGGAGTAGAAGATGAGAAAAGTCAGAACCTTTGGTCAACGTTGGCATGGAATTGCTTACTTTTACATTATATTCTGGAGGTACCGTTTATGAGATGCTATCTGAAATAAGGGAGTTTTCTTACGTAAGAGGACGGCGGACTCTGAACGATTCCAATTAATATTTATTTCGTGTAATTTTCAGCTTTCTTATCTGATCTCATGTACCCATCTCAATGAAATCTGAATCGTCCGAAGTTGCCGGAAGGCTGAATTAAGTTTACTATTCTAGGAGGTTTTAATCGCACGGCAGGTTAAAAAACTTTATGCGCATAAAACCTTTTTAACTTATAAATTAGAAAAAATAATTATTAAAATATCACAAAGCTTATTGTATTTTAAAACTTTTAGTTCACCTTTTATTAAAAAAAACCAACAATGTCCTCCACCAATGGGTCTAGCGGTGTAGCATGTCCCTCATGAAGCACACATCGCAGTTCGAAATTTCACAGATGGCCCTAAGATGGGTGGAAAGTAGACAATTTCGGCGAATTTTCAGCTAGAATGACTAATGTGGTGGCTGCTGCACATGGCGCCGGTACTCCACGTCTGGTCCGGGGCGCACACCGAACCAGGATTTTACTTTCTGACCGCGATTTTGGTCCAATACGAGCTGATGTATCGTGGTTTGAAAACAGTACCCCTAATAATATTTGAGGGTTGGTGCATTGTAAAAGTTTTGCCGTTATCTAAAAAATAATTTAAAAAAAAAAAAAAAAACAAGTCTTTGGAATGCACTTTAAAACCTAATTTACTATATATCAATACGAGCTAAATTTTCGCAACTTTTAGGACACATCTTTCTTTTAAAATGAAAATTGAATAAAGAAATCATAAGACAATCCGCTTTTATTCTTTTGACCCATCTCAAAAGACTGATTATACCATCTACAAGAATTTTAGAAAGCAGTGTTAAAGCTTTCTTAAATTACACGTACATAGAAACTTTTGTAGATTTGCCTCAAAAAATTGAATTTTCAAATTATGAAATACAATAATTTTAATACCATAAAGTAATGGAATTTTATATCTTTTAGTCCAAATTTTAAAAAATTAAAAATACAAGTCTTATAAATATAGTTTAAAACCTAATTTAGAACTAACTTTTAGCAACGTATGACATCTTTTTTTTAGATAAAAAAATTGAATAAATAAATTAACATAATCGATTCTTTTAACTTATATAAATATCAAAAAGCTAAAACTTTCACAATAAAGTAGGGACTGTATTATTATTTATCCATTTTTTTTTACGCCGAAGTATATATTATATAAGCTTACGTAGTAAGAAGACAATTTTGGCTTTAAAAATCACTAAAAAGTGGGTCAGAGGAAGCATCAGACTTAGTGTTAGTTTTTTGTAGGCCAATGTTGAAAAGACCAAGCTGAGAGAGACCTACTGCGATTTGGATGTGCGACCGAATAACTGTTTCAATGAATACTACTGCTACCAGTGGAGGTGAGAATGCCAAATTTCAAAGAAATTTAAAAAATATTTTAAAAAAAAAAGGAAATAAAATATTATACAGCACATGCCTTCTTCCACCTAATCCCCACCACAAATTATTAATTTTTTTTTTTAAAAAAAAAAATTGCTATTACTTCTAATGAATTCCGTTATTTTCATTCAAACTTTGCTATGCACTTCAAAAAATCACATATATTGACGTAGCACAATTAGGATCACACATAACGATGAATAAATCTGTAATTTTGATATTTTTTTTACGGATCACGAAAAAATTATATGAATTACGAGACACGTGTGTGGTGAAGATTGATTGTGTGTAGTTTATCGGGGGTGAGTAGTTTTTTCCTTTTCATTAACTGCTACCGCATTAGTTAATATTTTGTCAATAATAGTAGGTACAATAGAAAGTTTAGACTAAATAATAACCAAACTAAATTTCAAGGACCTTGAAATTTGACAATGTGAAATAGTCATAAGCTTGGAATAATATATTTGGAAGTATTTTACCATTTCGTCCATCTCTATTATCACAAAAGAGTTGTTTTTTTTTACATTTAAAATAAAAATATTATGATATCAAAACTACCCTTAATTTCACACCCATATTATAGTGATATTCCGTCTGTTCTAATATTAGATCCGGCTTCCTAAAGAAGATCCACTAAAGTTTGCACCTCATAAAGTCATGCTTACTAGAATTTTCATCCAATCCAACATGGTCGTCGGATATTAGGTATGGACGAACCACGTAAATATGGTATACAATTTGAGCATTCTAAATCTTCCAAATGTTTGTGTTTAGTACTCTGAAATTTTAGAGGTTCAAAAGTTATTTTTAAACACGCTAAAGATTTTAGAATAAAAAATATCTAATTTAAGCATTTTTGAAAAGATAAATTTTAGATACCCAAATTATATATAATATTAAAAATCTATTTTTAGTAGAAAAACTTTTTCAAAAGTAACTTACAAATAATGTTTGGGGCCATCCGCATTGTAACACGGTGCAAACGACTATATTGGATCACCATGATGGATTTAGCATAAATGATAGTGGAGGTCATGATGGATTTAGTATTGTGAGATTTCTCCTCGCTATGGTCAAATCTCATTCTCAACAACGGTATGTCGGAGAGGTCGCTGCGGAATGACGGAGAGATCGCGGTGGCACGGCAGAGAGAATGCGGCGGCATGGCGGCGATGGGGTAGTGAGGCTACAAGCCGGAAGACACGGTTGAAAAGACGGGGATTAAATAGTATAATAATGTCTTCTTTTTTTTTTTTAACTAAAGTTAGTATTAGAGTATCTGAGTAAAACAGCTATCCACAAAGCAGCTTATTGTCACACGCTAATGAAGCTAGCATGTGAAAATAAACTAATTTTTTATATTATATTATTTACAAGCTGTCAAATAAGCTAATTTACCAAACATAACTTATAATTTAAATTTAGATTATTTTATAATCAATCATCTACAAGCGATATAACAAACTGAAACCAAACACAACTACTATGATCTCTAACTTGTTAAATAAAATTTTATTAAATTATTTTTTATTTTAAAAAATAAATATTAGCCTATTAAAATTTTAAATTATTTATATAACCATATGTATAAACCTTATTTAGATTGCTAAAAGTATCTCTAGTCACTGAAAAAAGAAAGTTATACATATTTTTATTAGAAATTAGTTTTATATTTTTAACCATTATTTCTCCAAAAAAAAAAAAGAAGATTTGTAACCATTATGAATCGACACGGTTTCGATTGTATGAAGCGGGAGTCCAAAATCCAAACTTTCTACGTAGATTTTAGTTGGATAGGTTCGCTGTTTGGTGTTGGGGCTGTACCTACATCCTACCAATAATTGAGATTCCCTCACATCTGACGTATCTCTCAGCCGAAAAGGGATAATAGTAGACAAGGGCAAATTTTCTGGAATATTGACACAGACCACCTGATTTTCAAAAGAACGTTTTAAATAAGTCATTTTTAAAAATAAATTTACAAAATTCTTTGATATATATACATTTTAATTTAAATATTAAATACAGTTTAATGTGCTCTTCATTCACTTTTATTTATTTTTTTTTGGCAAGTAAGTGCTTTGTATTGAACATACTAACTATTACAAAAGAGTTTGAAAAAGTAAAAAGTTACAGTATAAAGATATGAAAAATTCAAATTTTATGCTTCATGTGTTATGACGTGGCTCAATTCTCTAATCAAGGCATCCATCTATTGCTTCGTGCGAGTAATCATTTCAAAGTCTCAGCAGCTGCTATAGCGCGAAAAAAGTATTCCAAGTTTAGCAAGACCCCAAAACTTCACTAACTGCACAATTCGAAAAATCTCAGTATCCATGTGCTTTATTTGGAATCCTATATATAAATGTAGACATAGTTTTTAGTGGATCAGAATATCTCTAATAGAGGTTCAGCAAATATATAATAATATCAATTTCAAAATCAGTACTGTAATAGAAAAAACCAATGTCGTATTTTGCAAATAACATACTATCATCAGAGAAGAAACCTTTTCAGGGCAAAAAAGATATTTAATTTTGATAACTTTGAATTGTGAGGAAACCAAGCCCAGAGAATACTAAGGATCAAAGTAATCAAGTATCAATGATTTTTAAAAGCAAGACAGCAAATACTATAACCTTCCAAGGGCCCAATAGATTCCAAAATCCTTTTTGGGGGAAACACTATCAGATTTTTAGGCTTCCAATACTCGGGTTTTATTTTTCTGTTTTTTTTCTTTTACTTTCCTTTTCTTTTTCAGAGCAACCAATAGCATACTGAATTCAAAATAAAAACAGCCCCATACACATATCTATTGCTGGATCCTTTTTGATAGTGTCCACGAGTTTTATAGGAAACTTACTCCGGGTCTTTTTTTTTTTTTTTTTTTTTCCAACCTTGATCAGGTAATTGACAGTCAAAACTTCTAAAATAAAATGAAACTTGAATCATTCACTTTTATATTTTTTTAAAATATTGAATTGATATTTTGGAGTCTAAAATTGTTATAAAAGATTTTCTTGTCTTAAAAAAATTTGAAAACAATGATGGTAGAGCATATATATATATATATATATATATATAGCATATTTAGTAATTATTCAAAAAAAAAGCTGTTATTCTTCTTGTACAAGCTGATTTATTATTATTATTTTTCAAATCTTTTCAGAAAAAAGGAATAAGGGTAATTCCGTCGATTACCCCTGGTTATTCGGTTACCAGGTTGTGTTGTTATTTATTATGCCTTATTTTAACCGTTTCAAACGAGGTCAAATTTGCACCTCAAAGAAAAGAAATAGCAATTGAAAAAAAAAACCAGAGAAATTGAAAAGACTTCCTTCTCCGATGCCTTCTCCTCCCCTTCCTCCAATCTCTCTCAGATTTCATCTAAAGCTTGTTCTTCTTTGCAATACAGTAATCACGAACATGGCCGACCAATCTCGTGATCTCTGCTCGTTATTTCTGAAAGTTCTTTAGGATTTTGAACAAATTATAAAGAATTTGGAGCAGAGAAGAGCGTAAAATCGGTTTGAACAGATCATTCATGGACAGCTCGAGCTGCATGGGGTTAATGGCGGTGGTGGCGGTCTCCGGCAGCGTCGCTATCCTCGCCGCGCAAGCGCACAAGCGTCTTTCCTCTGATTTCTTGGGCAAATTTCGAGGAGAACTCGGTAAGAGTTTAAGATTTTACCGGGAATAATTGCATATCATTGCTCTAAAATATTTATCTTATATTTTAAATATATTTTTATATTGACGTCACGCGCTGTCATTTCTTATATTTTCGTATTTTTAGTGACTAAAATATACGCTGTTATTTTTCGCATTTTCGTATTTTTGAAGGCTGAAATGTAAAATTGTTATTTTTAAATGATTAATATACTATTATCCTTTTTACAAATAAGATCTCATTATTCAATGTTTTATTTTCTTTTTATTAAAATAAGATTTTAATGAGGGCTATTTTTTAGAATTGTTAAAGGTGGTAATGTCTTGCAAGAAACAGCTTCTTTTGGGTCGACGTCCGTAATAATTACTTTAATAAGTTGGTTGAGAAACCCTGCTTTTAAAATTTTTGGTTAATTACGAATCAGTCATATTTTGAGAAACAGTATAAATAAATTTTTGAAAATAAAATTTTTTAAAAAATATCTAATATCTTAGAAATTAATTAATATATTTTAAAAAATTTGAAACTGATATGTAACTTTTTTTAAAAAAAATTTCACATTTTACTTTAGAAATTTTTAGATTTTTTTTCTGTTTTTTATTTAAAAAATCTCCCAAACCCCCATGGACGTAGCATTAAAAGTGTGTATGTTGATAGTGTTATTTGTAAAAC
The DNA here is from genome assembly GCA_002076135.1 of Xerophyta viscosa. NCBI lineage: Eukaryota > Viridiplantae > Streptophyta > Magnoliopsida > Pandanales > Velloziaceae > Xerophyta > Xerophyta viscosa. Next base: position 97,375 of record MJHO01000097.1, on the reverse strand, counting down.
AAAAAGAATTCTAAACCATCAATTATAAGTATTATAATTAGATCATATAAAAAATTAATAGATTGACATAGTCATAAAGCCGCCTCCACTGGTAAATTTTTTGAAAGCTTTTCCGAAAGAATAAATTATAATATTGCATCAAATTAAAGCTTTTCTAACTAAGAAAGAAATTATGAAAGATGTTTCTTCAAACACTTTTTTTTTTGTCTTCTCACATGAAGTCGTAGCACGGATTAATTTCACTTTCGAGTTGATCTGTTACAAAAGTCGAAAAAGAAAACCGAATTAAGGGCTTCAAAATAATCTAAAAAATATTAAGACAAAAAAGATATGTTTGTTTGTATTTTGTCAACTTATTGAGACTAGGTGGAGAAAATTAGGTTCTAACTGGAGCTTGCTAAATAGTAATTTCTTTAGTATTAATTTATTAATTAATATCATATATTTGAATTTCTATATTGATACTATATAATTGTCAATATATCAGCAGGTCAAAATAAATTACATAACAAGAAAAAGGTGAGATTTGCTGCGGATGTGGTGGAGCCATCTTCAAACAACAAGGAGTATCGAATGCGCCGTATGAAGGCCAACTTAGTAAAAGAAATTTGCAATTAGCTTGCAAAATTGTACATGTCCAAAAAAACCTGTGAAAAGTCCAGAATATATTTGTACATCTAAGAATTTGAACTCTAAAATCTCTAAAATGACATAAATAGTATTTTTGTTGTATAGTAGAATCTAAATTTAGCACATTCAGAGATAGTTTTTTTAATGGAAAAAACTACTCACTTCCAACAAACCACACACAACCAATACCCACCACACGTGTATCTCGTGATCCGCATAATTTCCTCGTGATCCGTAAGAAAAAATTAAAATTACAGATATACCCATCGTGATGTGTGGTCTTGATTGTGCTACGTCAGTATGTATGATTTTTTGTGTAATTTATTGGGGTTGCATAGCAAAGCCTTTTTTAATTTTAAGTTAGAGATTTATATCATTATTCCTCCTTTTTTCTCCCTCTTTCCTTTATTTGTTGGATTTACATTTTCACCAAAATCTATACAACTACTTTGTTGATCAACAATTACCAGTTCAATTATTTGCCCACACTCGTTTGCCCTGTTGGTCGAGACGCTCGCCTAAGGAAGTCGATTGTTCGAAGCTACAGAAACATATTTGTATATGGTGGTAGAACTTGGCTACAATTTTTGCCACCTAGAATTTTTACCGAATCAAGTCAATATGGACATTTCTTCTTAGGTCCGACGGCCCACACAGTGCGGTCAGACTTGCCATACTATTTCTAAGCGGGCCGGGCTCGGCCCGCATGTTTGTGCGCGCTGCGGGTTGTTTTTCTTTACTTACCACATCATTTTCAACATCTGGTACCTACCAAGTCCTCAATGGATCATGTGTTGGTGGGTATCCTTTGACAAGGCTGAGCCATTTTAGATAAGTTTTTTCTCACTAGGTTTTAATAATGCCTTGAAAACTTTCTCTGACTCCTGGGATGGGAGTATTTTCTGGGGTAGGGATAGTTGGGGCAGATCTTTAGCTCCAAAACATGCTAGGGTTTTGAAATAACAAATTTTCTCTAATTATTTCATTTCTAATAAATACTTAAATGTGTGTCCATAAACATATCTGCCAGAGGACACATATCCACTAGGAAGTATAGACAAGATGAAATTATATCCAGTATAGTGTTTGTATAGTGTCTGACACTGACATTTCGCGGATACGCATGGACACATCACAAATGTGTTCTTAAAAAAAAAAATTTAAAAAAAAAAATTCCACACATGCTGTCTGACACGCTAGACAGGATGTCCAACATGCGTATTCGTATTTATATTATTTTTTTTAACTTTTTTTTAAAAAAAAAATTCTTTTATTTAAGAAAAGTAAAATAATATATAATACTAGCAATACATAACGAAAAAAAATATAATATAGTAATATATTGAAATTAAAATATTATATATTTTTTAAAATTTTTATTGATGTAATTTGGCACTTATTGTTTAAATTTATCTCAAAAAATTAAAATATTACATTATATATAGACTTTATTATTTAATATTATTATATTTTTTATATATTTAAATATTTAAATATAAGTTTTTTTTATTATTTATATATTTTTTGGCTGTGTCCGAACCATATCCGTATACTATTTTTCTGAAAATTATCATATCACGTATCCTATCCTCGTACCCGTGTCTGTCAATGTGCTTCTACCATGTCCATTAGCTCATGCCAATATTTTCCATCGTGACTGAGCATGCTAATTATTGCGCCCTAAAAAGCTTGGAAAATTATCTGATAATCTTTTTAAACTTTCATAAGAACCTCGTATTCAGCTCGTGTAAATGTTACTCTCTCTGTACGTGTTCTTGTGTTGTCTTTTTTTCTCCGACGTTGTTGTAGTATGACTTACAGTGATGCGAGAGCGAACGAGTGGGATTTTTTTACTTCCTCCCCTGCCGCATACAGTGGCGGAGCCAGAATTTGAAATTGGGGGGGCGAAAAATATCTGCAGCACAATTTTTATTCTGCAGTGAAATTTTTTATTCCAAATTTACATAAAAAAATATTCATCACCAAATCAATCGTTATATTTGATGATTTTGATTTTTGATTTTGAGTAGCCAAGACTTCAAGCGACAGAGGAGCTAGAGCGGCCAGAACTGGAGCAAAGGCTGCAGAGGTGTTGGAGCGTGTAATGCCTCGATCAGGATGGCTCGATGAGACTCCCACGAGGAGTTAGAGCAACCGGAGAATGAGAGTATTAATGGTGAACTGAAGGCTTCCCGTTGAGGAAGAAGACGATTGACAGTACTGGAGATAACACGGTAGAGAACTTGACCGTTGTTAATTGATTTCAAAATAGTAGATGATCTACAATTGGGCTCCTACTGGCCTTTTTATAGCAGGCCCGACTAGAAATAGAATCAGTTGGTAAAACTAACTTCTAACTACTTTACAAACTAGACATGAACTTGCTAAGATTTACGAGCTCTGCCACACCACTTGCTTTAAGAATTGCCATTGAAGTTAGCTTTATTTACATCTTTGCCGCAAGCTGGAACTGTTGCCACGTGTATTCCACTACTTGTTGCTTCTAGGATACTCCTCTTCGTCTTCTGCAATCTTCTTCTTCTCTGTCTTCTATGCCTCCATTTTATTGAATTCTCTTCCTCATGATCTGAGGTGTTACAGGTCGGACCCGGAGCAGAGGCTGCAGAGGCGGATGCGGAGCTAGCCATGGAGCCTTCGAAGCGGAGCCTCGGAGGAGGCCGGAGAACCGGAGAGGATCGCGATGCGGGGGAGATGGGAAGCTGAATCGGGTTTTACGGGAATAGAAATTAGGGATTCTAATGGGTTTGCTGTCTGGGAATAGGATTATAGGAAGCAGATCGCGAGATTAAATGGGCTATGGGCAAATACGTAAGGGGGGAGGTATTTTTTTTGGCAGAAAGTATTTTTTTGGCAGAATTTGCCTCAAACTAACTTTGCAATTATTAGAACCAACCAAGGAGCTTAGCGGGTCGAAAACAAATCCTTTTACAGTAGATTTACTTCTGAAAAAAAAAAAAAAAAGGTTTGGAATTTGGAGAATGTAAATGTTTGGGCCTACATGGGCTAAAAGATAAGTGGGTAATATAAATCATAAAAAAAAAAATTTTGGGTAAATAAGTAACTTTTATTAGCATAAAACATAATATGTACATCATCAGTCAGTCATTGAGTCCGGAAGAACCCAATGCCGTATACATTCTAGAGAGAGTACTAAAGATAGAAAAAATTCAATCTAACGAAAAATTCCACAATATCAGAAGCAAAAAATATAGGCATTGAACAATCTGAGATTTCGTCAGAAAGTGGTGCATACCTTTAATACTCCAAAATCATCCAGTTGAGCAGGAAGTTCACAAATCATCCAGTTGAGCAGGAGGTTCACATCTGGTAAGGCCACAAAGAGATAAAATAAGTATCAACGTTCTACTAGTGAGAAAGAGTTATATCCAACCAAAGACCATTCTTACTGTATAAAAACATAACACAAATTGTGGATCAGAAATTGAGAATCATCATAGCAGTAGCATAAGAGATCTGATAATCATGGAGAAATCCCAAAACACTCTATAAGTGGCAATGAGTTCGCTATTTCTAACATATGGCATGTTTTTAGTATGTTTACATTTACAAGTAACAAAGAGCCAAGTCAATTTCTATTACTCACAATATGCTTCAAAAACAAAACTGACAGTGTGGAATCATTCATTTTTGACAATTCACAGAAGCCAGAGCTGTTTCTGGGCCCACATAAATCCAAAATCTTTTTTGGTAAAATAACCACCAGATTTTATAGGTATCCAATGCTCGGGTCTTATCCGTTTTCTTCATCTCAGGCTTAGTTGAAAAGCACGAGGCCCACATGGTTAACAAAATCTTTTTTGGTAGAAATCTACCAGATTTTATCGGATCTAATACTCGAGACTTATATTTATCAACTTCTTCATTTTTTTTCTTTTTACACTTTTTTGTCCACCACTTACAATCAAACAGCACATAACAATTAAAATCATTGAATGAGCAGTGGGCATATAAGCAAGCAAGAAAATTATTTTCAGCCTTTTGGGACTTGAAAAGCAAGCAAGCTAATAACAGCATTATCTTAGAGATAGGTAACTGTATGCAACTTATTTTGTGTTTGGGAGATAAATCATAAAATTTGTTTCACAAAAACGGTATATTACCCTCATTACCTCCTAATTTTCGATATAAATCCGGCATTTTTTTTTGTTTACCGAATTTATATTTATATATTTTAAGATTATTATGAAAAACTGCGTATAATAATCAATTTTGAGCGATCATAGTAATTACATTCAAGATTGCGCTATCTTATATTCTATCAAACGAAAAGACACAGTCTAAAACTTACGGATACGGACACAAATACGAGTACATGGATAAAACATGACATATGAGGAAATACAAAGTTTTTTCAAAAAATAAATAAGATATAGGTACGGCTTGGATATAGTAAAAAAATATAAAAGATTAAAAATAATCGATATTAAGTATTTAAATATATGAAAATATAATAATATTGAACATGGAAATTCATGCATAATATATTAAATATTTATTGATTAATTTAAACAGTACGAATATAATTAAATCAACAAAAATATAATAGTTAAATATATAATTACATTTATATTATTTACAGCTATGTGTTGTTACTAATATATAGTATCGTACTTATCTAAGAAAATCTCAATTTTCTAAAAAAAAAAATTAAATAGTTGTATATACTGATATTAATATTAGATACTCTTATTTGACGTATGCTCCACGCGTACCCGAATTTTTTTTTTTTTTTTGGTGTATTTTTAATATGTTCGATACGTATCCAATCTTACCCGTGGTGTATTTGTATTGAAGACTTCTGAGCAAAAATTATCTTCGTAGGTTTTAATCTTTCTATCTGAGCAGATCTAAAATGTTAAATTTTTCTAGAATCTGATCGAAGAATTTAATTTATGAGATAAACGTTCTATTATCCGTTTCTGGAACCCTAAGCAGAATTTAGAACCTTAACCGGAAAAAAATGTTAATTGTCTAGATAAAACCATGCAGCAGTTTCCTTGTGATTTGATTTCTTCTAGAATATAAATTGGCTATAATTCAAATTTTAAATTGTTTATAATTCAATTAAACAAATTGACCAAAAATTGACTCTTTCATATATTTGTTACCAAGAAAAAATAAAATTTATATGGCTCGCGTGATATCCAACAACTTTGATCTTAACTTTCTTGTTTGGTGTTGCTAAACGGCCATAAAATAATATAATAAAATACGTCATCTTATTTTTACTCTCATAAAAAAAATACGTAATATAAAAATGACAAAATTTGACCAAAAAGCATATCTACCTTGCAAAAATCATATCCTATGTTATCTCCGGGTGCATCTCTGCAATATTTTGAGTCCAAATTCAGATACTTACGAGTGATTGAAAGTGATTAAGTTGGATTTATAAACTTTTTTTTTGTAAGTAAGTAACTTTAATTGATCACAATTAGTTAATTACAAGAGATATTTTAATCAGAAAAAAAAAAAAAAAAAAAAAACATTACAAAACAAGAGATTATACCAACGATCTCTCTTGATTTAGGCTTTCACATTTACAGCGGAAAAGTCATTTGTCTTGTGTCCATTCCAGCCTTTCTCCTTTGATATATCAAAACAATAAGAAACTAATTAGTCCCTTTAAGAGGCAAAATATAAAAATTAAGATAAATTTAGGTATGAGCATATCAGAAAAATTACAATAAATGACTCATAATAATATCTGTACTAGGAAGCTCATCCATCTTATTCAATTAAGTAGTATTAATTTTTTTTCATTATGCATGATATACTGCCTTCACTCTCTCTTTAAATTTGTTTCCCTTTTTCTTATTCCAGACTTTTCTCTTTTTTTTTTTTTTTTCCTTTTTGTTTTTCCCTTTGCATTCTCAAAAACAATCACCTGGTGATAACATAGAAGCATACAAAATCAGAGTCCACATAGAATCCAAAATTTTTTTTGAAGACATCCACCAGATTTTATGGGTACCAATACTCGGGTCTAATCATTTTTATCCGAATCCCAGGCTGGATAAAGCCCAAGGCCATATGAATACCAAAACTTTGTTGGTAGGGTCCATCAGATTTTATATAATCTAATACTCGGAACTTATACTATTTTCTCCAATAAAAATCCTCCTTTACAAGACATATGGTTACATCTAATCATAATCTTCAAAGAGATCCAGAGAATATACAACATGCATAAGAAAATAACTAGATTATTGGAACACTACTCCAAATTTACTCTTCCATCTCCCTTTCAAAATTAAATTGCAACTTTAGTGAAATAATGGGAGAAATCTCCTATTTGACAGAAATTAGACAGAGCAGTAACTTTTTGCTTGATATTAAGTTATTCATCATATCCACTCATAATATAACAAAAATAGTTGAGAAAGGGGCAAAGAAAGACATCATATTTATGAAGCCATTTATTTATTTCTTCGCAATATGAGATTCCATATTTCTGATTAATTGCCATTCTCAAGGCTCAGCTGTAGTCCCTTTTTGCTCTAGATTTGCAAACTAATAGGCCTTAAAAAAATCTGTAAAATCATAAGTCTTATAAGGACATCAGATTTAATCTTGAGAATAATGCTTTCAATAGTAAAACATTTATTTTGAAAAAAAATTCATATTTCTGGCCCTCCATATATGGTATATAGTAGTTGTAAAAGCCACTCTCCTCATACAGGCAACTTTTGTAATTCCATTTATTTTTTTTGCTAAGGTGTAAGGTAGCTCCAACCTAAAAGTTGTAGTTTTAAACCAATTTAAGAGCTTATGATAGTCCAGATTTTTGAACTGAAACTGCATTTAAAAAATAAATAATAAATACTTTCTTCGTTATCATAGAAATTACAATCAAGTTGTATTGCAAAATCTTTGTTTACAAGATGAACTTTAGTAGATAACTTCATTTTAAAAACTAACGAAAAAATAAAAAAGTGTTTAGAAATACATTAGCATAATTGTAGAGTACAATCCTAATCTATTCTCGATAATGTAGAGCATAATTGTATCGAAATACTTTAGGTTGCGCTCCATGTGCCTCGAGATGGGTATTTCTGATCCATTAGCTTCTGGATCTTATTAATATATATCAACGTAATATCCAAGCATCAACCAGCAAATTTTTGACCAGCCCGAATTAAAAAGGAAAATTACATGTTAGCCACTGCATCGATTTATACGATACAAATAAATTTTTTATTTATTATCCGATAGTTCAACAACTCCATCAATTTATACGATAGAAATAATTTTTTTTTAATGATCCGATAGTTTGCACGTCCCAAAGTATTTATTTAGAAAAAAAAAAAATTTAAAAATTAAAATAAAAACTATAGATGATATTAAAAATTTATTTTTTTAATTTTTTTTAAATGTACTTCTAAAGATGCTTTTTAAACTACAAAAGTTTAATAAATTGGCAACAATTTTGTTAAACTCACTAAAATACCTTAAATTTCTATTTAGATGAATTATTTAAAGTATTTTTAAATATAAAAATTATAAATAATATTCAAATATATTTTATATTTAACTTTTTTTGAAAATATTTATATAGCAATTCTAAAATGTTTTATATAAAATTTGACATAGAATAGATTTTAAAAAATTTGAAAATAAGTACTAATTTATAAAGAACCCGAAACAATTTTCTTAAATAAAAGAAAAAAGAAAACCCGGCAGCCATCAGTGCACGAGTCGATGCCAGTAACTTCACGCAAGCAAGGATATCCACAACCACAAGCGTGTTGTGGGACGTGATCATGACGTCATCCTTCACACCGATCCTACGTGTCCGTAACAACATTTAGCCCAGCTTAATCCCGTCCACTCGTGCGCAGGCGCGCGCGGATTTCCTGACGCAACCGCAGCCGAATGCAGAAATTCCAACAGTTGGAATCGCCCCACCTTAGCATTCACAAATCACAAAATATTATATAAAATTTTTATCTATCTAATTTTAAATAATATAATAAAATATTTTAAATTATAAAATTTTAAATTTTAATATATTTTATATTTTATTGTTTATTTTATTTTAAAAAAATAAATATTATATCAAAATAATATTTAAAATTTTGATTATTATTTTAGTATATTATTTGATTTTTTATTTTAGTATATTATTTGATATTTTTTAAAATTTTCATTTAGAAAATTATAGATTGCAACAAAATTTATAATATTAGTTCAAAGTGCTTTCTAAAAATACTTAAAATTATATTAAATATGTAGACAAAAATTTTATATATATATATATATATATATATATACGTGTAAGTTAACAAAAAACAAAATAATTAGTTAAATGCTGGCTTCTAATATATTTATAACCGACTTTGTTAAAATAAAATACAATTTAGTATGTTTAACATATTGTATAACGTATAATTAAAATTTAAGAAAAACATAAAAAACTTCTTATCGTGCATAATACGCTGCTAATTATAATTCAAAAACTTCTTATTGTGAATCGTAATTTAATCGTAATCACATGTATTTCTAATAAGGAGTTTAAACTATATAATGTGTTATCATTATTTTAAAACATTAAAAATCTTAAAGTAGTAATTTAAGATTTTTCTAAAAAACAAGTAAATTTCAAGTGTCAACCAAATTGCCCGATAAAAATTTTGGAGCCACAAAATATATATTAAAATAATATTAAATATAGAAAAAAAAATTTTGGTATTAAAATATTTATAACATATATCTATATTTATATATATATATATATATATATATATATATATATATATATATATATATATATTATATGTGTGTGTGTGTGTGTGTGTGTTTGAAGTATCTTTATAAGTTGTTTGAAAAATAAGTAAAGTTTTTAAAGTAGTTTATTAAAGCAGGCACTCTATGGATAAAAGTTTTTTTTTAGTTTTGATCGTCAAGTTTGATTTTTATTTATACGGTTAAAAATATTTTTTAAAATTTAAACCTTTATATCGCCCATAAATAGTAAATTTAATTGTTTTCCTGGTATCCGATCGTAAGCAAATAGACCCATGCTCGTTGGTCAAACCCCTTTCTGTTCTGGAATTTTTGTTTGTTTGACGAGCCTTCCGCTTCCGTTTCTCTCCCCGTTCATTCAGTTCGTATAAATCTTTAAATTGAAAAAGTCCCAACTCTTATCAGCTATTCCCGTCTTTTTTTTTTCTCTTCTACCTATAGTTACACAACAAATCTCCGATCTCCGCCGTCCTAGGCGCCGTTGTTCGCCGGCAAAGACTATCGCGGAAGATCCTCCATCGCCGCCCTTGTCGTCGTTGTCATAGCGAAGCCTTGAGAAATCGTTGCTGATTTTAAGTATTATTTGATCCTTGCGATTTGTTTCGATCCTTGCCATGCACATGTGGGGAGGGGCTGACAGCGGTGGTCGATGATGGCGGCGCGGAGGGCCGCATCGGTCAGCGCGCTAACGGTTACGGAGGCCTCAGTTCGTAGGTCGTCGGTGGTGGCACGATCACCGCCAGCGGGAGGTTCGCGGTTTAAAGAAGTCGCTGGCGGCACCGCCGCGGAGTGCGCGGTGGTCGTATGCTGCTGCCCTTGTGGCCTTCTCAATCTCCTCGTGTTAACCCTAATTCGGCTTCCCGCCGGCCTCTGCCGCCGAGCCGTCCTGAAGATGAGGCATAAAAAGCGCGTCGCTGCTATCGCAGCCGCCAGAGCACGAAGACTCGTTATCGACGAAGATTGGGTATCAACGAAACGAAGATTCGATACCGATGAGGACGACGAAATGTCGATCCGCGCTCTGTCGTCGACATCGTCGGAGGCGGAGTTGCTCGTCGGAGTTCATCCGTCGGCGTCGGAGCTGGCGGAGATGGATAAAGAGATGTGGGCGAGATTCTTCGGCACAGGATTTTGGCGCAGCACTTCACAGCGAGATGATGAATTCTTAAATAATCTTCTTTAACTCTCTCCGTTTAAAAAAGAGAAATAAAATTCATCAAATGAAATAAATTCAAAATTTTACTTCAGGTTTTGGTTCATGACTCGAAAATTTTGGATGAAGAAATGCAACCCAACGTCCCCTGATTGCAGCAAACTTTGAATGAACATATCTTAGTTTGCGTGTGCTACATGATTTTGTTGGATGATGGATTGATTTCTTGTCGATGTCTATATACATTAATATTATTATTCTTATTATTAATAATATTTTACACCATATTATTTTGGAGCCGTATGTTTTAGGGTTTTGCGATTATGATTTTTCAATTATATAAAAGGGGTTTACAGATGGGAGCCATCATGAAGAGGATGATTGTCTTGTGACTTTTATATCGGCAGCATGTTAAATTGGGCGTGCATTTTTCTAAGCTCGTTTCTTTAATGGTGTACTAACTAGAACGAGAAACATGCAGAAACTAAAACTTATATAAAGACAACCAGTTCATTTTCACCTATAGGACCAACAATTAGGTTATAGACAATTAGTATAGAGTCGTCTAAGGTAACTCGGCTTGGTCGATAGCAATGCCAGGTTTGTTTGGGACGGGACTGTCCGTGAGAATTTATCTGTAAATTTGAGATCCTTTCGGGAGCGTACGTTCGTATTTTAGATTCCACTACGATAATTTAAACAAAAAAAAAAAAGCCGATGAAAAAATACTATTGGTGCATTTATCACAGTAGTGACGAATTAATGAATCACGATGCTCTGATATTCAAATAACATACTTGGGGGGTAGGTGGGTGTTAGGAATGCATTAAATGAGCTGCTCTATTTCCATCTTTGTAAGATATTGTTTTTCTAGCAGTCGTTGTCAGGATTTTAATTGAATGAGATTTTATGCTGCAGATTAATAGTAGAAAAGGAAAAACAGAACACGTTTTTTCAAGGTCAGACTATCTATTTTTTTCATAGACTAAATTGCACTACTATCTTATCCTCTTTTCTTCCTCCCTTATATATATATATATATATATATATATATATATATAATATATATATATATATATATATGCTATCTCATTTTTTAGCCACATTTCTTGGAATATAATGTGCGAGTAAAATTCCAAGATTTATTGTCTCATGACATGCTGTTGAAAACGTGCATATATCTACCACAACCTTAAAAATATTTTTTAAAAAATCAAAAAACTTGTCATCCTCTGCCTTGTAACATGCATGATTCGGACTAGCGGGCGATGGTTTCAACCAATTGAGCTGCATTGCCGGACTCTATTTTCTACGAAGAATAAAGAGCACTTCAACAGGAACTCTTAGATTTTATTCAGCAGTTTTCAATGCAAGAAAAGCAGACCTCCTAAGTTTGTCCCAACTTTTCTTCAGAAAATCGCGTTTAAGTTGCATACGCGCTTCTCAACCAAGATTGATCATGTATTTTTGGAGAAGTTTTGGAAGCTATAGCATTAGCTAAGGACACTGCTTTTCTAATCTTTCAGTTTTGTGAATTTATCTAAGTATAAATTCAAACTGTAACTTGTGTTAGTATATGCAATCTGAAATACGATAAAAAGCCAGGTTTGATGGTAAACATCCAATAATCTACAAACAAGAAAATACGCTCGTAATTTGTGTGGCCAATATTTTAAACCAGACATTCATAGAGTTGAATAGGAACAGATAATCTAATCAGTTAAAGTATTTATATTAGCCGGAACAAAATGATCAGGTTGAATCCGTCCATATGTGGTCTCATCTAAAAAAATCAATGATTTTTCACACTGATGGAGGAAGCGCACGTTGTACCTGCTCCTGCCCATCTTCCACTTGTGTAGGGGTGGTTATTCGGTCCGGACCGGACCGAAAACCGAACAAGTGGAAAAAAGATAGACCGAAGATCGGACTGACTTCAAACCGGACCGGACCAAATAAATGATTGACCGGACCGGACCAGACCAATTTGGACCAAATAGAATCAAGTTAATCGAGTTGGGCCGAAAATATAGAATGATAGAATTCATGAGCTTGAAACATATAATTCATGAGCTTAATCATAGCATGAGCTGGACTAGAAAAATAAAAATTTTGGGCTTAATCGGTCCGGGTCCGGTCCACCGGTTTTTTGGGTTTTGGAACGGACCGGACCAAACCCGATTAAGGGTTAATTTTTGGACCGAGGACCGGCCCGAATTAATACCGATCCGGTCCTACTTTTCGGTCCGGACCGATTTATGACCACCCCTACACTTGTGCATGTCCTGGACCCCCTCAATCTGGCTCCGTGACCAGTGACCAGTGACTCCACCCAACAGTCCGCGATGAACCTTGGGCCGTGACCTTACCCGTGCCTTGAGTGGCCACCCATTGTTTAATGTTGATTGGAATTGGGAGGTTGAGTACGTCAGTGGAAACCGTTACCTTGCCCTCTTCTCCTCAGCTAACTGATGGTTGAGCTTGTCAGCGTTGTCTTGTCGGCGTTGAGACTACCAAAACCATATGTCCATAGGACCCGCTCTTCGGCTCCCTTGAGACCACGAATTTTCACATCCTTATTCTTCTCACGTATGGCCTTCCTTTCAGGTGTAATATTAACTTGGCCGTTAGGCCCGTGCAGAAGGCTTTAGGCCGAAGGAGGTCTAAGAGGAAGGATGGTGGATAAGTTTAGTCCTATATAAAAGAGTTAAAATATAGATTAAGCTATAGTACATATCCATCCATTTTCAAGAGCCCAGCCGGTGGGGGTAGTTGGAGAGGTGAGTCAGCTATGCATCCGGCATGTGCGAGACGTCACAAGTAATATTAGAGCACCTTTATTTTCTGTACGCTAGGTGCGGAGATCAGAGGAGATAGAGCTAGCCGAAATACAGTAGTACTGGCCTCGCCATAAAAAGAATAAGGACATTAGTGTTACACTAATAAAGGAGAATATTAGCTTGGTTTTGACCTGTCGTATGCAAAAAATGTTATATCTTAAAATGAGGAGAATGTAATACCCCATATCAATGGGCTTTAGGCCCATAGAGAAGGCTCATGGAGAGATAGACTTGACCTTACCAACTTCCGCATCGCTTGGGATTTTGTTTGCATTGTCCTTTTTTTCTAGTTGTGGCTGGAACGGACTTGTATTTTCTATCAAGGTTTTAAAAGCCGTTTCGTACCGAGTTTCGGTACGTCTCAAACTCGAGACATGCCGACCGTGCCGATCGTGCCGAAATACGATTTTTTCTTTTAAAAATTAATTAAAAATAAAAAAATAAAGCACATAATAATTTATAAAAAAAAATCACATGTAATTCATAATTATTTTATAAAGTACATAATAATGTTATATTTAACTTATATTTTTACGGACACAAAGTTCGAAAAAAAAAAAATCTAACTTTATACCGTAAGAGAATAAAGTTTAAATAAAAAAACATAAAGTATAAGTACAAAGGGAAAAAAAAAGAAAGCTTACAGGCCTAAGGCTGCATCGAGTAAAACGGAAAAAAAAAAATTAATAACAAATGCCCATGAAGGGCTGACAAGACAACCCTTCATGAGCAAAGTATGTTTCGTTCATATGCCGTCCGGCATTTTAAACCTTATTTTCTATCCACGCGCTTCTACTTCATCTTTATTTACTGCCACCCCAGAGCTCTCATCATCTGTTGGACAGATGCTCGCAATGGACGCAACGGTTAAGATTTCCAGAGTGCTGCTACAACTTCATGGTCCCTCGTCCGGCTGATTATGATTACGTTTAATTGGAATTCTTTAGTTCTTTCTTACATGTTTCCCTGGATTTGTTATGTCTGTGGTTTTGGCTGCACCTAAGTATCTTTTGTATGCGACTATCCTTCGTCCATATGTGCTTTTGGTAGTCTGCTCTCATTTTGTAGTATGAATTTGTAATATAGGCCATGTTGTTAAGCTTGGATTTGGTAATCTTACTCTTTTACTTATACGTCAGCTGAGACTGATGTAAAATCCATTAGGACAGGTTAAGCCAAGACATTGAAGTTACAAAGGTTCTTTTTGTTTTCTTTTTTTCTTTTTTTTTGGTTTGCAAATAATTGGGATGGGCTGCAAATCACGGTCTAATTTAACTATTATTTGTTGGTCTGCAAATCACGATTTGTAAATTATTGAGCTAGATTGCAAATTACGATTTGATTTATCTATCATTTGTTGGGCTACAAATCACAGTTTGGAAATCATTGGGCTGGCTTGCAAAATGACTTATTTAAATTTTGGACTGTTTGATTTTTTGTTTGGACTGTTGATCTATTAACGAGCTCATCATGAACAATTATAGTTTAATTATTGTAATACTTATAACTTTATGGAATTGATATGATATTAAAATAGTTGGTAATGTTATTATCGTTTGTAAAAAAGTTTTTGACCCACTTGATAGAATTTTTGGATCCGCCACTGCATGCTAATATGTGGCAGATAGTAAATTATTATCTTTTAATTGTTTTATTAAAAAGAAAAATAAAAATAACCAAAGCTGAAAATTAAAAAATAATTAAAAATCAAAATAAAAAAAAAAAGAATGGGGGCGTGGCAATATTCATCTTTGTTTGCGATGAGGTAGATGACTACTATTACGTACAAAATAAACTGAGAGTAAGAAAATGAGAGATAGAGAACAAAGGCTGGCCTGAGAGAGGAAGAGGTAGAGAAGCAACACCCATGGGAGAGAAGAAACGATCGCATGATTGAAAAATGGTCTTGTTCGACTATTTCAGTGCTAAATCTTGACTAATTATGCATTGCTAGGTAGCAAATAGCATGCTGTTCGGCACATAAAATAATGTCTAATTTTTCTATTGGAGGTAAATAGGGGCATTGATCCTCTCCATTACTCTTTTCTTTTTTTTTCATTATTTGATTAAAATTGATATTTAAATATATTTTTTGAAAAAAAATTCAAAAATGAAAGTTGTAAATTTTGATAAAATTTACAACTTTAATGTTCAATATTTTTTCAAAAAATATCTCTAAATATATATTTTGGAACTCTAGTCTCTTAACGAGTATAAACGGATTTTATAAACTGTTTTCAAAACCGTAATTATTTCAGAGCCACAAAATATATATTTAGAGATACTTTTTGGAAAAATTTTGAAAATGAAACTTTTAAATCTCACCAAAATTTCTAACTTTTATATTTAAAATTTTTTAAAATAATATATTTAGATATCAGTTTTAATTAAGTAATTGAGAAAATTTGAGGGAAGAGTAATTGAGAGGATTCATGCCCGTAAAATAGGTATTACAATAATGATGTGGTAATCCATATTCTAACAAGTTTACCCCAAGATAACTTTCTATATATTCAAGTTTCCTCGGACTCAAGGAGAATTTCACAAGCGAATGCTATCTTTATGAGGTAAATAATTGCAACGTAACTTAATGCACAAAATTATACCTTATATTGCTCCACATGTTCATATTATATACCTTACATGTACACATTAGTACCTCTGTCACATCTTAGCCCAAATCATAATTTTGAAAAGTGTAATGTATTTCCTCTTAAGTTGCTGGATGGCCTATTTTTACAGGACCTTATTGTCAAATAAATTCATATATAACACTGCTTTATATTTCACCAGTCGATGAGTCTCAATTTTTTGTTCAGGTTTGCGTCGCCCTCCACCGATAGAGAGAAAATTTTAATACTTCACATTTTTACAAGTGAAGATTTGAACATAAAAATGTCCAGTTTATGATATGAAAGTAGCACCCATCCATCGGTGGCAGATGGGCTTATGGTGAATATCGATGACTCGAACTCCCTTGGTAAGGATCGCTAAACCTGTTAGATCTACAATTGCATGATTTGATATAGTAATAGGAATGTACATGCATTCGAATTTGAGCCCTAACTGTTAGATTGGACCATCAAGCAATATAATTTGTAGCCTAACTTAACACAGCAACGACGCTTCCCAAATAAGCCCTAATAGTTAGTTCTGTCAGCTTATCGGTCCACCATTTCGTGTATTTGGTAATATCTATATTGGACGAAGTATATATGTCTGAAAAACTCTTCAAGACAACTTTCATGTAAAACTGGTTAATTTTATTTAGAGTTATTTACAGAAAGTTATGATAATAATACGCAATTCATATTCATATTTCGTTATGAGAGAACTTCAAGATTAATTGATTTTCAAAATATTTATTATGAGGACCAATACTATATAATATTTATTAGTTTCTACAATATTGTAGAAGGTTCTATATTGTAATTCACATTTGAAATTCAAAACAAATTATTCATGACAATGAAAATTGTAGGCAATTGTGAAGAGTTACAATTGCAAACATTTTTGAATAGTCACAACTTTTCAGAAAGTGTTTTATTAATTCTATTTAATACAAACAATAGTTATCTGAAACTACAATAGTAATAATGCAGCATATCATCTTCTATTCTTAAAATATAATATTTATGCTGTAAAATATACTGATAAAGTTAGACAATTCTGCAATTGTTGGTATGTTCAGTGGTTCAATGTTAATAGTATAATCAGACTTTATTACAAACTAAATGCTATTAATCAATCATTATTATACTATCTGGCGAAGACGAATAAAATTTTCGAGGACAATGATATTTACAACACGTTTTGAAGTCATTTTCGTGAAGATCCAGATCGCCATCACCATTTATGTTGTATTGTTCTATTTTTCTAACAACTTCGCGGGATTATTAATATTGTTTTAAGGTATGCTACACATTTATAGGAAGATTTAAAATATTATGGAGAAAGAGCGAATGGAATGCGACTATTTATCTACCGGTGGTTAAGGATCAAAGATAGTGCAGCGATATGCTAATTCAGATCAATTGTATAATATTATTAATATATACATGATGAGGCCGCATCTTCTTTTTGTTCCCCTACAAACAAGAGGGAGTACTTATTAATCCATGCATCGATTTACGTGTAATAACTAAAAATTTTAATTTATGATCTATTATTTAAAATACGGCCTGTCTAAATCAAAACATTCAAGCTCTTCGATTGTTAGAATATAGGTCGGAATCATCCGTAAATTTTTCTGTAATGACAGTCGTACAAAGTGAGCCAGTTATATCCTTATAGATAGAGTTTATCCATAATAATCATAATATATATATATATATATATATATATATATATATATATATATATATATATATATTATATATATATATATATATATATATTATATATATATATATATATATAAGCACGTTTGGGATACACTTTATATATAAGCGTTGTGTTGTAGATCGCATCATGATATTTTAAAGTCTTAGCGAGTAAACTGATTAATATTTTTAAAATCCATTATGACTTTAAAGTCTCAAAAGTTTTTGTATTTTAAATTTTTTTTAAAAAGTAATTATATAGTAGTTAAAATATTTTATGATGCAAACTTCGAAATATTAACTAATTTTGTGATACGAACTAATTTTTAAAAATCAAGGCCCATATGCAATTTGCGTTAGAAATAATACTCTTTCACTAACTAGTTAAATTCCAAATTTTCAAGAAAAAATTTCATTTCAGCCCTCTATTTTCAGGGGCAATCCAAATCAACTCTGAAAATCCAGAAATACGTCACGTGTGCCACGAAAGCAAAATATCTTTTTTTTTTTTTAAATGAAGAAAAACTTTTGTACTACCATGTTGCACGTTTGTTCTGTTTTTAGAAGCTGATTTAAAACTTGCTGGAAAAAGAGGACTGATTTGAAACTTCCCAAATATTAATACTTGTACTCACTATATTTTGTTACTAAGGAAATATCTTTTTTTGTAACCGAAGAAAAACATAATTATTCTTTACATCTTAGATAATTTTCATTTTATAGAGGCCATTTCTACCACACCACAACTTCTAACCTGCATATTTAGGGGAACTTTTGTTTTTTTGCATCCAACCTAAGTCATGTAGAAATTGTTCCATGTGATAAAAGGAAAGGAGAATTGCGTTTCAGCCCCCTAATTTTGGGGTCGCGCGTTTCAGCCCTCCGAAACGCCACGTGGCGGCACGCGCGCGCCGTCACGTCGGCAGAAAAACGCGTTTCGGAGGGCTGAAACGTCAATTTTGAAAAACGGGAGGGCTGAAACGCAATTCTCCCTAAAAGGAATGGACCCAAACGGTTCAATAAGACGTTAGGAAAGCATTCCAAAAGAATAAAACTATTATCTTGTACTTCCGGATCTGATGACATCACCTCTTGATCGCCCGCGATATCCATGCTCGACAAGACAAGATCAAATGATTAGGAGGGAACCCTCACCGCAAAACAAAAAAAGGGTTAATTTGTTTTCGCCCTTATTTTTCAAATTTATCTCCATTCAGTCCCTGCATTTCGATATTTTCATGTTTAGCCCATGTCTCGATCTCTGTATACGCCACTATCAGTATTTCTTTTTTAAAAAAAATACAATATAAAAATTATATATTTTGATTAGATCTACAATTTTTATGTTTAATATTTTTTTAAAAAAATATTTGTAAGTATTTTGATGCGCTGAAGTGTTAACGAATTTTGAATCCGACTTATTAATCCGATTAAATTTTAAAATTCTAAAATATTTATTTAGAAATATCTTTGAAAAAATATTGAATGTGAAAGTTATAAATTTCATCAAAATTTATAATTTAAATGTTAAATTTTTTTTAAAAAAAATACTGATACAATGGTCAAAATAATATAACCCAATTTTGAGGAGGGACTAAAAGAGAAGTGAGTAAACCATAAGAGCTGAACAGAAATAGATTTTCATTCTAAGGACTGTCCGAGAAGTTCTCCAAACAAGAAGACGCAATCAGCAATAAGACCGTCCCTTTTTAACCAATCTCGAATAGCCAGTTATAAAGTCAAGCCCTAAGGGTGCAGTTAGTTGGCCAAAGAAGTAAACTGGAAACCTCTAGAACCCAGCACCGACGATACACATGCCCGTCTAGGTGTGACACCTGTTCGAGATTAGACTCTAGCTTGGCTATAATAGAACGACAGGACGGCCTAGGCGAGAGATGGAGCCCCGGTCACTAAGTGAAGAGAGCATTTAAGAGTATCCTTTTCGTCACAGCAGCTCTATTGTAACCGTCATCGTCTTTTTCTATTACTCCAACTCTGTTTGGTAGGATATTTCTCACGTGGACATAGGTTTTTTTTTGGGGAAATACCAAATTTGAAATGGAGGGCTGATTTGGAATGTTTCAACAGTTGAGGGGCTGATATGATAGTATCCTTTTTTTTTTTAATTCCCGAGAGCTATGCAAATCACCGTCCATTTCTCTTAATTATGTCTAGTTCGATCCTAACGGTATAAACCTCAACTTCCGATTTCTGCCATTTTCGCTGCTAAAATGACCAAGAATCGATATAAGTATAAGTTTCATAGAACTACCTGTACATTTACCAGTATCACTTAAAACAATATTAATTAATCTTTTGTTTGACTTATAAAATCCTCCAAATAAGTACTTTGGTAATCTATTTTCACTTTTAATATCATATATAAATCACCAAAACTTTAGTTTCTATACACTTATTAATATCAATATATAAGTGAAGCTCTAAACAAGAGATTGTTGATGTTTTTCTCAAGTATTATGCTAGCATTCTTGGAACTAACAATGATAGACCTGCAGGGGGTTTTAAAGCTATCAACACTGGTCCAGGTATCTCAAATGCTACCTCTCTTAAGCTTTCTTCTTCTGTGGAAATTTCTGAAATAAGAAATGCAATGTTCTCCCTTGCTAGTGACAAAAGTCCGGGTCCGGATGGCTTTAATGCTCATTTTTTTAAGGATGCTTGGGATATTGTGGGAACAGATGTCACTAATGCTATCCTTGATTTCTTTACAAATGGAAAATTGCTTTTAGAAATAAACTCAACAAGTATTTCATTGATTCCAAAGATAGACAACCCAAATGTTCCTGCAGATTATAGGCCTATCTCTTGTTGCAACACTTTATATAAATGCATTTCTAAAGTGATTGCTACTAGATTGAGTACTGTCATGAATGATATCATTTCACCTTCACAAGGTGCTTTTATTCCTGGTAGGCTCATTCAACATAATATAATGCTTTGTCAAGGGCTTGTTAGAAATTACCACAAGCAAAATATTTCTCCTCGATGTCTCATAAAGCTTGACATTAAAAAGGCTTTTGACACTTTAGAATGGGATTATTTATGGCAGGTCTTAAAAGATTTGAATTTTCCTAGGAAATTCATTCACTGGATACAGGTATGCATTACTCAACCTTTTTCTCTATAGCCATTAATGGAGAATTGCATGGATATTTTAAAGGTAAAAGAGGCTTAAGACAGGGGACCCTTTATCTCCTTATTTGTTTGTATTAGCTATGGAGGGTCTATCCAGAAGGATGGCAACCTAGCTAATGCAAAAGATTTTAAATATCATCCTAAATGCAAGAGATTGTCTCTCACACATTTATGCTTTGCAGATGACCTTATGATGTTTGCATATGGAAATAAAGCATCAATTCAAGCTATGATGAATGAGTTCAATGCTTTCTCCAAGCTATCTGGGCTGAAAGCAAACCTTGAAAAAAGTCAAATTTATCTTGTGGGGCTTAAGCAGGAAGATCAAATTGAGTTAGTAAATTTTTTCAAATTTCAAAAAGGTATTCTTCCTGTGAGGTACTTGGGTGTTCCATTAATAACAGGGAGGCTATCCAAATTTAATTGTCAGTTTTGGTGGACAAAATCACTACAAAAATTACTGGTTGGGCTGATAAAACTTTATCTTATGCTGGTAGATTGCAACTGATTAAAGCCATCATTTTTGCTTTGCAGGTCTATTGGGCAGGTATCTTTATCTTACCTACATCAGTCATTCTTGAGGTTGAGAAAATATGTAGGAAATTCCTTTGGGCAGGTTCAAAAACAAGCTTTGTTGCTCCTGTTGCTTGGACTGAGGTATGCAAGCCCAAAAGTGTTGGTGGTTTAGGTATCATAAACTTAAGTTTTTGGAACAAAGCTGCTATAGCTAAGCACATTTGGGCTATAACCACTAAACAAGATAGCCTATGGGTAAAATGGGTCCATACTATCCACCTTAAAGGTCAAAATTTTTGGCAAGTTAATCCTAAAGCTACTGATGAATGGTGTTGGAGAAAAATTCTAAAAATTAGGACTTTATTCAAATCTTTTTTCAAAGTTCAGGTTGGTAATGGTTTGAATACTAGTTTCTGGTTTGATAATTGGTTATGCATTGGCCCCTTATCAAATTTCTTTGCAACAAGTGACATTGATGCTTTGGGTATTAGTAGAAATGTCTTGGTTGGTAATATGTTTAGAAGAGATGGATGGAGACTTCCTGGTCACTTATACAGCAGAAATCCTGGCCTAAAATCTGCCCTATCTACTGTTACTCTTACTGAAAGTGAAGATACAATTAGATGGGGACCAGGTAAGAGTTTCTCTATTTCTAGTGCTTACAATTTCTT
Source organism: Xerophyta viscosa (assembly GCA_002076135.1). Lineage (NCBI taxonomy): Eukaryota > Viridiplantae > Streptophyta > Magnoliopsida > Pandanales > Velloziaceae > Xerophyta > Xerophyta viscosa. Next base: position 75,300 of record MJHO01000097.1, on the reverse strand, counting down.
ACTAGCTATACAGCAACAGAATGTGAAATGGGCCAAAGTGATCTGGGATTCCAGATGCATTCCTAAGCATAGCTTTCTTTCATGGCTTATTTTTAAAGACAGACTTGCTACAAGAGATCTTCTAGTCAGAAGAGGATTATCTGTACCTCTGGAATGTAGTTTCTGCCATAACTTGGAAAATACTGATCATCTTTTTTTTATGTGCAGTTATACTTCTAAAATCTGGAAGGAATTAGCAGCTGGATTGGTTTTAAATCTCCTTATCAAAACTGGAAATTTCTTTCCTTATGGATTATTAAGAAGCTAAAAGGATCTACAAGTATAGCTAGAATGAGAAGAGTGGCTTTAACAGCCACTCTTTATCATACTTGGAGAGCTAGAAATCTGAAAACTTTTCAAAATAAAGATGTCTCTGTTGAGAATGTTATTCTGCAAATTAAATCTGAAGTCTTACTAAGACTTATGAAATTTACTGATTTTGTGCAGAAATATTGGTTTGCAAAACTGGAAAGAAATTCTAAAGTGTTGTTATGCTGTTGAAGAAGCAATGCTGGTGAAGGGTAAGGGCTACTTTTACTTTCCCTACTCTTTACCCGTACTTCTTACTGGTAGTGGAAATGATGAAACAAAAGTTATGACTATTGTCCTTAATTTTGTGTTAAACTACTGTCTGGAATCATCTTGTTTAGAATGGCAATATGAGCTGAATTCTGGTGCTTGTTTTGTAAAGGTCGATAAGCCCTATGAGTCTACTAATTTTCACTGTTTTTCAAGTTTCATTTTATTTTAGAAGTTTTGACTGTCAATTACCTGATCAAGGTTGGAAAAAAAAAAAAAAAAAGACCCGAGTATTAGTTTCCTATAAAACTCGGTGGACACTATCAAAAAGAATTTTGGCGTCCATGTGGGTCATAGATATGTGTATGGGGCTGTTTTCATTTTGAATCCAGTATGCTATTGGTTGCCCTGAAAAAGAAAAGTAAAAGAAAAAATAGAAAAATAAAACCCGAGTATTGGAAGCCTATAAAATCTGATAGTGTTTCCCCCAAAAAGGGTTTTGGAATCTATGTGGGCCCTTGGAAGGTTATAGTATTTGCTGTCTTGCTTTTAAAATTATCATTGAAACTTGATTACTTTGATCTTTAGTATTCTCTGGGCTTGGTTTCCTCACAATTCAAGTTATCAAAATTAAGTCTCTTTTTGCCTCTGAACAAGGTTTCTTCTCTGATGATAGTATATTTTTTGTAAAATATGCTGGACATTGGGTTTTTCTATTACAGTATTGGTTTTGAAACATGATATTATTATATATTTGTTGGATACCTCTGTTAGAGATATTCTGATCCACTAAAGCTATGTCTACATTTATTGATATAGGATTTTTCCAAATTAAGCACATGGATACTGCTAGATTTTTCGAATTGTGCAGGTTAGGTGAAGTTTTGGGGTTGCTTGCTAAAGGCTTGGAATACTTTTTTCGCTCTATTAGTTTTCATGCGCTGAGACTGTTGAAATGATTACTCACACGAAGCAATAGATGGATGCCTTGATTAGAGAAGGAGCCACGTCATAACACATGAAGCATAGAAAATTTGGATTTTTCTATATCTTTTATATTGTAACCTTTTACTTATTTCAAACTCTTTTGTAATAGTTAGTATGTTCAATACAAAGCACTTACTTACCAAAAAATATATAAGTGAAGCTTGTGTGTGTGTGTGTATATATATATGTATGCATACATACATACATACATATGGAAGTAATCAGCAGTATCAGGACTCCTAGCTGTTTTTTACCAATAGCATTAGCAACATGATACAATTATAATCATATATTTATATAATATATCAGAATATATAATATATAATTAATATAATATTATATAATTCTGATTATATTGTAGCCATCAAAAGTTTTGAAAAATTGCAATCTAAGTCATAAATCCATTTATCAAAATTTGCCAACAACAGAAGTATATATCATCCACAAGCCACTCTAACAAGATCTAATTGGTCAACCGTACCACTAAAACTACTAACATATAAAACATGTTGAGGATTCCATAACCACCTTTCACTACAATTCCATTCAAGACTTGTAAATATGAAAAATTACATATCAACCTTATATTTTTAAAAATACTACTTATTAGTATTTTTCAGAATGCATGGTGCTGTCACATGGGGAATGATATACAATTTGCCTTTGTAAATATGCTGATTCGACCAAAAACTAGTTTGTTAATTTTTTAAAATATTTTTAAATTATTAATGTTAATTTTAGTTAAAATAAAAATGTAGCATTGTAGTAATATAAAATATAGAAAGAGTTTTAGTATTTTTTAATGTTTTGATTTTTAAGTTATTTGTAGAAAATATAAGTAAGCTAGTAATTATTATTATTATCCTTTGTCCTAAATTGGTTCAATCAATTTAATTTCACATTTTAAGGCTGTCCCGGCTCGACTGGACCGGTCTATTTTTTTAGGAAAAATCTACTCATCAGGGGCCCCTGACGGCCCAGCAGTATATCTCATTTTTTTTATGATGTTTGGATGCCAAGCGATTTTTTGGTTCGGTCTGATTTGGACATGTGAAGAGATTTAACAAGAAGGATAAAACAGGTAGAGGAGAAATTCTGTAATGAATATTTACGCCACGTCAATATATATTTCTTTCGTGTTTAAGTAAAAAAACCTTTCGATCATTTTTTTTGAAAAACTTCATAAACGAAAATTATAGATGTTGACGAGATTTACAACTTTATATTCAAAAAAAATTTTAAAAATTATTCTAAATAAATGTTTTGAGACTCTAGAATTTAACGGATTCAAGGATTTTAAAATAGTTTTTAAATTTGCTTCAAATCCGTTAAACTTTGGAACCTAAATATATTTTTAAAAAATTTTTGATAATAAAAATTGTAAATCTCACTAAAATATGTAAGTTTGATGTTAAAAATTTAAAAAAAAAAACATTTTAATAATTTTTTTAAGCTATTATAGAGTATAGTATGGTGTAACTGCTAAATATATGAATCTCTGCAGAGGCTTTGTAGGAGAGGTTCTACAGATTGTTAAGTCAACCCATAGAGCCGTATACTTGATTGTTATATATATATATATATATATATATATATATATATATATATATATATATATAGAGAGAGAGAGAGAGAGAGGGCCCCACAACAAGTAACATTATATTATTATCGATCACCGTTAGGGAGATTCACAAATTTTTTTAGCTCATGATCTAGCATGATTTCGATCAACCTATAATTTTGAAGGTAGAGAGCTTTTTCTAAGTAGCTAGGTGCTCTCAAGTCTCTAAAATACCGAATATTTTTAGAATCCTAGCCTCTAAAATGCAGAATAATTTTGGGAGCGCGTAAAATTTACTATAAGCGGTAAAAATTACAGATATCACTCATTTTTTTCTCTATGGACCGGATCTAAGATCGGTCTCGATTTAGGTTATAAGATCTCTTAGATTGGCTGCTAGGTATTCTCTTATTCCCTCAAGCCTCTAAAATATAGGATAAAAGATCTTATAGTCTAGCAAGATAGGAGCGCCAACGCCCTAGTAAGGTATTTATAGATATTGTACGCCGTAATATGACGGAGCGGTTGTGGCCGAGAACATGGATTTGACCAGGATCGTAGATTGAAAGGTCAACTTTGCGCTTTGTTAGTAATGTCGAACTCTAATTCTCAGACGGTTGGATTTCTGATGCGTTTGTCCTATAATGTGGATGTTGTGGCTGTGAACTTATTATCTAAGAATTTTGCATGATCCAATGGATTTTATGTAGTCTCAAAAGCTCGGTCAAGACTGAGCTGGGTCTCGGTTAGGACTGAGTTGGTTCTCGGTCCATCTTCGAGAGATCAACATATTAATTTGCCCTCTATTATGATTAATATGTAGAGGCATATATCTGTACTATATTAGCTCATACGTGGAGCAGGTGTAGTTTACAAATTAGATATAGATTAACAATTAAATTCTCAAGTAGTAAATTTTAAGTGCAAAAATTGTTGATTAGAACTATATTTTATCAAAGCAAAAGCTTATGCCCTGATATAAAAAAGATAGTAAAAGTTTATACAACAGTGAAAATGTTCCAAAAGAAAAACAAAAAACTCTTGCAAAATATCATATATTGATCCGACGCACCAATCTGACTCATAAATTTCACTAACTTTTATTAAAATAACGAGACAAAACTTTTTCGATACAGCAACCATCGATATTACTAGAGATATCATTTTTTAATAATGATCTATCATTCTATATTAGATTAGGATAGCGATCAGAAAGTAAAATCCTAACTTAATATATATTCCGAGCTAATTATCCAATTACCATATTAATAATATTTTTCATTTAAAAGTCACCCGTAGGATCTTATAAATCAGACTGTTATACACGTGAGCGCTAGATGGAGCGATAAATAGATGCTATGTAGCATTCCTATTACATTATGTCTGTAATGAAGCCACCGACACCAAACCATATAATGGCCCTCAACCAAACTCTTTCAAATCCGACGTCGACCTCCTATTTCCCTGCAGGCAGCACGTCCTTCTCCTTCCCTCATTTAATATTTATATTTAATTGACAATTCATTTATCCGAAATTTTATTTAACAATGATTTTTTATAGCTAAATTCTATAGTAAAAAAAATAGAGCATTTACTTTTTTATTATGTCTTCTATAATTTAAAATTATAAAAATATTTTTACTTAATTTAAAGTGGTATTTTTATATTTTATTAACTATGTAAAATGATAAATCTGTAATCGTCAAATTAAGAGGAATATAAAAATATTATTTTGACTATAAAAAATTCATACATATAAAAATTGAATGTCAAAGTTATGTATTAGTATGTGGTGTTAGTATCATTTTATTGATCCCATATTCTTCTTGTTTTATTTATATCATGTTTTGTGAAATTACAAAGATAATAATTGAAGAAGCATATGAAAAATTTGCAAATGAATCCATCAACTTTCCAACTTTTATTTTATGATATATATTTTAAAATATTAATTAATAGTATAAGTATTTAACTAAGTAATATGAATAATATAAATTAATTGTTAATTATTTTCTGTAGTAGAAAACTCGTGATATATAATACATGTGCTATAAGGAAAAGGGACACATAAATGTGCTGTGTGCAAGCCAAGTCTGGACGCAAAAAGCGCCAGCTGGGTTCTGGTCTACCGACGTCGGGAAATTCCAAAACAACCCTTGGAGTTATTCTCCAACAGCTCCTACCAACTGCCAGTTTGTTCAAAGGGTAGAACTGTCTTTCCACAACAGCTTTGAAGTAGACTTACTTGGCTTCCCAGCAAGAATCCTGTAGACTACAGTCCAACCTTGCCTTTTTCACCCGTCTCTGTGCAATGTCCACAATACCCTTAGCACTTTTTTTTTTAGATTATTATACAAAACTCCCTTATCTAGCACCTATCGATATTTTAGAACCTGTATAAAGACATCCTATAAACGGAAGCTCTTATTATACGGTATAGAAAAATTTTCTTTTAAAATTTTTATGAAAAATTTTATTCCATACGATTTTAATTTCGAATGGTGATGCTTTTCAGATCGCCCTCATACGGTCGAAGTAGCCTGCCTCATACATTTCAAAACCACAGTTATGTAAATTAGCAGAAAATAACTCGGATATAATTCAGACCTATTAGAAAACATGTGATATTATTCATTACCGCTATTAGAATTTTATTTATTAGTATTTTACAGTATATAAAATACATTTTGATTTATAGTATGTGACTCGAATTAAACCAAAATTATTAAAAAATTCTAAAAAAATGCTGTTTTTGTTATAAAATATATCATATTTGAGCTGAAATTCGAGCTGTAGCTCAGATTATATAATATTCGGAACGTTATAAATGGTTCGTAGAAGTTGTCTGAGCACAATAGCATGCTTAGATCTAAATGAGCTTATTAACATTAAGCTTGATTTTTGGAACAAATTGTTAAAAAATACTATACATATACGCATTCAAATAATAACTAGCCTATGGAAACACACACACACACACAGATATATATATATATATATATATATATATATATATATATAATTATATATATTCTAATTTTACGTTCGTACGATGCACGGATATTAGTCATATATAATAATAAATAATAATATTAAAAAACTTATTTTTTATATTATAAATTTATATAAATTAGTAGTTATTTTTATTAAAATATTATATTTTATGCAGTATATATTATTAGAGCAAGAATAAATATTATATACCACACATAAAAATTATATAAATATTATTACATATTTTTATGAATAAAATTTTATCTATATGTAAAAATTTCTGATGTATATATAGATAAAATTGTTACATATAGGTTAAATTTTATTCATAAAAAAATATATAATATAATTATTTTTATATTAATATTTATATACGAATATAGATTTATTTATTAATTGTTATTTTTATTAAGTACTTACTTTAATATAGACTTTTTATATTCTTTAAATAAATACATGACTTTATAAATTCTTACAATTAATATAAATGTCACATGTCATTATTAGAATATAAGCCAATACCTTATGGCACACCAAAACTAATTGAAATACCACATGGCACAACAATTTTGATCAACCTACAAGACCATGTTGAATTCGAACTTGCAACCTATTCTTCACAAGAGACGGCTGTAGTTATCTTTCAATAAATCCCCAGTTTTCTAACTAAACCTAATTAAGAACTAATAAACCTTTGGTTAGTTTATCCACAAACTCAAAAGTGTTTTTAATTTCCCAATAAATGAAGGAGTATAATTCCAACACTCATGGATTTGGAATTACCACATATCCATGCGAATGGAAAAAAAAAAGTTTGGAAAAAATTTTAAAATAAAAATTATAAGTGTTAATAAAATATATAATTTTTACGAAAATTTTTCAGAACTATTTTTAAATAAATATTTTGGAAAAAAATTAACGAATTTAAAAATAAATATAAAAAAGTTCTAAAATTCTCTTATTTTTAATTTTAGAGTCTCAAAATATATATTTAAAAATTTGTTAAACAAATCTTATGAATTTATATTATTTTTTTTAAAATAATTATAATTTTTATTGTAAGTTTGTGTTTATGATAATTCTATACGCAATAGCTAATTGTTTGGGAGCTAATTCTATAACGTATGAAATAAAAAGGCCAAATTTCTGTTTAGTCCTCTGAATTTTATTAAAATAAGTTTATATAACTTTGAACTTTATTTTGTGTCCACGATAACTTTATAATTTAAAAAACCGTCCGCGATAATCTTGCCGTCAGCTTTTCCGTTTGCGGCCGTTAATTTGCTGACGTGGTGATTTTTTAATTATTTTTAAATTGTTTTAACTTTGTAAGTATAAATAAGTTTTTTATAAAAATAAATATTTAAGAGTATTTTTTTTAGAAAAATTCCAACATAAAAATTAAGATTTTGATGAGATCTACAACTTTTATGGTCAAATATTTTTCCAAAAACCCTTCTTAATAGTTATTTTGAAACTCCAAATTTTAATAAGTTTACCTACTATTTTTAAACATTTTTTTAGAAATATTTTTTTAAAAAAATTTAAATATAAAAGTTATAATTCTCATCGAAATCTACAACTTTTATGTTGACAATTTTCAAAAAATAACCCTTAATTAAGGCTAAAAAATATATTTACTCTAAAAAGAAAAAAAAAATTAAAATAATTAAAAAATTACCACGTTAACAAATTAACGGTTGCAAACGAAAAAGTTGACGGCAATATTATTGCAAATATTTTTTTAATATATAAAATTATCTTAGAATTATAGAAATATTTTTTGATACAGTTCAGGAACTAAATAAATATTCAGCCAAATAAAAATCATAAACGAAGAGCTAATTGTTCGGGATTAGGAGACGAAATATGAGAAGGGCTATCCCGTAAATTCCAAATCGGATCAAAGTTTTTTTAGATTTCACAGATCCGCCCGCGGAGCGTGTCGGACCCAGATCCTGCAGCCGACGGACGACTCGCCGGTGTAAGCGGGTCCCATAACAGCCTGGCCTTAATGCGTCTGCAACCCGCCACGTTTCACCGTATATCACTTGTACCCTTGTTTTATTATTATTAATTATTAATAAATATCCGAAATCCCAACAAAACGCCCACTTATTTCCCACCCAGCTCCCAAAAACAAAAACTAATAATTAATATTCTCTCAGCTACAGAAAGAAGCTCAAACAGAAGAAAAAAAAAAGCAACTTTCCTCTTCCCTGTGCTCCTACAAACTTCCCCGGCGCCATGGATTCTCCGATCCATGGCGGCGCTGTCCATCTAATACTCTCCTTCTTCATTCTCTCAGTATCTGCGGCGGCGGTGGCAGCTGACGCGTCTTCTAGTCGAGCTACATTGTCTTCTTCGGCCGTCGGCGTTGGCGGTAGCGGCGCCGGAGCGATCAACTCGAACTCTGTTCTCGTCTCTCTCCTTGACTCCCATTACACGGAGCTCGCTGAGCTCGTAGAGAAAGCACTTCTGCTTCAGACTCTTGAAGACGCGGTGGGGAAGCACAACGTCACCATCTTCGCCCCGCGCAACGAAGCTCTCGAGCGCGAGCTTGATCCCGAATTCAAACGCTTCTTGCTCGAGCCTGCTAATCTCAAGTCCCTCCAGTCGCTCATTTTGTACCATGTCATTCCCATCAAGATCGCCGCCGAATCCTGGCCATCCGCCGCCGCCTCCCACCGCACTCTCGCCGCCGACCACCTCCACCTATCATCCAACGGCGATGCTGCTGTTAAACGCGTCGGACTCGCTGCCGTAGTCCAGCCTAACGCCGTTATTCGACCTGACGGTGTTATTCACGGAATCGAGCGATTACTCGTTCCGCGATCCGTTCAGGAAGACTTCAACCGCCGGCGAAGCTTGGCCGCGATATCCGCAGTCCTCCCCACCGGCGCACCGGAGGTCGACCCGAGAACCCACCGGCTGAAGAAACCTGCTCCGCCGGCACCAGCCGGGAGCCCTCCGGCTCTTCCGATCTACGACGCCATGGCTCCCGGTCCGTCGATCGCTCCGGCGCCGGCGCCTGGACCCGGTTCCGGAAAGCACTGGTTCGACGGCGAGAGCCAAGTCAAGGACTTCATCCAAACCCTACTTCTCTACGGTGGATACAATGAGATGGCTGACATTCTCGTCAATCTAACGTCCTTAGCGACGGAGATGGGGAGGTTGGTCTCAGAAGGTTACGTTTTAACAGTTTTAGCTCCCAACGACGAGGCAATGGGGAGGTTGACGGCGGAGCAGCTGAGCGAACCAGGTGCGCCGGAGCAGATAATGTACTACCATCTGATACCGGAGTACCAGACCGAGGAGAGCATGTACAACGCCGTGAGAAGGTTTGGGCGCGTCCGGTACGACACGCTCAGGGTCCCGCAGAAGGTGGTGGCGAGGGAGGCAGACGGCTCGGTGAAGTTCGGGCAGGGACCGAACTCCGCGTATTTGTTCGACCCAGATATCTACACAGACGGCAGAATCTCGGTTCAAGGAATAGATGCCGTGCTGTTCCCGCCGGAGGAGTCTGCCGCCCCGGCGGCACTCTCGCCGGCGGCTCCCCGCCGCCCCGCTGTCGTCAAGCCCAAGCAAAGGAGAGGTTAGTTGTTTCCTTTCTTGCATTTCTTTGTTTACTTAAAAGTTCTTATAGAACTTAACACGAGTTGCGGTGCAATGTGGTTTGATGGTGGGTCGCCGGAGTTTGATGTTGAGCTGCTCCGGCGAGAGGTATAGTTACCTCGCGTTCATGTGACACGTTGTTTTTGACATTAGCGCTAAGATTGTGATCTGCCGGAACTCCGAAGCGAGAACAGTGTTTGGGGATATAAGTTGTCGGTGGTGCTGTTTTATTCTATTTTATTTTTTCTTTCCATCTAATTGTGTTTTATTCGACCATAAGTATGATTAAGAGTAATTAGTTGTTGAGGTCAAAGTCAAGGGCTAAGGACGGCTATTTTAAGAAAATATTTTGGGATAATCCCAAAAATTATGGTGGCCATGTTTTTGAGTCTATCAATTTATCAAATTCTTGATGGAATGCAATGCTGCTGGCGATATTTATTGTGCTTACATTATTGGAGTAAAATTTAATTACGGTGTGTGTTTACTATTTACTGCAGGTAAATTAATGGAAGTTACATGCAACGTGCTGGGGGTTTTCGTTCGGCGGACTCGATTCACGGGTTGCCAGTAACAAGATATATCACAGAAAGAGGTGATTTTGCAAAGAGACCCCTCAAGTAATTGTTGAATTATTATGTCATAATAAGGAAATGTGGGGGGTTAAAAAAGAAAAATGAGTTCTTTGATTTTTATTTTGTTTTTCAGTTTTTATTAATTTGTATACTATAAAAACTAAAAAAGGGGTGTATTTGGTGGGGGAGTTTGTGTATATATAGGGGAAGCTAGGATGGAACATATGTTGGAATCAACATTTTCTGAATAAATGCTCGCCCTTTTTCTATTATTTTTCACAAAAATATTGATTTACTTCTGGCATTATTATACTTTAATTACAATTAATTCATTCTAGATCCCAAACTATAAAGGCTATTAATAAGTGTAGATAAATAGGCACCATGTGGTTTTGCCTTGCCTTATGGTCCACTTTTATCTACACATTGATAATTTCATTTATATTTATTAATTATGTTTGCCATGTGGTCCACTTTTATCTACACATTGATAATTTTAGTTATATTTATTACTTATATTTATTGTTTTAAATTTTTGGGTTTTGAGTCGATTTCTATCTGAAATTTTAACTGGAATAGAGCGCGTTAAGATAAAATTTAAAGCCCCTATTTTTATAGTGATTTGAGAAGGAATAATATTATAATATGTTTTTATACCTTTTTTTTAACTGATTAATATTTTTTAATAGTTATTAAATCTGTCTAAAATACACACACACACACACACACACACACACACACACATATATATATATATATAATATATATTATATATATATATATATATATATATAAGTATTGTTCGAAAATTTTGGCTTTTAAAAATTATTTTTATGTTCTTTATAAATTTTATATTAAAAATTACTATTTTAAAACTTTGAAGTTATTGTTGGTAAAATTTGAAATCTCAACTAACTATTTTAAAATATTGAAAATAAAATTATAAATTATATATATATCATATCTTTTGTATATAATCATATCTTTATGTATTTTGAAATAATTCCAAAATTAGAAATTTATTTAACAAAAGTTTGCCAAGGTTTCTTCAGAAATCTCAATTTGTGAAAGCAATATAAGGAGTGTTGAGAGGGGAGGTCACATTCGCTGCAGGTGTAGTGGATGTGGATCATACTTTCTTTCCCATTCACTTTTGTAATTCTGTGTTGTGACATCAACCTCAGCTAATTTCCCATTCACCTTTTAAGAAATTGGAAGCACATCCCCTGGACCTTTCTTTTCTTTTTCAATTTTCTTTTAAAAAATTGCTATTCAGCCCCCTCAAATTTATGTTCTTACTATTCAGCCTTCCAAACTTTCATTCTTACTGATCAGCCTCCCAAAAAAACTTATCCCACAAAAAAAATCCCCCTTACACGTGACATAATATCGATTTTAACAACATTTTTAGTGCTATTTTAATGCATCAAAATAAATATTTAATAGTATTTTTTCGAAAAATATTTAACATTTAAGTCGTAGATTTTTATAAATTTATAATTTTTTTTATTAAAAGTGTTTCCAAAAATACTTATAAGTATTTATTTCCTGGTGTTGTTTAAGCCACCCAAAAATAATTATTTAGAAGACTTTTTTAGAAAAATTTTCAACATTAAAGTTGTATATCATAATAAGATCTATAATTTTTATATTAAATTTTTTTTTGCAAAAAATATTTATAAATATGTATTTTGTAGAGCTAAAATTAGCATCTAAAAATAATATTTAAGTATTACAGTGGGACATTCTGAAAATATTTTTATCTGTTAAATATCCAAAATAATAATCAGAGGGCTTAATTGTAAGAATCTTTTAAAGTAAGAAGTATTTTTATATGGAGATTGATTAGCAAATTTTCCTTTTCTTTTTTAGAAAAAAAAAGAAAGGCATACTCACCTCCAGATCGATCGTAAGTTAAACAGTAACAAATAGGTGCCGCACCCTGAGTTCCAGCTTGCTATTGGTCAATTGGAGTAATGATAGGTTGACCAAAACTTGCTGGCTGCTGACGTTGAGCTTTCCATATCAGATCGATCGACCGATAAGCTAGTTCGGTTGGCCGACAATCCAAATTTGTTAACTCGGTCAAGACTAAGGTATCGATTGATCGAAAGATATGATCTATCTAGAGAAACCTCGCATGTTGAAAAATATTTTAAAAAGGTGATTTTTAACAATTGTGAAATCTTGTTTACATGCTAGTAATGGTTTTGAAAGCAAACTTTTGAGATCAGAGTCTATTTCATTTGTGTTTTCAAATTGAGCTGTAGATAATCATGTAATTTTGAAGACCAATGAGAGATATTAGTTCGCAGAAATTCTGTGTGCAATTATATTCGGTTACTTTTAAATGAGTGTCTCTCTCATATGGACGTTCACACGAGGACCATTGCTTGAACTGTTCAACATTTGCTTGGCATATTTTGGAATGAATTTTCCTCTTTAGCTTTTGCTTAATTTCTAATGAAAAGTTTTTAATTCTTCTAGCCTATAGCCTAAGGCATCACATTACTCATCTGACACAAACTTGAGCCGTCAAACATACAAGTAGGAGTTAAATCGAAAGATAGATAATCATATTAGTTTAAATGGGTATTTGTAGATTTGGATTCGTTTTGCACTCGTGCAGTATAGTATATTAGTCATAAATTTTATTAAATAATAATAATTAAATACTAAATATTCTTTTTTCATACTTTGAAAATTATATGTAATTATAGCTTCTATCAATTTTTTACATTTTTACATTATATTTTCCTCGAATAGAATTATCCTATCACATATGGCAAATTTAAATTGCTCTCTAACAAATATACAAATCAAACATTTCTATTAATGTTTATCGTAAATTAGAATTGGCCAATCAGCGACCCCTAATTTGATTTGACTTTTTAATACCTATTTACGATGAAAAATAATAAAAGTGCTATCGTCTTTTTTTATTAAAAATAGAAGTAATTTTATCTCTCTTTCTATTTTCAATTTTTTCAACTAATTTCTTTCTCTTATATTTCTCCAGCGATCTCTTCACTTTCTTCTCTAATTAATTTTCTTGTTCCTCTCTCTCTCTCTCTCTCTCTCTCTCTCTTCCTCGCTCCCCTCTCCAGCAGATTATGTGGTTGTTGACTCGTGAGTTTCATATGGTTTGGTCGCGTGCGGCTACATTATGTGCCATAGCTGATTGTTTACAAGCTTTATGGTGGATACTCAACGAGTTCCGACATCTCATTCTTTTGTAGTGATTTCATCTTTTCATTTATAGCTGCTTTCCACTTTAGATCAGTTAGGACTTCCTACACACTATTAGGAATAGCTACAGAAGATAATTGATTCACAAATGACTTATTTGATTTAGACAAACGATGGGTAGAGAGATGGTTACTAATGTGATATTTGACTTTACTCGATAGTTCAGGTTCATATGTGGGTTTAGGAATACATCTGGTATGATGATATGGTAACTATTTTTTTGAAGGCTCAGACTCTAAATTAAGAACACCCTAAGTAGACGACAATTGGTTTAGTACATCAGTGATGAGGTCTACAGATCTATATCGTCCTGATGGTGACGGGGGTTGAGTTATATTACCTCTCTCTTCTTCTGTAATTTCTTCATCTTTTGGATTTTCTTCAACTTCAGGATGTTCATTACTGCTTGGTTCCAAAGTTATACCACTTAAGTCCAATTCGCTCACTTCAGGATTCGCTGATTTAGATTGTTGACCGACTTTAGGATTCATTGATTTAGATTGTCGAGTTACAACTATCTCAGAAATGCGATAATCATAATTGAGAGTATGAATTCCTTGATAGTGCTCCCCTTGAAGTTCAGACTCATTAAAAAAATACATCTTGTCTTCGTAATACACCACATCCATAGTAATAAACATTCGTCGAGTTGGAGGATGATAACATCGATATTCTTTTTGATGTAAGGCATTTCCAACAAATACACATCGCAATGCATGTGGAGTTAATTTATTACGCTGATGCTTATGGAGGTACACAAAAGCCACACAACCAAAAATATGAGAAGGTAGATTTTGGACAGTAGGTGCAACTATAGCATCAGTTAGAGCTTGAAGAGGTGTTTGAAGTTAATTGAGCTAGATGGTATTCGATTGATCAAGTATACGACTGTCGTAATCTCTTTTCCCTAGTAATATATCAGCATATGTGATGCTATCAAAGAAGCTCGTACAATCTCCAACAAATGTCGATTTTTTTGTTCAGCAACTCCATTCTGTTGTGGTGTATTGGGACAAGTGGTTTGATGAATAATTCCATGTGCTTCCAGGTATCGTTGAATATCAGAACTTTGATACTCTCCACCATTATCGCTACGCAAGACCCGAAACTTTGCATTGTACCGAATTCCAATTATTTTATGAAACCTTTGGAATAGTAAGTACACTTTATCTTTGGACTTTATCAGAAACAACCAGGCTATTCTAGTACAATCATCAATAAAAGTGACAAACCAACGTGATACACATATTATTTGAACTTTAGATGGGTCCCATACATTAAAATGTATAACCATAAACGGAAGTAACTTTTGTTCTGAAATAATGAAAAAGAAGCCTGATGGCTTTTACCCAATTCACAAACATTTAAAGCGGAAACTAGACACATCAAACTTTGCAAATAAATTAGGAAACAATTTTTTCAAGTAACCAAAGGAAGCATGTCCCAAGCGTCATGCCATAACCAAATTTCTGACTTCTTCTTCTCCCCTTCAGAACAATATGCTATCAAGGTTTATCGTAACTTGTTAGAATCATTTGACCGTAAGTCCAAGTAATACAACTTCCCCTTTTTTATACCATAACCAATCGTTTCCCTTGTTTGGATGTCCTTAAATACATAAAATTCAGGCAAAAAAATGACAATACAAGATAAGGTTGTAATGATTTGGAAACTGACAAAAGATTGTATTCTAAAGATAGAACAATTACGATTAAATCCAAACTCAAAGTTTTAGTAAAGGTTAAGGATCCTTCCCCTATAACTGTGATTGTATTACCATTGGCAGTAGAAATAATTTTTTGTCAGAAAATTCTAGTGGTAAGATATGTCTAGAATTAAAAGTCATATGATCTGTAGCACCTGAATCAATTATTCATACACTATTTATAACATGTGCAGAATTATTTAAACATGATTCAATAATTCTTTCTTTAATTTGTTTTTGTGTAAAACAGAATTGAGGAAATAATGTGTTTGATTTCGACAGCGTCGTTTCGAGACTAAACAGTAATCGACAACAATCGTTAGCGACGTCGATGTAATTATAATGACGGTTGTTGGCTAAACTGAAAGTCTCGAATCGGTCAGGCAAAAAATCGCAAAGAAAATGCGATAATATAACCCTATGATAACGGCTCCGTTACCAAGTTGAAAAAGATAATGCTAATTTTTTTTTTATTCATATCATATGATTTAATATAATACAATAAAGTGATAAAATAAAATGACATATAATCACAACTAAAAAAGAAAGGAAACTATTTTCCTAAAAAGCTCAACAAAGAATGTCGTCTTACTCCAAAGTTTTTTGAGAAATTAAGTCAGCGCTTGAACCAACTTTTGCAAGCAAAAGAAAAATGTAGTGTGATTAGAAAATCTATATAATTTTGACTAATCTTGATTAACGGTTCATATCACATATTTCACGTTCAAGATCATATCTTAAAATATGTGATATGAACCGTTGATCATAATCAAGATGTTCAATTCAACAATCCACAACATGATCTTACGAAGGGCTATTCTCCGGTCCTCTCTCTCTCTCTCTCTCTCTCTCTCTCTCTATATATATATATATATATATATATATATATATATATATATACTTTTATATATGCATATTATCAGTTACTTTTTAAATTGGATACAGTTTGGAGTTTTGCCGAAAAAGCCATGCTTTTGAAATTATATCAAATAGCCATTATTTTTTGAGAAATTTAAAAAACCACTCCAAAATGCATATTTATAAATATTTTTTTAATAACGTTGTGAATATAAGAAAAATAGATTGTCACGATCCACCGGATTCCAGTGATCGGTGACAAGAATCACTAAATCTGAGCACGAAATATTTCGTCGAACACATTGAAAAATGATCAACTCATAAAGAAACTCAAGGGAATAATCCCGAATCTCAACTTGAATTAATGTGTAATATCTACTATTACAAGAATTAGAAGAAATCGAGAAGGAAAAGACAAAGAAATTAGAAGAACTTGAAAGAGATATACTATGTTCTGTTTTTCACTGTTCTGAGCTCCTACATCAGTTCGCAACAGTTTTATAGCTAAGAAGAAGGTGATCAAATGACCGTCTTGCCCTTACTACGCGTGTGACTGGCACATGCATCACTTATCTTCCCGCGCAAGCGCTGCAATCCAACGGTAGAGAAAGCTTTAATCGAGTGAGCAGAATTTAAAGAACCGTAGAAACAGCCTCCAACAGTAATTCGAATACAACAGCTGGAAGCAGCTGGCAGTAGCTTCAGCAGTTATGGCGGGGTAATCCTCCGGCGTCTCCCACCTCTCCGTCACTTCATCGCTTGTCGCCGGCACAGCTCATGGCAGTCAGAATCCTGACATAGATTTCGGTGCATTCTACAATTTTTGTATGATCTTTTTTAAATGTGTCTAAAGAAATGTTGTGTGATTTCAAAATTTTGTACTGAGTAAAAATTTTGGATCCTGAAAATATTTATTTGAAGATGTATTTTGAAAAAAAAAAAATTGAATACGAAAGTCTTAAAGCACCAAAGTATCAAATTCCGGGCGGCACGCGGCGTACGCCCGGAACGTCTCAGAGCCGGCCGGCACCGGAACAGTGCCGGACCTTCCGGCACCGGAACAGTTTGTGCCTTTTTCTTTTTTTTCTTTTTTTTTTTGAATTTTTAATGATGTTCATCTTTCTCACGACGCTTTTTTTTTTCGTGACATGACCAGCGCGACCGGCGCAACTTAGTGGTCACACGCATACGCGACCAGCACAACCAGCACAATAATAAAATTTTATTTTTTTTAATTAAAAATCTGAAAAATAACTTATAAAATATAATATAATAATATATATAAATAATATTTTATTGTCGGCACGGTCGGCATATTTCGAATTTGAAATTTACCGAAATGCGGCACGAAACGGCATTTAAAATCTTATAAAGAAATTAAAATATATTTATTTAGCTTTAATCTTAGATTTTCACATTATTTAAATTAGTTACATACTTTTAAAGTTTTAATTAATTAATATATAATTTTACATATCTTTTACAGATTAAGAAAAAGGAAGGAGAAGAAGAGAGGAAGCAGCACATGGAGGAGAAGAGGAAGCTCACGCCGCCGACTGAATAGCCACCATAAGCTTGCCGCCGTCCGTTGAACTTGCACCCGTACACCTCAAAACAAGGTAAACATCTAAGCCACTATATAACTTCATACACGTTATACCACTAGGATCTACACATATCAGAGAGTCCAAGACACCGCTGCGGCTTCGCTGGCGGTGAGCCATGGCAGTCGGCTGCTTAAACAAAAACGACAACAAAACTTACATCCGCTTATATCTTCTCGTACACACATCAAATTAAAATTTGGACACCGCCATCAGACTCAGTACACTCAACACGCTTAGGAGCACCTATTACAGTCCGAAAGGCGACGATAGCCGAAACGTCTCCGAAACTTCGGAACACGAAAATACAACGAACGAACTTCAAAATTAAGTTTTGACATCACCAATGAGTTCAGGGAGTTGAAATACTAGACATAGAGGTTTATCCGGTGCGGAACGCCGTCGGCGAACTCGCGGCTGTAAGCTCATAAGAGCTCGCGGTCGTGAGCTTAAAGCTGCAATCGGCCAAGCCAGTTGCAGCAAATTAATGCCGCGTGGGATTGCGGGTGGCGATCCGCACGGACAGGCCAAGTCGGTTGCAGCAAATTAATGCCGCACGGGATCGCGGGCGGCGATCCGCGCGGACAGGCTGGACAATAACAACCACGTTACACCCTTTTTTTTATTCTTTTGTTTTTCTTTTATTGTAATTTTTTTTATTACTGTTGATGTTATTTAAATGATAAATATATACATATACATATTTTTATACATATACATAATTCCAAAATCATATAGTTCGACAACTAATCATATCAATGTATAACACAAAGCACATAGGAATAAATAAAATTTCCGGAAAATGAATATTGCCTCATAACCAACACTTAATTTAAGATGTAATAATTTCTGTGATTGGATGATGGTTATGCTTAAGGAATTATGTTATATTCATGCTTTAACGATGTGAATTGGGAGTGATAAGGTTAGAGTGAGGTGGTTATCCGATCTCTATGTCTTAATTTATTTTTCGGAAATAAAAATAAAAGCATATTTTTTTCATAAAATAAGGTTAGAGTGAGGTGGTTATCCGATCTCTACACCTTAATTTATTTGTTGAAATAAATAAATGTTTACCATAAAAAATAAGATTAGAGAGAGGTGGTTATCCGATCTCTATATCTTAATTTATTTTTCGAAAATAAAATAAAACTACATTTTTATCGTAACACTAAGATTAGAGGGAGGTGGCATCCCAACTCTACATTTTAAAAAATACACTTCCACATAAAATGGGCGATGAAGAAGAAATGGAAATAAGCTGAGCTTCGACAAAATAAAAAATCATAAAAATTATAACAAATAAAAATTATAATACTTTTAAAGTTAGGACGAGATAGTTATCCGACTCCCACACCTTATAAGTAATTTTTGCTTGTACGTAATATTATTGTTCGTGTAATGTCCAACTATGCTATTAGTCAGTATAAGATAAAAATGAGTTGGTTACTCAATTTCTAAAATGTCTTATACTGATTGGTCAGTTATTACGAGTTTGGTTTTAAATAACGTTAAATCACTTAATTAAGAGTATCCGCATTACGAGTGGCGCTGTGGAGGTGGCATGTCTTCTCCACACGTAATCGACGAACGAGCCTTAGAATTTCAATGTACATTATCCGATTTTCTAGATTTTCATAAATATTTAGGTGGCGATTCCAAAACCTTTTCTACCTCACCGTAAACATGTCGTCAACATATATGATATGGGACATAATGATTTTAATAAGCCAATTAATAATAAATACATAGGCTAATGTGAGTAGAGGTGGCAAACGGGTCGGGTCGACCCGACCTGCCCGCGGGTTAACGGGTAATAGGTCATACGGATGCGGGTCGGCGGATACATTATTTTTGCCGGGTTATAAATTTGGTACTTGTACCCGCCCGCGGGTTTGCGGACAGGTCCGCGGGTACCCGAATTAAAATATTTCAATATTTAAAAATAGTAGTTTTTTAAAAAAAAATTTATTTATAAATATTTTTTGAAAAAACTTTCAATATAAAAGTTATAGATCTCATTAAGAACTATAACTTTTATATTTAAAGTTTTTCCAAAAAATATTTCTAAATATTTTTGATTCCAAATGTTAAATATGAAATTTCGAGTTTGAAATGTATGTATTTCACGTTTCACAATAAAAATATCTATTAGATATATATTTTGAAAATATTTTCAACATCTAAATTATAGATATCATCAAGATCTGTAATTTTTATGTTGAAAGTTTTTTCAAAAAATATTTCTAACTAAATATTTTTAGGTTCCAAAAATTAAATTTGAAAATTCGACTATAAAATTGTACGTGTTTTATGTTTCACCCATCAAATATCTAATTGAAAGTATTTTTTTTAAAAAAAATCAACATAAAAGTTATAGATCCCAATGATATCTATAACTTTTATGTTAATTTTTTTTTTTTTCAAAAAATACTTCTAATGATGTATTTTTGGGGTAAAACGTGAAATTAAAAAAAAAAATATATATATAGTGAACCCGCCCGTTTGACCCGCAAGTTGCGGGTACGAGCTGGTGATATCCGTATTTAATATTTTTAACTAAAATTTTTATCCGTGCCTGTCCGTCTGAAAGGATAACCGCAGATCTGTGGTATCAGGTGTAATTTTGCCACTTCTAAATGTGAGAATGATTTAGAAATTATACCTCGCGTTCTTGATCTGGTTCTTAAAAACAAGGGAAAAAAAAAGTTACGGCAGACTAACGACATCGCACCCAGACCACAATCGGTGCGCGTGCACTCGAATTAGCTTGTAATAACAAAACCTAATTCCTCAAAAAGTGAGGGTTTTTGCTTTTGCCCGCTCTTTTCTTCCGCTTCCCGACTACTACAATGGCGAGCTCCGCGGCGGCGTACGAGGGCGGCGGCGGTGGCGGCGGGGGAATCGGAGGGAAATTTCGGAAACGGCCATTTCGGCGCTCCACCGCCGCCGTCACACCTTACGACCGGCCGTCCTCCGCTGTACGCGGCGCCGCAGCCCTCCGCGGGGCTCGCGACGGGGAGGGCGGCGGAGGGTGGATTTCGCGGCTTGTTGATCCAGCTTCCCGTATAATTTCCACTGGTGCTTCTCGTCTCTTCTCGTCGGTGTTCCGTAAGCGCTTCCACCCAGCCCTTCCCCCGCCGCCACCTCTGCCGACGCCTCCGTCCGAGAAGGCCACTGCCCCTCTTCGAGGTAGTGTTTCGTCATTCTCAACTGATCGTACGGTTATCCGTTATTTACCAATTTTTAGATTATAGTAGTTCTAGGGTTTGGGTTAACAGTAGTCATTATGTTAAACTGAATCAGTGTTCCTCCACTGTGTTTTCTTTTGGGGATAAATAATTCACCTTTTATTTCCGTCGTTACATGCAGAGGTCCTAAGGAGATCATGACGCTAATGTTATGTTAACACCATTGGATAGGTTGTTGCATGCTGCTCTGTCCTTTTTCAGCTTTTGGTTGTTTATTAGATAAGTATAAGTTAGTTTCTTGATAGATAATGCTTTGGAAACACTGGGTTTTTTATATTCGTCGTTGTCAGAATCTAGAAAGATCTCTAGTTACAGACTGTTTATGTAAATGCTGTAATTTCTAACTTGACATATGCTTGATGGAGCGATATTGCATTCAAACAACCATCACTAATAGCTAGAATGAAACTACACTTACGATTAATATGATGTTTCCTATTATATAATTCAACCTCGTAGCATTTATTGACTACTTGCAATTGGTATTTTCAATAACCATCGATGCAAATGATAGACCCTACTGCAAGCAACATTAGCTGAAAATTTGCTTAAGAGTTGCAATTTGTAATGTCCAGGAAGGAGCCTAGAATTATAGCTCATGCACCTTCTGATGATGTTCTCTTAAGTGGAAATTGCCAGTACATTCACCATGTTTAGATCCTTCTATCTCTATGCGTATCTACATTCATTTCCGTAAGTCTATGCACATATAGCATAGGGTTTGGTATTGTGCATAAAGGCAGCCATTATATATATATATGCGGATAATGCGGATATTGTGCATGCACCTCCTGACAGATGAGGATATGTAATGTATGCGTATGTAAACAACCTCTTCCTATGCATAGCTGTGTACGTCTTACCCTTCCCAGACCCCGCTTGGGCGGGACTTAACATGGGGATGTTGTTGTTGCGTACGCATCACTATCAGTGTTATTAAAAGGCGCCCGGGCGCTAAGGCGAGGCGAGGCGAGGCCCGGGCGCCTTAAGAAGGTCAAGGCGAGGCAGTATTAGTAAGGCGCTACTAAGGCGCTCACCCGGGCGAGCGCCTTGCTTATATGTAAGAAAATAGCGAGTTAAGAATAATGTGCCATTTTTACCTTTCTCTTTTAAGGGTTGAAAAAAACTTAAATGAAGAGTAAAAAAGTAAAAACAAATGAAAGAAAATATAAATGCTTGAATTATCAAGTTATTACACGACTTGGTCTATGTCAAGTATAATCAAGCGCTTAAGGCTGGATATGATTTACGAGATGTTATTGATCTTATTCAATTATATGATATTGATGATAGTAATGAATGGATAGTTGGAGAGTTAGATGCCAATACATCCAATGCAGAAAATGAATTGGTTTTTGAGGATGACAATTTGATTTGGGGAGATGTGGTAAGGGTAAGACGAGCAGGTTTAAGGAGAGCAACAAGAAGTCATATCTAGGTACAATCTCAAAAAAGTTAAAGGAAAAGCAAAGGCTTCAAACATAAGGGATGAAGAGATTGAAGAAGATACTAACTCGGAAGACTCTAAAGAAGGGATTAAAGATTATCTATGTAATGATGGTGAAGATAAATGTTTAGATGATGCAGAATATACTTTTGATGAAGAATATAATTAGATAATCCCGTATTTAGTTATATTTTGCTTAGTTCTCTTTTTGGACATTGAATGTTAATAGGTTGAGTAACTTTATATTTTGAAACTTGTTGGAATGTTTAATATGCATAAGTTTTATTTTTGGAATGTTTATATTTTGTTTTATTTTGTAAGTTCTATGCTATTTTGTATTTATTTTATGAATTTGACATGCATCTTATTTGTTGAAACCCTTGAAGAATTTAAGGTATGATGTTATATTAGTTTCATTATTTTTCTCTTATCCTAGTTCTATATTCATGATAAATTTGCATTAGCGCCTCATGTCGCCTAGGCGAGCGCCTCGAGAGCGCCTTGGCGCCTCGGGCGTTTTGAGACCTTGGCGCCTTAGAGCGCCTTTCGCCTTTAATAACACTGATCACTATAAGTGTCTATTCGTTCACATTCTGCTGGTATCCATATTTGAGTTTTCATGCAATGTGCAACGTTAAATCCCTTTCATATTTTTTGCAAGTTTTTGCGACTACTAATGTGCTGCTTGATTGTCTTTCATTAAAGTAATGGTACTATGAAAGTTCCATAAGCACAATTTATGTCTTTTTCTATGGCCATTGTGAATCTTAGAGCACTTTTAACGATTGAAATGTGGTACGTGTGGCTGAACTTTATTTGTAATGGCTTTAATGGGTTCCAAGCTGATTTGATAAATGTGATTTCTTGAAAATAATTTTTTTTTTTTTTTTTTAAATAAAGATGGGTAGATGTGTGGTTTTACGCAGTGGTTAACGTGTTGAGAAACCGTATTATTATTATTATTATTTTCCTTTTGAAAAGTAAAAGTAAAAGTTGTTTGGCACGATTTGACACGCCAGTTTCTGAGTTTAGCAAAACTCGGCTCCGCTAAGTAGCAAAAACCTTGGGAAGATGATTAGTTGGTTAGCATGAATAGCGCAGTGTCTTTTATTTTTATGGTGGTTGTTCAATTTAGGATTTACTTGGTGATTTTCTGAAGCGTTGACAATGATACAACCTACAATTTACACCATTGTTTTAATGCAGATCCAAACCTTCAATCTAGCGAGCAAGTGCTTGGCAATTTAAACAGCGTAAATCAAGTGACTGACAATGTAAGTAGCACAAAAAAAGTGTCTTGAATTAGTGAGCTACTTTTTCTATTTAATGTGATGAAGTGATTATCCCCCTTTACCTTTTGATTTATCATTCAAGATATTCTTCTTTTCTTGTTTGAAGTGTCATTTGAATTAGCCCTCTTTACTTAGATTTATTCTTTCAACATATCGTTATTTTCTTGTTTTAAGTTTTGTTTAAATGCTTTTCTACGTTTGCTTCCTCCTTCTAATACTTGTTCTTTTGTTTTATTACTATTTGTTTTAAGAATCGTGTTCATCATTTGCTGTGCACCATCTCGTAGCATGTTTGGGCGGGTGTGATTTGAATTCATGCTCTACGAATTTTGTTTGCTTGCATGCTGATGTGCCCATGTGCTTGAGTGTTTGGTTGCCCAAGCTGAGTGTCTATTGGAAATAGCCTCCTTAGGATATGGCTACGCCCATTTTACCCTTCCTAGACCTTGTTTGGCAGGACTTCTTACTGGGTTATTGTTGTTGTTTGAAGTGCCATTTTTATGGTTCTTCATTTTACGTTGTTTACGTCTTTTGATTTTCTTTGGATGGTTAATCCTTAGTTCTTGTATCATCCTTGTGTCGTGGTACATTATGAAGCTTAAGTTCTCTATTAGTTAAGTATCAGTTGTTGTACTAAAACCTCTTTGAATGAATCATGATTTACAAATACCTAATGCAATTTCTTAATGGTAATCAATTTCTAATTCCAAGGCAATGTTGTCAAAGGCGCAAGGGGCAAGGATGGTTTTGAAGTCTAGGCGCAAGGCGCGAGGCGGCGCGGGCCTTATAAACGTGAGGCACAGTTTTTTTGAATAAAATATATATTTAACAAATATAAATTTGGACACACTTGATATAAAATTAGCTAATTTAGAGTTAAAGATTTATACATACCAACTTATAAAAATAACTAAATTGGACTAAATTGAAAAATGAATGATTTTAGGTATTATTATCCTAGTATTATAGTATCGTTTTTGAACTATATTATGGTGTTGGAGTTTAGCTATATATACATGATAGTTGTCACTTCTTTTGCATTTTCGGCCTGCAAACGTTAATGATTGAATTGTCCAAAAAATAAAGCTGCAAAAAAGCATCAACAAGTTAGAAAAAAACTACTTCTTTAAATTTTCTTCTTCTTCTCCTTCTATTCTTATTCTTATTCTTCTTCTTCTTCTTCTCTCCTGTGCGCCTACTGAGCTAGGATTTTTTTGGGAAGGGCATTTTTTTTTAACTATCAAGTGCAAGAGGCGCGCCCTAAAGCAGGCCGCTTCTCTTGCACGCGGGCTCGACTCGGATCTAGGCGGGCACAAATGCCTCCAGCGCGCCTAGGCACTCCTTTAACATCACTGTTATCAATAAGTTGATATAAAATTCATATACACTGTTGCTGATAGTTTAGGATACAGGTGAACATTTTTTGCTTTTCTTTCCGCTTTTGGGGTTGCCGCTAGTTTAGGTTTTAAAAGGCGCGCGTTTTAAACGTGAGCCCGCCTTGACCCAAGGCGGGTGCAAACTCTATTGGTTGGCCTAGGCGCAAGGCGAGGCGCACCTTAAATAACTATGTTCGGAGGTTTAGGTTCCGCTCAGCACAACCATTTTCAGCCATGCTGGCCGTTCTCTTTCTTCGTTCTTTTTTTTTTGAACGCTATAGTTTGTCATCCGCCTCTTGCGAAGAGAAAGACATGCAGTAAACGGGTCGCGGGCTGGGCTCATCACCTAGTATTTATGTAATAAGATTTCCTCAAATTGCTAACTGCCTAAACTCTCACTCTCTCTCTCTCTCTCTCTCTATATATATATATATATATATATATTATGTTCTTTCTGTCCTTTTTATAATAATTCCTGCTACTTTCTATTGATTTTTGCAGAAGTTATCAATTGAAATGAATGAAAAAAGTGGACTTGATATTCAGAAGCAGATCAATAAATCAGAAGTTGAAGAATTATCTGACCTTGAACAACTATTGCAGAAGAAAACGTTCACTAGGTTTGTTGTGTAATCTTGTAGGAATGTTCTACATTCTTCTAAGATGTTTGTTATGTAATCTGTTTACTTGCTGAATTTCATTATGGTATTGCAAACACTTGTTTTGTCGTGATGATTGACCAACTTTGATCTATGCGTGCATGTTTTTTCCAATATTTTTACCTGAACTGTTACTATCCTGATAAACATGTTGTCCTAGGTCAAATGTGTAGTTTGGAAGTGATCACCAGTTTCTTGTATTACATCTAAAAACAGGAAGCACACTATGTTTTATACATTTTGTTTTTCGTTAAGACCAACTACCTTTTAATGCTAATGAGATGCATGTTTTTGTAGGAAGAAACGCTTCTCAATATGTATTGGAGATGTTGTCTTAAATGATTTTTGTCTTGTCCATTTGTATTTTAATTAATTTAAAAAGCTGATTTTGGTCTTTCTTTGGTTATTTGCTAACACAATTCTGGTGATCGCTAGAGTGGAGTTTGATCGCTTGACTGAACTGCTACGGTCTAGAACTATTGAATCGGATGGTTCGGAACCAGTAGCCAATAATAAGGATATTGTTCATGTTACTCTTGCGCAAAATGAATTAGGGAGCTCCAAATTATTAGGAGGTATCTCTATGGCTGGAAGAAGTTCATCGGTAAGGCAATGCCATTTTTAATTGGTGGCTATGATACCCTGAAACATTAACATTTCATTAGATTTTTTTTCTTTTAATTCTTAAAATATTTTTAACACCTAGGGGTCCATTGTTTTGACCATATAACCATATTTTACGTTGCTGCTGTATATCTCTCTGTATGCAGCTTCCAGCGGCTGAAATTGCTTCACCTGCCGAAATTGCAAAAGCTTATATGGGTTCTAGACCATCAAAATTATCACCTTCAAGTTTAAGCTTGCAGAGCCAAGGTTACAAGAATGAAATGGCAACCCGAACTAATTTACAATCTGCGACAAAAGTATCTGATGTTTCAGTTGTGGCAAAATCTATTGTTCGTTTCTCTGGTACTGTTGAGCGTTCTGAAAATGGATATCTTACTCCAAAGGCTCGGGGCCGGTCAGCTATATGTAGAATGTCCCGTTCGCCTTTTTTTAAAGTCCAATCTACTAGAGCAATCAATGTATGCCTCAGTGTGGTTGGTACATCTTAGTCTCGACATTGAGTTGCATTTGTTGCTTATAACCAATTTTCTGCATGCAGAGTGGCACACCTGCTTGGGATCATCATGCTGGCATGTCAGCATCATCTCAGGGGACACCTAAAAGCCTCAATACTGACGGTAAGCAGGTAATTGATAATACGCCTTTTGGCCGTCGTGTGTAAGTTACACAGCAATTATTGTTTCTAATGATTATCCAAACAATGGTAATTCGTTTGCTGTGTTGTAGTTTCGCAAGTCCAAGTCGAAATCTTTGGTGTATTAGTTAGTCGACTGAGAATTGCGGAATTTAATAGGGCACATGTTACAGAGTGAAAGGAAGGATGATAAAATTGGTGAAACCTTAGTGGTGCAAACTGATATATCTTTTTCGCATATTTGCATCTTGTTTATAAGTTTTTCGGTTATAAAGTGGGGAAATGCTAGTTAAGTATATTGTTCTCTGCAATAGTTTTGTCTTTTTGGTTTCTAAATTTTAGTTAGATTAATGAAATATCGACTGCCGAGACAAGAAGTTGAAGTTTGTCAGGACTAGGCTCAGTCATCTTTTTACTTTTTCTGATCCCTTACCAGTTTGTCCTTTCAAAATCTTGTCATAAGACTACTGCCAATATGGTAACAGCTCCTCTACTTCAATTGGCTGAAGGTCTAGTCAGTTCTACTTGATATATTATTGGCAAAATATCTTTTTTAGCCCCTGAACTTTACAAAAATGTGCCTCTACAACCTGAACTTTAAATTGTACTGGCGATAACTCTGAACTACGAAAAACGCCCACGGTAACCTTGCCGTTAGTTTTTCCATCCGTTGCCATTAATTTGCTGACGTGGCAGTTTTTAATTTTTTTTAAAATTAATTTTAATATATATAAAGACATATTTGTCCCTCCACAAAGTTAAAAAGATTAAAAAATAACTTAAAAACTGCCACGTTAGCGAATTAACGGTGACGGACATAAAAACTAACGGCAAGGTTATCGTGGGCGTTTTTCGTAGTTCACAGTTATCGCGAGTACAGTTTAAAGTTTAGGGTTATAGAGGCACATTTTTGTAAAAGTTCGGGGGCTAAAAAAGGTTTTTGCCTATGTTATTATGTAAACTATTGCTTGTGTATATGGATGGTTTGTGAAGGTCGAATACTGCAATTTGCTTGTGAAACTGTAGTCACTAGTAACTGATATATCATTATGTAAACTTTTAGTCGTGCATATGGATGGCTTTTTAAGTTAAAAGTTTGGTTCATTATTTCGTGTCTTCCAGCTGTCAACTTCTAAGAAAATTGTATATATTGATCGATTCGAGATTAATACTCGTTCGTGTTGCAGTTTTGATAATGTTACGTTATGATGAATTCATCTTTCCCGTTATTTCCTTATTTGTTCTATTATATGATAGCTGAACGTATGTCTACTGTCTACAGGTGCTAAAACGTCCTAGTTCTGTCTTGGATAATGACATTGGATCTCTTGGTCCCATTCGCAGAATCCGGCAGAAATCCAATTTTGTTTCGCCTTCAGTAGGCAGACGCTCATCATTTCATGGAGATCATTCTCCAAGTGCATCCAGGTTTATGAGCAAAGATCTAAATCCTGCAACTGAATCTTCTTATAAAAGGGCTCTTCCTTTTGAAAAAGTTGGGCATGGTGGCAGACATAATCAAGATTCTGGAGATGGAGGTGATTTAAGTTGTGCGGTTACTCCTATTCCACCTCAATCCAGTGAAATGGCTAGAAAGATTTTAGAACAGCTTGATAGGCTAGTTCCTTCCCCTAAAGAGAAGTCTTCAGAACCAAAGGCTATCCCCAATCATGATTCATCATCAAAGGTAACACCTGATATGCTCCAAGGACGGTCTCTGAGAAGAATTGAGGGTGTTCATTCATCCAAATTTATTGGTGTTGAAAGCATGGTTTGACGTCTCGGTCGGCACGCGTCGTGGCCGACCGAACTTTCTCGGTGCCCCACTTGGCGGCACCGGAACGGCCGAAACGTCTGTTTTTCGGCCTTCGGCCGTCTCGACCCGTCCGGACCGTTTCGGTCGCACGGTCGGCTAAATTTTGTTTTTTTTTTTTTTTTTAATGAGCATTCATCATATTATTCATGGGATATGTGTATATAATTTTCAAACCAACGCACGGATAATTATATATTTAGATTTCTCGATATCAACCACACCAACACTCAATGTGGTAATGATTTATAAATATGCTTTTGATTTTAAACAAGATGAACGAAATTTCTTGTTATTTAATTTTTATTACTATTATATAATAAATCGTTATATTTTTTTTTTATTAATTGTACGATTCGGCACAGTCGGCACGGTAACGATCGACACGGTCGGCACGGCAAACGATCGACACGTCGGCACGGCACGATCGACACGGTCGCCGGCACGATCGACACGTTCGGCACGGCACGGATCGACCACGGTACGCACGGCACGATCGACACGGTCGGCCAACGTCTCGAGATCTGAGTTTACCGAAACTCGAAACGGCACGGCACGGTAAACCTTGGTTGAAAGTAATGATGATATTAAGGTAAGTGGCTTTTCTCATCTGCAGGGCAACCCTAATAAAAAAGATGAGGTTAAGGATGAGCGAGCGAAGGGTGCTGTTTTAGGTGTCGTGGAGACTTCCATCAAGGATAAGGCTGTTACCTCTATTATGCCTTCCACTCCTATCCCCAAAAAAGTAGATTCTTTAATGTCAAATTCTGTAGTTCCTCCAAGTAGAAAGCCTTCATTCCAGATGACATTAGAGGTATTCTGTTCTTATAACCTTTTGTGAGACACCATTTTGCACTGCTGTTGAGTTGTCTTTCCTTTTTAAGCAGTGCTTTATTATTATAATTTTTTTTTAAAAATTATTTATTTATTTATTTATTTTTTTGGGTGTAACTTGTATAAGGATTCAACGGAGATGGATGAAGATGAGAGTCATTCAAGAGATGGTGCTTCACAACCTAAGGAACCAAACAATGCAGTCGTAGACGACTTTCGATTTAACGCCTTCCAAACCCCTCCTGCTTCTGAGAATGCACTAAAAGCTTCTGATGGACCTGTTCATGCTGAAAAACCTGTTGTCCTTGCATTCCCTGTTGCACCTGTTCCAAGCTTGTCTCAGCCTACTTCAGCACCTACTATGCCTGCTCCATCTTCTGACAGCTCTGCTCAGCAGACGGATCAAGCTAGTGCTCCTTTTGGACTTGGTTCCAAAGATGGAACTGCATTTAATTTCTCATCTGGCGTCGCTGGTGTCAGCGACTCAGATGGCCACAAAACTGGCACAAGGTATGAATCAAATTATTCAATGGCTAGCCTAAGTGGTTTCTTAACCAGTTGTGTCTATCGGAAGGTTGATCTTGGGAATGATCTTTGTTTTTCGCGGTTGCATCAAATAAAAATATCTTTTGATTGCATTTTGTAATATGTGAACTTGTTGCTGTGTTTGTCTCAGTGATTCTCAGATCAGTGTTCTGCCAGAAAGCTTTAAATCAATTCACAAAGAAAAGCTTGAGAATGTAACCGGTGTAGATAATGCTGCTTTATCAAGTGTATCAACATCAAGTGCATTGCCCATATTCTCTTTTGGTTCCCCGGCAATTCGAACCCTTAGCAATGGTTCGAATGGTTTAACATCACCAACAAATTCAAGTGTTTTGGATGCTGTACCATCCTCTAATATTGGTGTGGCCAGTTCAAGCATGTTTACTTCATCTTCATCAGCAGTGGCTACTGCATCTCAATTTGACTCTGCTAGTGTCATTCCCTCGCAACCACCACTTTCTTCAAATTATACTAAGAATGATACCAAAATTTTGGAGGAAAAGTCCATCAAAGCATCACCATTTAGCTTTGATAGTTCAAGTGGCACGAGAACTTCTATGTTTTCAAGTTCAGCCAGCAGCATTTTCTCTGTTTCAACGGCCACCTCTGCAGTCTCAACCACAGCCGCTGCTGCTTCATCGTTCATATTTGCTAGTTCAGGCAGTGGTTCCAGTAGTTTGCCTGCTGCTTCATCATCTGTGTCATTCATTGCAGGAAACAAGTCTTCTGCTCCACCAGAACTATTTTCATTCTCGAGCACGGGCAGTACTTCATCTGGTTTGGCAAAACCTTATATTTTTGGGAATAATGGGGAAGAGTCTTCAGCTCCTGCGCTCCTGTTTTCAAGTAGCAGCAGGGGATCAACTATTGCTCCATCGTCTTCATCATCTGCATCAGCATCCCCCTCTCCAGCCTTATTTTCAACTGCTGGTAATTCATTTAATAGTTCGTCCACCCAACCTTTTGGTACTCAGGCTTCTGCTGTGCTTACCAGCATAGCTGGATCGATGTCTGGAACCACGGATACTCGGTCTGGAATGGGATTGGGTCAGGTTGGTTCCACTGCTATAACATTTGGGTTTAGCAGTTCATCATCATCATCATCGTCTGGTTTTGGGAACTCTAATTTTGGTTCTGCAACCTCTGCGGGGTCTTCAAGTCATGTGTTTGGTTTTTCAGCCGGAGCTGGTTCATCCAGTTCCTCCGGTAGGTCCTCTTTCGCACCAGCAACTACCGCTAGTTTGTTTAGTGCTACTTCTCAGCCTTCAACGACCTCCAGTTGGTTTAGTACTTCTCAACCACCTTTCAGCACCTCTCAGCCTTCAACATCACCGTTTTTTGGATCCACTACTGCTTCCGTGTCAACTGTATCTTCCAGCTTTGGATCCACTTACGGTGCTACTACTACTGCATCCACACCGTTTTCTTTTGGATCTTCTGCTCCTGCAGCTAGCTCACCTTTAATGTTTTCGTTCACTTCATCTGCTTCCACTTCGTCACTTTCTCCTTCTGCTGCTCCAGTATTTGGAATGTCGACTCCGACTACTGGATTTGGGTCCGTGTCGCCTGGAAATGATCAAATGAATATGGAAGACAGCATGATCGATGATAATAATAATCACCAGGCTACAGTTCCACCTTTTCCTACCTTTGGTCAGTCTTCCAGTTCCCTAGCACAGAGTTCTGTGTTTCAGTTTGGTGGGAATCAAGCCTCCACTCCTCAGAATGCCCCATCATTTCAGGGGGCGGGCAATGTGGAGTTTACGCCTGGAGGAAGCTTTTCTTTGGGCAGTGGCGGTGATAAGTCTAGCCGGAGAATTGTGAAGGTTAGACGGGATAGGCACCGCAAAAAATAAATTAGATAGCAGAATCGAATATTGAGTCATGAAGCTGCTTGTTATACGGTATATTTGGATTGATTTGCCAAATATTTTCGAGGCAAGAGGTAAGATATTACTAGTTCCTGAAAGTGCTGGAGTTTTTGGACTGTTGTCCTCTGGCACTAGGAATGTAACTTGCAGGTGGATCTCTTTTCCTGCATTTTTCTTCCCAATTATTATGACTTTCATCGAGCTATATATTGCTGCATGACCATCCATATCGAGATTGTACTGGCTTCAAGATAACGACAATTTACTGTCGCTTTGTTTCTAGAGAGGAACATTATATGTTGTAATTTCATCGATGTAACATAAACATCTAGTTGAATGAATGCAAACTGTAAGACTTTCTTACGGGGTAATGTTTTTATGTGAATTTTGTAAGTGTTATTTTAGGAAGATGTTATCGCAAAATACTGTTGCTCACTTCCTGTAGCGCCAAGAACATTGTTTTCAAATCAATCGAATTATGTTTTGGTGTTCCCAAGTTATCCTCCAATTTTATCTTGCTTGTGCATTATTCTTGGAACTCCAGGTAATTTTTCGGGTTGATTTCTACCAGAATATGCACTTATGATCTTGTATTGCGTATTGTTTGACGGTGTAGGTTATGGAGATTATGGCTAATCATCGAGGATATGTTGATGAGTGCAACATGTAAATGCAGAGTGATATGATTTCCGGCAAGGAGTTGATGAAACCTTGCCGACATCTGCTGCGAAGGTTTTTTCTTATTCCCTTTCCTTTTTTTTTTTTAAGAAAATAATAATAACTGGGGGTGCGGGGGAGCTTCGGTACAAAGGGTACATTTTGCAAGTGCACCAAAGCGGAAAAAGTTTCTGCAATCTTTACATGGCTTATGGCCAGTAGGTGCTATGAATAACGTTCTAATGTTTGTTTAACAGGGCTGCCTTTAGTTTTCTGTATCGTATCTAATACCTTCCTCTGCATTTCTAAGTTTTAAAGTTATTATCTTCTCATGGGGTTATGAAATTTTTTTCCAACAATCAGGAAGCAGAGGCTTGCAGGTGTGGTCTTGTCAGTCTAGTCGCTGGACATTTCCAAAATGCAACGAGTAGCTGTGAGTTTTTAAACCATTCGTATACTTTTTACGAGTATTGTCCCGGCATGTGTTCTCAAAAATCAGTAGGGTGTTTATATACTGGTTCGGACCTGTTAAGATTCGGGCCGGGTCACAATCCAAGTCTAAAAAATCTTAAGCAAGTTCAACTTTCCAAGAAGTGAAGAGGAGCTTGTTATATTCGGTCCAAACCAACTTTTCAACAAAGCCAAACTGCCCAAACTGATCCGTTCAGGTCCAAACAACTTTTGTTTTGGTCCAACAACTTTGCTTTGTTTAAGCCTCCGTTCTGGACTGGTCCAGTCCGATTTGATCATGTCCGGACATGTTGAATAGCCCTGAATCAGTCATACGAGACAAAAACTGTACGAGAGCAATCACTTGTGACCGATAAAGAAATGCTACAAAACAATTATTAAAAGCTTAAGCTGAGAGAAACACATCTAAGTGCCATTGTAGATCAGAAGAATGTACTTCAGTAACTCCTTTTTATTCAGGAATTCATCTTCGCACTAG
Source organism: Xerophyta viscosa (assembly GCA_002076135.1). Taxonomy (NCBI): domain Eukaryota; kingdom Viridiplantae; phylum Streptophyta; class Magnoliopsida; order Pandanales; family Velloziaceae; genus Xerophyta; species Xerophyta viscosa. The sequence continues at coordinate 41,638 of MJHO01000097.1, read as the reverse complement.
AAATTCGCATATTCGGGACCTTGGGGATAGACCTTCAGGTTCATGGCTATGTTTTGAAATACTCTGCACAAGAGGAACCAATTTAACATGAACATTACAGCCAGCTGATAGAAAAATCACTTAATAGTTCTGGTCATGATTTACGTTAGATCGTGGTGGAGCAACCTCTTGTTTTATACCAGTGCCACAACAATCTTGAAAGTAGCATGTTCTTTTTCTTTTGAGGTTATCATGAAAAACTATGTTAGTAATCGACACATTTTTATGTAATCATCATAATAGACAAATTCACGGATGTCACCGATCCATATTCTATCAATTGAGAAGTTTATTTTCGTCTTGCACAGAACCGAAAGCCCATATCCACCGAGTTCTTTTTGCTTTTTATTAGATTGAGGAAACATAAATGTCATTTTTAGGAGCACCTGATAATCATACTATAATCCGAACTATGTGATCGCATTGCCAAAGACAATCACCTGACAATATAATGAACAAATTAAAATATAAAAATTATAAATTTAATTAAAATATAATTTTTTAAAATTTAAAGTTTTAGATTCTGAAGCGTCAAAGTTGTAGCAGTTTAATCAATTAGTTTTTAGAACTATTAAAATTTTGGAGTTTCAAAATATTTATTTAGAAGTATTTTTTAAAAAAATTTTAAATATAAAAGTTGTAAATTACATCAAAATCTATTATTTATATATTTATTTTTTAATTTTTTTAAAAAAATAATAGTCAAGATATTTAAGATAAATATTGAGGGGATTTATTTGTAAAGAGTTAATATAAAATGTTAGTTTTTAAGAGTTTGAAAAAATGGTGACTTATATATCAGTCCCTCCAATATGTTTAAACTTTGCGAATAAATACCTCATTTTATCGTTAACTTTGATACTCTAAAATACTCATTTAGAAATATTTTTTTAAAAATATTTAACATAAAAAATATAAATTTTTTTGAGAACTACAATTTTTATGTTCAAAAAGTTTTCAATAAAAACATATAAATAAGTATATTGAGGCTAAAAAAAATTAGCGAATAATAAATTAATTTTAAAATCTATTAAAATTTTAAAATCCTAAAATATCTATTTAGAATTTTTTTTAAAAAAATATTAAATATAAAAATTATATATTTTATTATTTTTAAAAAATATTTATATAACAATTATAGCTCCGATCAGTAGAGATTTTTTTTAAAAGTTTAAATTAGTAAAATTAAAAATTTAGGGATTAATTTGTTTAAATAAGAAAAAATTTAGAATGAAAAGTTAAGGGCGCTACGCAATTATCCTTGCACAAAAGACGAGTTGAAAAGATGTTTTGAGATTGCGGACAACAAAACAGAGGAGGGTGGTGCAGGGTGAAAAGAAAGATGAGAAGATCGAAGAGATTCTCGTCTGATTTGACGTTTCAGATCGCGTGGGAGCTGCTATGAATAACCCCCCCTCCCCACTCACCACTTCTCAACTTGATCAAATTCAAATTCAAAATCATGCTCTCAGCCAGCGTATCATTCCATAGCCCGTGAAAAGAATTCATAATATTCTCTCTCTCTCTCTCTCTCTCTCTCTCTCTCTCTCTCTTAATTTACAATGATTCATTTGACGTATTTTTTGACAGTTTACTAAAGTACTTCACAATTGTAACTATATATTTTATTTAGTTAAAAATAGCTTTATATTTTATTTATTTCAAAGTTTTATAATTTTTTTTTAATTGTCATAAAAATTGATTAATATATAGTTTAAAACTTATAAGTTTTAAATATAAGTTGTCATCACTATGTTGTCGTCACTATCGTTTTTGCCTATTTGTAATTGCTTTGCGGCTACGCATGAATGGTGAGAACGAATAGAATGACGCTGCAACATATAATACGACCTTAAGCTTAGAAAAAAAAAATTAGAATATTTTATCTAAAAGTTATGATGTTAGTTCATAGGGGTTAAAAAATAAGCAAAACTTAAAAGAGATATATTGTTGAGACTGAAAAGTTTAGTGGCTAAAATATTAATTTGTATTAATTCGCAAGGATTTTGACCCATTTTTTTTTCAAAAAACAAAGTACCTATAACTTTTAATGAATATGTATGACACATGTACCTAACTCATTATAATGCTTTTAATCTATGGGCCCGCAAGCAAAAATGAGGTACTCATTTGGCAGGTTTTTCTACTATGTTGTAAGAAAGATGTAGAATTACATCATTAATGGTGTATTTTATGTAACTTATCGTAATTCAAAGTAATCATTTTTAAAGTCTATCCATAACAATTGTGCGTGCACCATCTGTGAACTTTATTCACGCTCTTTTATTTTTATTTTTAAAATATTTGAACTACAAATTTTGGATAATTAGATTAAATTGGCCAACTTTATAATTCAGAGCCTTTTGTAAATGTTTAGAAAATAGACACAATGAACCTCCGAGTTATCAATAATGAGTGGGCCATGTACTTTCGCATGCCCATAGTTGGTACGCGCTACCATGTCAACGACTTCTCTTTTCCTTGATCCCAATAATAGAAGCCACACTCTTTGAGTGGTACCCACCCTTTTTCCACCACTGGCACTACTGATTAGGACAAAATTCTCTTCGTTATACCAAAATACTCTACTAGGAGTTAATTTGTTTTCCTATGTAACTGGTTTCCCAAGAATGAGCACGCTTTTATAGGCTCATTTCCTATCTAGAGAACATCTGTGTGGATTTTGTTATAAAATTAACAAATTATTTAAGATAACTTAGGACTTCAAAGCGGTGTATTATAATAACTTTTCATTATCACTTTAAGTCGATATGTAACACTTCTTCCAAATAGTATAACAGAAATAGCATTGTTACTAGTCCAATATATTGTCTATAAGGTATATATCTATTCAACTAATCTATGTGGTGATGGCCCTGGTGTGAACTGTATACTATTCCATCCGTTCTCTGTGTGTATGAAGGATACACCCTCACACAACATATTTTGGTGTACTTTTGAAAGTACCTTCTTTGGATTCATTCAGTGCACGAATCTATTGCAACTACCTGGCGTAAAATACGTTATACATCAGTAAATGTAAACTAATAAAGAAAGTTTCTACAACAGAGCAATTAGTTCAATGTACTCCTAGAAGGTATCAATAGATTCATATCAAAGTCTTACGGTTCAATTGGATTATAATTCATACATAATACAAATATACAAATAGAGAAAATAACATCATAAGCTGCATGCTATTCTGGTTTGGGTTTTAAAACAGATCAAACCCTATAAGAGCCAGCTATAATACAAAGAAGATGACGGCGAGGATCACGTATCAAGCGTTCAGTACACTCAGCTCGTGAGCGAATGGTCCATGTGAAATAAGCATAATTTAGGCTGCAGGTGATACAATTAGTAGGCACAATCCTGCTATGCTGGTTACTAACATTACGCTCATACTAACATGAGCTATGTCTAGCGACTTTAAGCACAATTCCGACCTAGCATTGCCCCAATATTTATAGAAGTAAATCGCATCTAGATTAGAGCACGATGCATTGATACTATTAGCTCATAATTTAGATACATATATTAAACTGGAATGTACTAGCACATAGCCACAGCAGTTGGACTACTACTAGGTCACGAAGACTCTTAGTTTCCTTGTCTGAGTGTGTGATTCTGCTATAGGTCTTCAGGCCCTCATTATAGACATATGAACTCTCTAAATGTACATCTCGATTCGGAGTAGTTAGGACTTTGGCTCTAGCCAATCTCGAGATTGAAGTAATACGACAATCATTAATTGTGCAATGATACTCATGTCCTATATCATTCTCTCTGTGTTTACTTACGGCATCACACTTGTGTTATTCAACGCTTGTTTAAACATTATAAAACTATTGATATTAATAATGTATGATTTACACTATTATCTATGCATTATTATTGATTGATTAAATAATATTGTCCCGTCCAAATCTTCATCATAGACCATAATGTTGGATGTTAGCATTTGATCTTTATTAATGATGCGCAGCTACAGACAATATATTCTGTCTAATCTATACGTCGAGTGCCTCAACATATTGAGCCATATTCGGTATGAAGCGTATCATTGTCAGTGTCAACATTTCAGTTATAGTCTGAAGTGCTATTGGTCGATGAGCCTTTCCCTAGAGGAGAGAACCGCTTCCGTTAGACCATTCGAGTTTGACACCGTTCTGAGCTTCTGCTTTCACCACGCATGTAGATACTATCATCACAAGATATAATGCTAGCTGTAGATGTGAAATCTTACTCTTTAGGTATGGTCAAAGTAAATTACTTTTATGTATAATAATTTCAAGGGATGGCATAAGATCGTATTATTGTATACTCCTTAATTACCATTTATTCTAATAATGTAAGTTACTAATGTGTCTGATAGTCCTACGATTCTTACAAAGGTACAGGACTAATTGAGTTCAGTTCCTAGGGATTATGGCTCTACTTTAAAATGCGATGCCCCTATGATATTACTGTCCACAAATTGTACTAGACCATTGATCCTCGGGCTTTCTTGTCACACATAGGGTTATTGAAAAAGTCGTCCGTCCAAAAACTGGATAACATCAGATCTGACTAACTAATGTGTCTATTTCTACTATAGTGACTCGATGCGTCCAATTTCGTATAGTCATATTTCTAACTGCCCTTATAACTAATCTCGCTCTTCGTCTTCTCTCTCTCTCTCATCTTCTCATGCTTCTTACTCTGTCATATTCCCATTCTAATCTTCTCACTCTGAAGTCTGTGGACTTTAGCAAGAATACTTTTCATTTGGATCAGTGACTCCCACAATGTTTACACCCCTAGCTGATATGTAATAGCTACACTGGTAAGACCAACTTGCGCAAACTGGGATCAATTTGCAGGACCTTGTACTACGCGCGTCGTGACTTCATTGAGATATCCAGTTTAACTTATATCTGTCGCATATGAGGTTATCTACGCATGTCGCATTCTGTGCTACCACTTAAACAAATATACCAGTTTGAGCCTGCTCCACGATTTCTTTGCTATACGTTCTATTATCGCAGGGCACTCGCAATAGTCACACCTCGTGAAAAGTGGGGTATTTCAAAGCTGATATCTTACCATATCAGTCTCTCTACAGTACGTATCAGTCATCACTTCTTGCAACTCGAAATTCCTACTATACACGATTTCCATGATGAGTCTTAATGCTTAATTTATTAGATTGTGTAATAGTTGTTAATCACTATGACTCGTGAGCTGTCATTGAGGTTACTGATAGCATAAAAGCTAATTATTTACTTGACTTAGTCAAGTCAAAGGCCACTTCATCTCTATCAGTCGAGTAAGCTTGTGACTAACGACGAAGCTGAGCTTCGAGACCGCATGAATTATGGAGCTCTCGCTGCACCGAGAGAGACTCGCATGCTAGATCCATGTTACACTGCTGGAAATAAGCAGCGTAATTGCGCAGTATTCTCATCGATGTGCACTGAGAACAGTATGAGGATCTGCAGAGATGAATCGTAGAGAGCAGTCGCGCTGCAACCTACTAGTAGGTGGCTGACGCGACGGTCCGCAAGTGGCGTGTAGCGTTCTGCTAACTCTTACTGCTGATACTATATTATTTTTACTGTCCCTCCTTCCACATATACTCAAGTTTGATCTCTTGTTCGATCTAATACTCCATGACCTATATACGCACTTCGTTAGGCCGGTTCTTATCCTACGGTTTAGGCACCGGTTGTATTTATCAACCTTTGTAGTACTCTTGATAAGTTACTGATGGTTAATGAGTTACGCGAATTCTCTCAAGCAATCAGACGCAGGAGCCCTCGGTGGAGGCGTTTAATTAAAGGTTCTCTAAGCGTCGTACGAACCTTTAACGTTCTTATTTTACATGCAACTTCGAGGTAGGCGTGGGGCGTTGTGAGTCTTCTAAGTCTTCAATTTTCTTAAATGAGAATTCTGCTTTTCTTACTTTCGTATTCATCAATGTATGCATTTTCTAATTTCAATTATGATTACTTGGCGGTGCTCCAGATGTGCATTCCTTAAGGTGACCCTCCGGGATAGATCTCAATTCTATAAATAGCTCTTGTTAGCTCGCCCTTCATCATCCCTCCCTCAATTGTCCCATCTTCTCCTTTATACATATTTCTACATAGCAAAATCTTGATATTTTTTCGAGCTTTCGTCTGTAATACAACTGTAGTATTTGAGAATCGCTCCATACGCATAACTGTTTCACCTCCACTTCAAATCTGCTACTTCTCCTCATGCTCTACTCTACTACTCTAACTAGCTATTTCTACTCTACTTCTCAAGTAATGTCACTTCTTCTACTCTCTCTATGATGTAGGTACTGCGCTCTACTTTCACTTTCCCACATATCTTTAGATCAAATTCTAAGTTATTCGGTTGGCATATCGTAGTAGAATTATGAACTATACTATTAATAATAACGTATGTTGAGCGGACTAGATCTCCACTCGATAAAAGGGACTAAGCTAAGCTAATCCTGTTCGTACTCTGCAGCTTCGTCGGTATGTACGCTAAACAGTGTGAAATCGACGTGCAACTTTTGCTTATCAATTTCGCATGACTACTTTTTGATCTACTGATAAATCGAGATGTATAAATTTTAGCCGCATCTTGGGAGTAGTCTGATTATGTTGAGAATGGAACGCTCGGCGCAATCGACAGTGAGTACGGGCTCCATCTCCATGTCGAGAGAGAGATTAGCCATCTCTTATAACTCCTAATATGGTATAATAGATCCTTTTTTGTACTATAATCTTATAAGGCTCATAATATCTACTGACCTCTCATAGGAATTGAAATTCTATATCAATAGAACTTATTATGACATTACGATTTCTGTTTTTTGGAACTTCCATATTCAGAGCTTACAGTAGAGACTCGACAATGGCTATTATCCAGCTTAATGCGATACTGCCTACTTACTGGGTACGTTCCTCAAGTATCTGACGATGTAGTCTTCGTCACAACATTATTGTGTGTGTGTGATGTGTATATGTACCTGTGTAAGATTTTGTGTAGAGCTCGCATATTATTATTAATGTGTGTTCGTACGATTTTTGCTAAATATAAGCGTAAGCTAGTTTGAATCGCTTTCAGCTCATTTCCACATAAGGTGAATGTTAATATTCTGAGCGGCATATATGATAGCACGTGCTTTGTGATCAAACCCATTTCGGTGAGGTGCTCGATTTGCTCTTTTCGTTGTGCATAAATAACGCCTTTCTTATTCGTCATCTCTCTTCATCAAGGTGGCTTGACTAACTTATTTTAATTGTTTTTGAGAACTGCATACTCAAAATTATTGTCCTATAGACTGCTTTGATGTAAGCCCCTTGCCATCATCTTGCATCTTGTCGGTTTGTGCTTGCCGCTAGTATGATTACTTGTGCACGGGGCTGATTTTTTTTTTTAGAAGTGTAGTACACTATAGCTCTTCGTGGAGAGAATCTCGTCGTTTTAATGGGAATTTTATTCACTTGTGATCTTCATCTTCCTCGTAGATCTTCCATATCGATATTTGTAATGGTGAGGACTCTACTACAGATTTTTCTCTGCTTTATTTCATAGAGAGAGCACTCTAGTGAATTTTTGTCAGATTTATATTAATAGTGATAGATAGATTATTCTGGCAGGATGCATTGATACTATAGTGAAGTCATTTTAATGAAGCAATTTAGTTTGCTGTTTAAAAATAGTTGCAGAGAATATCCAATGATCTTTCCTCTAATCCTTTTATCTTTGTTTTAAGAGTATCTCAATCCTGACGACACTAAATTAGGTATTGTTTCATTACTCATATTGAATTAAAAACTATCTCACTTATGTTATATAAGTCTTATATTTATTAGTATAGTCTACTAACACAATGCTGAGATTACATTCATTTTTACGTCGTGATTTATTATTTTGATTCGATTTTTATGCCACATAAAACGCATTCATAACTAATATTACTTTACAGTGATCTATAACATGACCACCAGATTGACGTACTTCGGTATACATATATATATAATTTAGGATCTATACCACGTTCAAGTATCCACTATATTTCATGAGTATATAATACATATCTTTCAAGAATTGTATTCGACGATGAGATATTGTAATGGTTTCCAGTGAGCAATAAACAAACAGTATATAGTTTCTATTGCTGAGAGTATAACACGAATTCAACAGTAGAGGTATGTGGTGTCTTGGATTGACTTTGTGCTTTCGCATGTGTAGATCATCGAGCCTTATATATCTCTGCGTGGACAAGGGTTAACCGAAAACTTACTATTGTGGAATTTAATGCGACCGCACGTGCATAAGCTAAATGAAGAATGGTTAGATCAATGAATGGTTTTAATCTGAATTATAAATTTCATATATTCGCAGGAAACATAATTTTTCTCTCCTTAATGCATTGTGCAGATGATGTTTGGATGAAGGTTTTACATTATTTATTATTATTATTGTTATTATTTTTTTTCAGTGTCTGAGTCCCTATAAACGTTTAAGTCTAGCACTACATTTCGAGGAAATACAAATAATTCTCTATGATTTTTGCTTAGACTTCTACTACCTACCACATTTAGAGTGAGAGGAATCATAGAAAGCATGGTGGTAAACAACGGACACCTTCCGTGGTATTTGATCGGATTGTAAATTCTATTAGAGCATATTTTTGTCATGATAGAGACTTATGCAATACTTGAGATATTAGCCAGAGCTAAATATGTAAGCTAAACCCTATACAGTTTTCTTTGTAGCTAACTTGATTTGCCTCTTTGAATTTTGAATAATACAAATTCAACGATCCAAAAAAAACTCCTCTAAGTGAGAGTTTTTCGAATCTAGTTAATCGAGAACATGCCATTTTGTGGTTTACTTGAGATCACATGATCTTCCCTGATCATAGAGATTTCTCATGTCCAGGACCTGAGTGTGACCTTTAAAATTTAAGGCCTGGTGATAGTTGAAATCGATGACTTTTAGCAAAACAATAATATATAGTAAAAATGTACGATAGTACTAATAAAACTATAATAATTATTATAAAAAATATAATAATGGTAGTAAATAAAAAATAACGATGATAATGACAAATGATAAACTACCAAATGATTGATTTACTGGTAGATATACAAGATACCTAATATCACTAGTGTTCATGATAACTGTTTTGGTTGTGATCCTTATTCATTAACCCTAGCAATGCACATTTTTCTTAGATTATGATGGTAATGCTGTGCTTAAAACAAGTGGCAAGAGTTGACTATGCTAATAGTGCCATTTTGTCTATATAATATATCAACTTGAGGAACTAAAGATAGAAAGCCCACAAGATCGACGAGAAAGTATTTCAAATCATATACAGTGTCTATTGTTTGAAATCGGAAATATATTTATTGCAATTGGAATATTGTACTCAGGTCATTTAGCTTTTCTAACACATGCATTTAAGAATGTACTAGTGGGTGAATAACGTGGTGTAACTCATTGAGTTAGTGATGAGTTATCACGCATGTAATGCTTGTGTCTACGTAGGTAGGAATTTGAAAAGTCAGCAAAAGGTCATCCCATGTGGTATAATTCTTTTTGTGAGATTATTGGAAAATTTTTTAGTAATCGTCTCAGGATGACTATTGTAATAATAAACTAATGGATAGCACCATCCACGTTTTATCAATAAAAAAAATACAGTATTTTATGACAGCCAACGTTAAAGGTTTGTTCAATTCTCCATAGGGTTAAGAGTGGAATAAATCCATCCTCATCATAAGGAAATGGAATAATGATTCTTAAATTGTAAAATACTTTATTGATACTGATTTCAAAATATATTATTTGGGTTTGATTTTCCTTCTTGTATACACAAGCTGAAATATTAAGTTTCTTTAGAATATGTATAGACATTTTATAAGCATATAAAACTATTTTATAAGAATATGAGAAGTCTAATATTATTATAATAAAAAAATTACATATTAAGAAAGTTAAATGGCTGATAGATATCATAACCAAGAGTTAAAGGCCTCTAAAACCTAAAGTGCATGTCCGGATTGATTTCTACCTCAGTCTAGCTCTCAGAAGGTGAACAAGGTGGTTTAGGGAGAATCAGGGCAAGCTCAGGTAGCTCAATTCTACCTATTGGAGAGGGTAAATATACTTCAGTGGATGACAGCTTTGGGTCGGAGACTATAGAGGTTGCAGGAGTTGCAAGATCATTGGAGGACCCTATTGGTCCAGTGACAGATGAGAAAACTGCAATTGCTGCTTATCCAGCAGTGGAACATGGATCTACAGGAGGCGAGCTCCATATAAGGGAAGCTGAGCTTGTTTTAGCAGCTACTGCTGAATTAGATGAAGTGGCCTTTGTGCTAGGCAATAGTTACAGTATACTATGCACATATGACTTCTATCTTTAACTTATCTCTGATGGGTTTGGATGGTTGGATGATGTGATAGATGGTAGAATGACTTGATAAATGGTAAGATAAGCTTTGAAATACATTTTAGAGGTGTATAGCATTCCTTAGTACAGGAGGGCAAAATGGGTATGCAAAAGATCCATTCTTACCTCATCAAGTAGAATTAGAATAACCGGGTGTCAGGTGCAGTATTGCAATTTGTTTGGTGGGTATTCATATCATCTAACTTTGGACTATCCAAATGAAGGTTTGCTACCATCAACCTGATGAGGATGTATTGCAAAAGACATAGAAGATAAACGAACGGTTGTCAGTTATTCTACATTAGCTCGATCCTAATTTAGATGTTTCAGCATACTCATTGAGGAGACCAAGAAAGCCGAGGATTCATGGTTAGTAATGAGATGATTTGCTTATTAGTAATCAGAGAATATATATAGGAACGACAATAAACACAAAGGGACAAAACCTTAGCCACCGAAATTTCAAAGTTCTTCACCAAGATAAGACATTACAGCTGCACTTTTTATATCACACAGAAACCCTAATGGTCCGGTTCCTCCTCTACTATCACAGACCTCAGAAAAAGTTTCCTAAATATTTTCTTCAATTTAATTTGGGCTGACATAAGATATATGTCGAGCTGCAATGAAATTGAGGCATATTTCAACAAAATTGAATAGAACCTAATATAGTTTAACTCAAGTACATCGATTATGGAATAGTATGATTGGTACCACTTTAAAGATGTTTACAAAGTTCAAGCAGGCGAAGATGGATCACTACAAGAAAAAAGAGTTCGTCCATTGCAAATTGTTTTCTTTATCTTTAACTAGATCAACCTCTTTCTCTCTGCGAAACAAAAGAGTTCGTTTGCTACCAAAATTGAGGATCGATTATCCGCTATCAGTGTTGTCCCCAATTTCCAGCCTATTCGGTCGCTGTCAAAGTTGTCTTCGCCGTCATCTTCTTTGATATTGCTGCTCCTTGGGGGTTTGATCCTTTTTAAACCCAAAAATTGGAGCCGTATTTTATTTCTCTAGTGTAATTTGAAATATTTGATTTTTCAATTGACCGTGATTGTGGTTGTCTATAACTTCAGATACTTGAACTCAAATTTGTTTAACTATATCATTCTATGTACATAAGTTAATGTTCGGCACTGAAATAATGCCACAGAAGGTACGTTCAACTCTTTGGGTTCTATCTACAAGAGAACTAGGAATAGATGAAGATACGGGCCATCCAATAGAAGTAAGATGATACTATTAAAAAATGGCATTATGAATTCTTTACATGGGAAGTTTCTCACTAAATTGAAGGAAAAGTATTATTATACCCCTGTAAGACTATCAATATTATACGGCTTAGAATATTGGCCAATTAAATATTAGCACATCCAGCGGATGATAATGTCGAAGATGAGTATGCTTTGTGGATATATGGTCACTCTATCAAGAACTTGATTCAGAATGAATCATATATAAATTCGAAGTGGCTTCTATTGAAAATAAGATAACGAAAAATACGATCATAAATGATCTAGTCATGTAAGAGGAGATCAATAACTATACTCGTTAGAAGATGTGATGGATTATATGCCAAAAAGAAGTTGGAGAGAAATCATCAAACAAGATCTTGTATCGAGAATTTGTTGAAGACTTAACTATTGATCGAGCTGAATGACGACAAATATTTGTGTTAGTGATTATGGTATCTATGCTACGTAGGGCTTGGGTTTTGTCCTTTACTGTCATTATGGTATTGTTTTCTCTAATCTCTTTTTTCTGGCTCTTTGCTTTATCCTCTTACTGCTTGCTTGCTTTCTACTTCTACGTCTTCATTTATTTGTTTTCGACGTGCTTGGTTTGAAATCTTGTTTTGAGGTCCTTTGTGCTTGTGCGCTCACATGTTTAGGAGCTTGATTCGTTGGGCCAATGTTCCTAAAAAATAACCTCCTCCGGAGCATGGTTGTGTATGTGTTACTCTTTCTAGACTTTACTTAGCAAGACCTACGATTAGGTTGCTATTGTTGTCATTGTTATATTCATGTGAAGTAAATGGAGGAAGTGATCTTTATGTTGCCTAGGAGATTATCTAGAATTCATGTCGTATGTATTGTGCACCTTTCAACATCGGTGGACTGTGAAACCAAACTAAAGAAAATTGGTGAAGATAATTCGACAATCTTACACATTATAGAATTTTAATTGAAAGTCTTGGCTACTTCACATGCATACAATCCACTATTATTTATGGAGTTAGCTATGAGATATATACAGAGAAACTTAGTTCATTCTTGTGAAGGCCACAAAGCAAGTTCTTAGAGATATATACTAGGCACAATTCATATGGGTTGTTTTAGTCAGTTTGTGATGATTGTCAAATTTGTGGATATATTCATAGAGGTTGGATAGGAGATGTAGATAATAGAAAGAACACTATTGAATTTATAGCTTTTTAGGAATATTCGTCGTTCAGTTGCTATTTGAAAAGCAACCAACTATGAAAGTTTTTTTTTTTTAATGAAATCAAATATATTTGGGAGCATAATCTATCATGTTATACGGCTTCATTATTTGTTGAAGGTAATCGAATTGTTCAAGAAAAGGGAAATACAACCATTACTGACATTTGCAGTTGTGCTGACCAAATATTATACTTGGTTTAGTCCCGTTACCAAAACCAAGCAATAAAACACTTGATTTTGATACATCCGAGAACACGCTATGAATAAGGTCCTTGAAGTCAAGTTTGTGAAGCCTTAGAATCAAACTATTAACATATTTACCAAATCCATTCATAGTGATGCATTCAAACAGTTGGAGTTATGACTTAATTAGTATACTTATAGAGAATGTTTAGTTTGAAGGGTGTTGGAAAGTAAACCAAAATCAATTTTGTGCATTTGGTGTGTTTTAACTCTTGTAATTTAGTTTTTGTGGCTCGTTTGTTTAGGAAAATAATATTGGGTGAATGATATATCGAGTAAATCATGATCTAGTGATGAATTACATATTTATGTAGTGAGTGAGTTATTGCTGCTACATATAAGTAGGTCAAAGTAATTGAAAAGTCTTGTGTATGACTAATTAATTATCTATTTACACTATCCTTTAAATAAAATGATGTAAGGGGGAGCATTTCCCCACCACCCGGTGTTTCGGGCTAATTTTAAATTTTAAATAAAATAGTAATCTACTGTAGAGACTTATTTTCTCAAACAATAAGAAGGAAACAACTATAAATTAAAATAAAAAAAAGCATAGTTATAGTATGCTACTTACATTTTTCGCAGCAGTGCTGAAAGCTTCTCTATGACTGATGTCTGGATTACTTGCCTTTATCCTTTGTATTTCCTCCCTAAGTTGAACAGAGAGGAAAATTACGAAGTGAGTGAAATGAAAAACTGTAAAAAAAAAACAGCAAAAAGAAAGAAAAAGAAAAAGAAGAAGAAGAAAAAGAAGCATAAGCTCCTTTTTATTTAATTAGAAGAGAAAAAAAAATAAAAAAAGTCGGTTTGTATAGCTCACTTGATAAACCGATTATATGCAGAAGGAACTCGCTGTCTCTTCTCTGGGGCTGTTTAGCGAGGAGAAAAGTTGCTAATGAGAAATGTAAGTTTATTGTTGAGCAATGCTAATTCATCGAAAATATCACTTAAATTTATACATGCCAAAATTTATAAGTTAACTACTACAAAGACGAGAGTATCTATATATGTCCATAAGATCAAGACAAATAATATAAGATATTCTTACAGAGTGAATCCATTTTCCCATTCATAATTTTTACATTATAAGATTCTCTTCCTAATATGTAGTGGAGAATGAATCCATTTTCCCATTCCTAATATGAATTATAGGCTTTCATGCACTTTGTTTATGTTTCTATGTGTGCTTCATTTTCATTCCTCTTAAAGGGGTTGGAGTCAAAAGAGCAGGAAATCAACTAGGAGATGTCTTCCACATACAGTTATCATCATACTTTTACCAAAAAGTTTATTCGATCCAGGTTTTTAACCTTGCATATTGAACACAATTATTCCTGAACTCAAAAATAATGTAAAGATATCCAAGTCTATAGTTGTTTTAATGAGGAAAAACTTGTTTTCTTTTTTTTTTTTTTTAAAAATTTTTGTATTTTGGAAATCCGTCAGACAACCCCAAGGCCAGCACCAGACAGCAGAAGCAATCGGAGCAACGACCTGAGAAACTTGTTGAAAGAAGATATTGGAGAGTTGTTGAAGCAAGACTAGTTTTACATCCGTGCGATGCACAGCTATAAGTCATATATATAATCATATATACAAATAAAAGATATTATATATATATATATATATATATAAAATTTATACAAAATCTTTTTTTTTTTAAATATTATACTCTATTCGCAACATCTTATTAGATAAATATTTATTTGTAATATTAGATCTTTCATATTCTACCAATCGAAGAGTCTCAAACTCTCTATCTGGATAGGTCCAAAGGTCTGTGTTACCCTTCGCGAGGTACAGAGGAAATAAATTTCCCACACCCTTGTAATTAATAATATGTCAACTATTCTTTCAACCTCTTCTTATATAGATCAAGGCTACAACAGCTTAATGCTGCGAAAAAAATACCATTTTTATGTCATCTTAATACTTTCCAGTGACCCTGGTACATTGTTTATGAAGAATGATGGTCTTCATAGACTCCATATGTATATGGAAACAAACCCCTAATGAAGGCCCCAAACAAAATCTCATGAGCATGCACTAACATGAACCAAAATATAATCCTTAAATATATTTTTTTGCACAAGTAGAGAGGTTTACGTCGAACAGGTAGGATTTGCTGGTGGCTATGTTCATTTGTCGTGTTCATTGCCGGCAGCCTGTTGCACCGTGACGATGATCCGCAGTCCATGGTATTACCTTGGCCTCCTATGTTGTGATTCTGCAATTTCTTCACCACTCATAAAACAGTCGAAAACTATCAAATTTGCCTCATATTATGCTCTCAATTTTAGCAACGTTACCAATATTATATGATATCAATTAATAAGCATATAATTAAGGAGAAACCTGAGGGTCTTGGAGTGGAAGTGTTTGAATCATGGCTCCTATGTTGACAGCTAGTAAATTGGCACAGTGGCCACACCTCACGGTCACAATGCCAAACAACTTGTTGCCTGGAACACTTACCTGACTTACACAAAATAGTTAGCAAATAGGTCTAAGATAGGTATAAAAAATATTATTGTCCAAAGTTATGTTTGTTTAATAAAATTATTTTCAAAATGTTTTTGCACTCTCTACCCATTATTACCAACATTATGTGAGATCGGTAATAAGCATATATTATTTTCGCCAATCTTGCTTCTTTGCTTTTTTTTTTTAAATTAAATTTCCTAGATAAGCTTTTGAGACTTTCTCTGTTCTTATTCCTGAAATTGGTGCACGAGTACATGCTTTCTTATTCAGAGAGCTATCAAGCTAAGAGAAAGCTCTAACTTCAATATATAACTTCATCTCTATGTTGCATCTTTCTGAGGTAAACAACTCTCATTTCCATCTGAGCTCAAGCGTGGCTGTGGTCTGTACTCCAGATAGAAAAAGATAGGAAAACGACACTACTTCAATACCCACTTCCGCAACTCTCAATGATGGTGGATGAAGAAAATTCAAAAAAAAAAAAAAAAAAAAAAGAGAAACAAAGAGAAAAAAAAAGAACGAAGTAGGAATGAACAGAATGAAAGAGTGTTGTGGTGGAAGGACAAGTTCAGTATGTGTTTAAAAGGAAGACTATTGAAAGGATGTCCTCAGGGAAACAACAAAATGGATAAAGCAACACTTCAAAAAGTTTTTGCCCAATATGATGGAATCTGGGAATTTGTTGAAAGCAACTCTGAGGACATCGTGGGAAGAGAACAGGAGAGCTCAAATCGTGATAGACATTTTCTTTGATCCAAAAAAAATGAACTTTTATTAGGGTTATTCATTAACCTGCCTTGGATTCCCCCAATAATGATTAAGAGGTAGAAGTGGGGAAGTAAAACTTTCTACAATAGTTTACAGTGAATAGCATTCACCATGAAATTCAGCAAAGCTACAGGCAAGAATTGTTCATGATACTGGTTTGCTGTGTGATCATAGCCTTCCTAGGGAATTGATCAGCGTAGCATACTGCATATTTTTTAAGGTTAAAAAATAGTTTTTTTTATGAGATTCCTCCTTTGATCTCCAAAAAATCGAGATTCTAATATGAATATCATGATAAAGATGTCAGCAATGCAAGAGAGATGTTGATAATGCTTCTGGACACTAAATTTCATCGAAAAAAAAAGTGGGGCACAACTATCATGTTGACTAGTGCTTTTAAAGAGTTCATTTGGACTTCCTCAAACCACCTGGTTCTTATATCTCACTATTATATACATAAAGAAGCTCTGAAAATGCATGCATGCACGGTACCATACACCACCGATCGTGCGATCGACCTCTCTTCAACTTGCTTGGATTTTCTTATTCATTAATTAACACAAGCATTTCCAAGAGATCTCATTCTATTACATCCAAAAAACCCATCTAATAAATTATCTATCTTACTAATCTTTTGTTGAAAAAGAAAAACTTCAAAGTTTTGGATATAACTTAAATTCTCAGCAGTTCCTGAATTTCTTTAGGAACTATCTTAAAAATAAAAACAAAAGGAATTAGATAGTACTGAGAGAAGTAAAGGAAAGAGAAGAGGAGAGAGAAATAGATGATAATGGATAGGTAAAAAAATTAGGTAGTAATAGAACTAATTAATTAGTATATATACCGCAAGGATGGTGTTGCAGAAGTTGCAGTGGACGTAGCAGACGTGCTCCGGTGGAGGTAGTGCGGCCGACATTATTTCAGGTGGTGGACGGATTGAAAGTGGAGCTGAAAATCTGCAGATGTGCTAACAATAACAACAAGGAAGAAGGAGAGCTGCAGAAGATGAAGAAACAGGAGAAAATCTGGGAGAGAAGAAGAGAAACAAGTCATGGCATGCTAGCTCTATCCATATATGATACTAATAATTAGCTAGGGGTTTCTTTTGTAATTTGGTGTGTGTGGTGTCTCTCTCCTCTCTCTCTCATCATCGTCTCTCTTCTCTTCTGTGTTATTGCTGCTAATTGCTTTGTATTGCTCTATTGCTAACTTGCTAATTGGAAAAAATAATAGAAATTGCATTAATTCTATTGTGGGAGAGGTGGATACACACAATAGAAGAGGAAAGGGAAGGTGTGTGTTGTTGGGGGGGACAAAACCAATGGTGGGGTAAGCGTCTTGTAGCGAAGGAATAGTACGGAGAGGTGATGGGGGACAAAACCAAGGGTGAGATTATCTTTGCTTTTTAGATTAATTGGAATTTCTTCTCTTTAATTTTCTTCTTCTAACAATCTCAATCTTAATTTACTTACCAACAAGTGGTAGCTGCGGGATGGACATTAATGGGGGAGAGAGCAAGAGGGAAGGGGGAGACGAGAGAGAGAGAGAGAGAGAGAGAGAGAGAGAGAGAGAAGAGAGAGAGAGAGATGTGGATTGTTTTCTGAAAACGAAAGGGATGTAGTGCACCATCACCTTGGTAGGAAAAAAGAATGTGGTTGTGTAACTGGGGTAATACCACTATATGCACCTGTATTTTTTATTTTTTTTCAAAATATAATATTTTGAGATTAGATTGTCTAACAAAATTATCTTAAAAATCAGAGATTTTCTCCAAAAAAAAGGAGCTATTTAAACCTATTTTAGTCATATATTTTGGTATAGGATCTAAACCCAATGTTAAGTAGGGTACCTCAGTTATTTATTTTTTTTTCAATTATTTACATATATTATTGTACTTTGTAATGCAAGTCCAAATGTCTTCCCAACCCATTCCTCTTAAGTGCTAAGACAATTGCTCCCATAAACCATGTAAAGACTTTGAGAGGGTCGAGCAATCTATATACCATATACAAACTTGTTCTACGATGGATAAACAAATTATTTTTATTTTTTTTTTGGTAAATATGGATAAACAAATTTTGTAATTTATTTGGGAAATTTATAGCTTTTTCCTCTCCTTAATTTTATGCTTTCAAAGTTTTATACTTAAATTCCCCAAAAAAAAAAGGTTTCACTGCTAGAGATTTACATACTAATATTTTATATTGTATCCATAGGCATAGATATTTCCATTAGAATTATAACAATTAAGACAAATGCCTTTATCTACAATCCGTAGTTTCAGATCTCTTTAAGGGCTAAAAAAAAATAAGCAAGACAAAGTTTCACAACTGTTAATCCTTTTCCTCAAGTTTCATGATATTCAGCCGACATGAAATTTGATCATCATAAATGGGTACAAGGTTGCGTATTGACACCAATTCTATCTAAAAAAAAAAAGAATAAAAAAAATTTTAAATGGATTGGATGAACCAAAGAAAAAGTTTTGCACGTTTAACAAAATCTTTTAAATTAAAATTTGGTGATCAGCTGGGAAAGGAGATTATTCTCTTGTCAATTCATAAATGGCCATTGTTTAAAACACTGCAGATTATTGCCAACAATGCTAACCCGTGGTGTAATTAGATCGGTTTGCCTTACAACTTATACCAATTCAAGCCGACTATGACTCAGTGTTTCGCCTTAGTTAGAAGCTATAGCTGCAGCTGTATAATTTTATTTTTAACCTTCAAAAGAAATCCGAAATTCGGGCAGAAGGTAAAGCCAACATTTTCAGAACTTTATTGAAATAAAAAAATCAGCACATAAAAAACACTCCCGAAAACATTCTAAACAACAAAATGAAACTTTTTGAAACTAAACTAACAAACCATAGATCAAAAAGACCCGAAGAAATGAAGGCACGAATTTGATCCTCGCCAACCTTCACAAAATATTAATTGTCAATAATTTCTTTCTACTACTCTTCCTCCCCACAACCTTGGTCAACTCATCTTGAAAGAAAAATTATCTGATAAATTTAAATGTAATTCATCATCATCTTCACCACAGTTGTATAACAAATGAAATTATGATGTTGGTCTACAATATGGTACAGAAAACAAGTGAATACATAAACTTCTAACATAACATACGCTCTACGTGGTTTTCTTTTTTTTCTTTTTTTTTTTTTTTTTTTTTTTTGGCTTGGAAATGTACACACAAACAATACTAGGAGTAAATTTGTTACGCAAGATTCTTAATCGTCGCTATGTACCAACGTCACTGCTCGCAAGTGTCCTCCTCTAGACAAGCCACATGATCTTAAAAATAAGTCATTTCAGAAGCTATTTTTGATTGAGACAATTCATCGCAATGTTGATGTTCATATTGGACCTATATGTTTGACACAAGCTAATAAGCAAACAAATCGTGTTATATGGTATATCAAATTGTCCGTAATAGTGACTTTGACATGAGTTTGCAG
Source organism: Xerophyta viscosa (assembly GCA_002076135.1). Taxonomy (NCBI): domain Eukaryota; kingdom Viridiplantae; phylum Streptophyta; class Magnoliopsida; order Pandanales; family Velloziaceae; genus Xerophyta; species Xerophyta viscosa. The sequence goes on along the minus strand of MJHO01000097.1, from coordinate 21,744 downwards.
TCACAAATACACCCTTACTACAAAGCTGTAAATATCCTTTTTGGAATCGGTTTAGACCATTCATTAGTGTATGAATGGTAGTTTTCTGTTGTATATTTTTCAGAATAAAGCTGCTGAAAATGATTGATATGTTACATGAAACAATGATTGATATGTTGTATACTGGTTTATACTTGTTATATATACTTGATATTTAACGTTATTTTTTTTTGCCCTAACTTGATGCTTGAAAAAACAACAGTTTACAAACCCATGGAACTTGTTAAATGGAGTAAATTAGCCCATTTTGATGTTTAGTTTCTTTTTATGATAAATGCAATATAACTGTGAACTTGTTGAATGGAGTAAATACTTGATATTCAATATATACACTTACCTTCTCAATTTTGTTATTTGTGGACTTCAAGTGACCACAGATGATCTTAATCCTATAGACAAGCACGGTTGTTCTTTTATTTTTTTAGAGTAACCGAGAGTAGTTATTCCTTTCACCATATAGGTTGATAAGACTCTACCAGACTTTCCATGGACAATATTGATCCCATACGCTCATGCGTATGGATTACCAATACGCAAGAGGATATGGTATAAAAAAATTATAATTATGTTTTGAGGAAACTTTTAACATGAAAGTTATAAATTTGATGAGATATATAACTTCTATATTGGAAGCTTTTTCAAAAATATTTTTAAATTGATATTTTGGGGCTCCAAAATTTAGCGGATTTAAAGCGGGTTTTAAATTTAGCGGATTTGGCAACATTGGATTAGGTGTCTTTTTCTCAAAAAAAAAAAGACATTAGATTAGGTGTGGAATATGACCCAGAGACTTTTTTAAGTGTATACACATCAACTCGAATATGACCCAAACCCCAAACATCTTTGACCTGAACCATATTTACCGGATGGAGTTCGAGTTGGGTTATCGGGTTAGACTAGCAATCACCACCCCTATTTTAGGTAGTAACCCCAGCATGAACAGATTTAATATTCATTTTTCATGAACAAATGAGAACTGTTAAGCACATCCAAATAATTATCATAATAATAACTTTAGAGGAGTTATTGGTCATTTAACATCAAGAAAGCAAGATCTTCGTATCCACAAGTCTAATAATAAGATGCAGGCAATTTTCCAAAAGAGAGTAAGTAGATTTTATTTGGCTAGGATATCATATAAATGTGTGTAAGCAAAGCACTACTCATGGCTGCAAATGTCACTGACCCTCTGAATGCTTCCACCCATGTTGTGTCATGTCGAGTGGACAGTTTTGATCTGTCAAAAAAGCTGGTCCAATCATTGACATGAGACCATTGCATGTTGCTAGCTTTAGGAAGGTAACAAACTACAAATTCTACTCAAAATCCATAGGAAAATTTTCTTTCTTTTTTTTCTGGTATAACAATATTTAAATATGTTTTTTTTAAAAAAAAAGAGAGCTATTATAGTTCAATGTTCGTCCAAAAAAAAAAAAATTTGAAATGAAGTTTTTTTTTTTTTTTTTTTGGGAGCCTTAACAGGAGATGTATATTTTGAATATTTCATGTAAGCTTTTTACAAACGGTAAGCTAGACTTTTCACTCTCCCATCTCCTATCTGATGTTTGCAATGTTTGCAGTGTAGTTTACTCCTCCAAAAGCTTCAAGTAATGTAATGGCTCATGTTAAATCACATTTTAATATATTTATTGTGTAATTATTGCTTATTGGAGACCATATAATTAATTGATGAATTCCAAGTGTCATTGTACTTAAATCAATGTACTATGAAGGTACTCTACTCATAGTACTGATGCTTGCAAAAATTTCTACATTTGTTACATTAGAGTTACCTATTAAATCATATTAACAGTTTTATAAATAGAAAAATGCTTGAAAACACGAATCCGAACACGAATTTACGCATAGAAATGATGATAAATACGTTTTTCGTGATTGTGTAACGCATTTTACAATCACGGAAAATATGTTTTCCACCATTTACGTGCGCAAATCCGTACACCGCTCTATGATTTCAAGTGTTACCCTTATAAATAATAGTATAGGCAAGTCTTATGCAAGTAATTAAAGCACTATCCGTGAGTGGAGGGGGACCTAGATTTGTGCCCCAACATCCTTTATATTTTGGAAAAAAAGGGTCAATACAAGCCTAGATAGAACAGGTCTTCTTACCTACTCAAAACGAAAAACTCTAACCTTTCGGTCGGTCGAACATATATATGCATCACCCGAGAGTTTATCTTCTACAAAATTCGCACAAAAGTAAACAACTTACGGGCAAAATTTCCTGCAATAATCTCAAAAAGAAAAAAGAAAAAAAAAGATATGGCTCTATTTCCTCGAAATGGACCGCAGACTAATTTCCAAAATAGATCTGATTTTTAAAATAATGATTAATATTACATTTTATGTCAATGTGTGTCATATGGTCGATTTCTTATTTTTACATATGCTCATTATTAACTACCTACATGATGAGTTAGACTGCAAAACAAGCAAAGGCAAGACTTCATCTACCGGCACATTTATATATTTCTATCGATCTAATCTTTGTTCCCAGCATGTTCTCTTGTTGCCCCCAATTAAATTTAACCTCGTCCAAAACCATCCAACATGCTTGTTTTCCATGGAAGATCATGTACATAAAGATAGTAGACAACCATAATGATAATCACTGTAATATAGTGTGAACAATGTCTATGATACTGTACTAAAGATCTTCGTTTGTGTCCTGATGAACTCCTCAAAAACATACTTTCGCGAAAGTAGAGTGACTTTGTCACATAATAGCAGTTTGAGTAATTGTCTATTCAGGGATACCGATAAAATTGGAATGATAAAGAGAAGATTAGTATTGCCCCTTCGCAATGATGACATGTACAAATCAAGATCTGGTCCAAATTTTTTTTTTTTAAAAAGTTATTAGAAAAAAAGAAAAACATGTTTGGCGTTTACGTGTATAACAATTAATCGAACCACAAAAGGAACTTACTTTGTAAGTGATTCGGCAAATGCAGCTGAAGTAAGAGCAGGTTTGATATTTGGAATACCAACTTAATGTTCTTGTCTAGGCAGACTGGTAACTCACTCTCTCAAAGGAAGGATGTTTGTGGGTTGACTCTTTGAATCGACACATGGGTTCAAGTTGATTATGCAAGGAACCCTAGCTAGCTCTAAAGATTTTTTGTTTATTTTTTTACTTTATTCTATTTTATTTATTTATTTATTTATTTTTTGTTTTGAAGAACAATAGCGTCTACTTTCATAAATTAGAGATTGAAGGTATAGTAGTTACATAACTTGGTGTCAAGATAAAGGACAGGAGATATGGGGCAAAGCACTTGTCCTTGTCTTTGAGATAAGGCTGATTTGGTTTTGGAAGAGCTGAACTCAATGCATCCTCAGAGGCTAGTGGGAGGTATATGAATGGTTTGCCCACATATCCCATAATCTTCTCTCCCACTTAAATATATTGGCCTGCGACTTGGGTCAAGCCCAAATGAGGCAAGCATACGTTTGGGTCAAAGGAATCAACTCATACGCGGGTGGGTGTGTGTGTGTGTATATATTTATATATATATATATATATATACATGAGAACTAATGAAAAGTCACTTGTGGTAATCCAATAGACATAGAGTTAAAATCAGCTGACTTCTGTAGTCATCCACGTCGTTGGAGAGATCACTGGGATGAGAGCTTAAAGCTATAGGATGAGAGCCACTTCACGCAAACACATGGCATTGCGAGAACTTTCCTGATTAGAACATCATTCTAGGGTCTATGTAATCCTTCTATATATATATATATATATATATATGACGAATCTCCTTCTGAAATCTGTATATTTGAGGTGGTCCTGTACCGTGTAACAGTGGGCATTGTTGTGAGCACTGTTGCAACAACATCAACAAGAAGACATCATCAATAGGCTGTAACACATTCCAGTATCTTGATCAGCCCACAACTTTGTAGATAGGGGCCCGCTGTAGTGTGTTTTTGCAGCTAATTTATGAGTCTAGCAGTAGCAATGGAAGAGAGGTGCTCCTCATATTTTAACTTAACTACTCCTACACCCCTGCTATATCACCAATGTTCGTCATAAATTTCATTAAATAATGATATTCAAATACTAAATCTTCTTCTACTTTTTATCCGTTTAAAATTATATATAATTATAAATTCTAAAGAAAATTACTATCTACCCCCCCTCAAACTATAAAACTTACTATCAACTCTTCCATCCATCTCCATCACAATCAACCATCATTACCAATCTTCAACATGTAATTGGACAAAAATACCCCTTGCTATTTGGACACTGAGTCATCTATCTAGAAGCATTTTTTGAAAAAATTTTGAAATGAAAGTTGTAGATCTCCCGAGATCTACAAACTTTTATGTTCAAATGTTTTCAAAATATACTTTAGATAGGTGTTTTTAATGTCCGAACTGTTTCAGCGATTTCGGACGAGGTCTACACGGTCGGACCCCAAAACATTATGTTTGGAAAGCAGTTTTGGGAAAAACTTTCACCATGAAAGTTGTAGATCTCGTCGAGATCTACAAACTTTATGTTGAATTTTTTTTAAAAATATTTTTAAATAGATATTTTTAGCTTCCGAACTGATTACGTCACAAAGGCTTTTTGTTCCGAAAATTTGTGAACAGTAAACGGGGGGGCTGATAAGTAAATCTCCCTAAATTCTATTAGCTCTTTATATTTTTTTCAAATTACACTTACCGCACTGTACTCGGAGATACACCTTTTGCGAATACATATGTGAATTTGAATTGCTTTCTAGCAAGTGTCAAAATCATCTATCTTTATTTAAAATGACCATGTCTCTCTCTTCTCTTATTTAATTATATGTACAACACATTTTTATTTATGTTATCAACCGAATCTATGTCAAGTATATTTTGCACCTGAAAGCAATGCATATCTTTAGGTAAATTAGATAAGCAAAATAATTCTATTAATATGCGTTGAGTTCATCTTAATTGAATTAAGAATTATGTCAGGTCTTCTTGTTCCCAATATCAATATTAATAATATTATTTTATGATAATTTTTATGGTAGTTGCTTTTATTAAGTGAAATCCAAAAAAAAAAAACTAGTAAAGGCCGTCAGATAAATTAAATTTACTCATACTACACTTGATTATAGAAAATATTATTTTTAAATACTTTTAAAAGATAATTATATTTTTGTCAATTCATATTTTATGTAATGTGTATGTATGGTATACTTTTTTCTTCAAAAGCATGTAAACTTGTATTTGAGGAAGTTTTTATTACATAATCTATTTTGTAATTATTTTTAGGTTAATGTATATGTACGAATATACATAGTCTCATATAACTCAACTATTAATCAAAATATGATATTTAATCGCCATATATTATTAGAGCAAAAAAAAATAACACACCACAAACTTAAAAGTTATTTGAGTGCGGCATAAAATAGTTGTGATATTCAGTTATATAGATTATTTTATATTTATTAAACTATTATGTTCTATCTAATTAATTTTAGATTTTTAATATGTTCGAAGTAGTGACATGAATTTTTAAATTTTTATCAATTAATGTAACGGCACTTGTCTTTTTTAGATAAGAACAAATGCCATGTCATAGCTAAAAAAAATATTTAAGGTGGCACATGGCGCAATGGCTATGATAACTTACTTATTTATATTATAACAAATTGATTAAGGAGTTACATCTATATTTTAACTTGAAAAAACAAAATAGTATTACTAAGTAAGTATTTATGCATGATAAAGTATGAATACCCTTTGACATTATCAATACATTAAATTTAAAGTGAAGGCAAAATGACCTACATATTCACCATATGCGTGATCAACAATATCGAACATTTATCAGTTTCAAAGACGTTAATGAATTGAAAAAGTCAAAACATATCAAATAGTAGTTGACAAACCGATGTGAACTGAACCTATTATGATTCGGGTCAGATCGGGAACATTCGGTTTGATCCAAAGCACTAGCTCAAACAAAATAATATATGTATGTATGATTCACAAATTACTAATATGCACAATGAGCATAAAGCAACCTGAACGAAACCTGAAACTTATGACTTTCCGGGTGGTCGATTCGGTTTTTCAGGTATAAATGGATAATGCTCAGTCCTACTAATTTTTACTTGAAAATACAATATTAATTCTTTAAAGAGTCTCCAGCCCTGTTAGGTGAACCCTTTTTGTCCAATGAGATTGCCATTAATAACAAACACAGCTCTTGGTGCAGCGTTGTCCCTCTCCCCAGCAAAGATCTTTTGTTAGGTTCAGAGAGCTTCCAAAGAAAGGAAAAAAAAAAATAATTTCAGCTGTGTGAATTCATTGCTTTGGTTGCCTGCAAACAAAGCTATATAGATCTTCCTCACAAATGGAAGTATTAGCTGAAATTCTTTGGTTGGTGAAACATCAGTCGCCGCCAGATTTATCTATTAAAACGATCATAAAATGGGGTGGGACGGTGGGAGTCCCGACGCTGACATTCTCGCTAGTGAAATGGCCGAGCTGAACTTCGAGAAGATCATTGGGGAGGAGAATGTGATCGAACTTTAGCAAAGGTGGGTTCGATGAACACGTTTTGGTATTTTTTTTATAATGTTTATTTCTAGCATATGCATCACGGAAGTATCATAAACTAATGGGCCCAACTCTAATTGCTACTTCAGCCCAGCCTATATTGGGCTGAAATTGTAATACCTTCATACTATTTGGGTTGTTTGGGTCCAACCCAAATTCAGTTTCATGAGCCCGAGCCGAAATGCTTAATCCGATTTGTTCCAAGCCATGAACCCGAACCCGAACCGACCCAATCTGAATCTAAAATTTTGCATTTTTTTGAGTCATTTTAGGTTGAATTTTCGGATAAATTTGGGTAATGCACAACCTACAAATGGGCATTTGGTGAAACCAACTTGAGTAAAATACTTACCAATTATTGAATTCTTTGTTCTTGGTGCTTGCTTGAGTCCATAGAGAGCTCATTTCAATTTGTATGTCTTTCTTTGTTGCTTTCTCATTATGCAAACTCCACAGTTTGCTCACACAATTGATTTTCTGCAATTCTGTAAGGAATAATGTAAAATCAGCCCATGCTTTTGTAGCGCTTCCCAAATAAACTCGTTTTAATTGATAAATCAAGCCAAAACACATAGTTAGATATTTTTATCCCTCAAAATCTGTACTGGTTACAAAAACTGGAGAGCTTCAAAGTATCTATCTATTTAGAAGTATTTTAGAAAAAAATTTGAATACAAAAAATATATAGCACACCTAAATGAAGATTTTTTTTTTTAACTTTTTTCAAAAAGAAAAGTTATTTATATGTGTTTTGGAATGATTTTGTAAATTTTAAATTTAAAAAAGAGCTTATTAGACAAGGTTTTTCGAAGTATAAGTTTTTTTTGACAAAATCCAATCCCAAAACCAAAAAAAAAAAAAAAAAAAAAAATCTAACATGCATGTCCATATTTATGTTGTTTTATCTTATTTTTTTAGAGAATTGTTTTTGTTTGTATTTTTTTGGGAGAAGTAAAATATTACTATCATATAAAAAGATAAATAATATAACATATTAATGTACTCAAATACTAATTTTTTTTTATCATTTTTGTTAATGCAATTAGACTTTTGTTGTTTAAATTTATGTCAATAATGTAAGATATTATATTATACATGAACTTCATTGTATTTTTTAAGGTATTCAATATTTAATATAAGTTATTTTTTTAATTATTTATATTTTTATTATTGTCATACTTTTTTGAAAATTAAGTATCTCGTATCCGTATCGTATCATGTCTATGTACCGGTGTACATATCCGTACTTCCTATAATTTTATTTTCACTGTTAGTATTGTAATAGCATTTTGGTTGAACTTCTTACAAATAATAACATTAAATATCTTACTTGTCATACCTTTCTCATAGGTTTCCACCATGTCCACGACCAGTTCTCGACAACGTCCATGGTCTATTCCAGAATATTTTTTTTTAATATTATTATTTTAATAAAAAATTATTAAAATAACGTTAAAAAAAACTTATTTGCCAAACTAATGTCGCGCGTGCCTAGATCAGCGCCACGCAAACGAAGAGCGTTTTCTTCGTGCTGAGTCATCGGGGGAAAAGTGCGTTATTTCAAAAAAACGCACATTCCCTTGGAAAGTACGTTATTTGGAAAAATGCACTTCCCTCACTTAACAAATTTCGGATTACGTAAAAAAAAACGAATATAAGAGGAAGAGCGCTTTTCAGGCCGGCCGTTTTTATATATATATATATATATTATATTCATGCACGAACTTCGAAATTTCTATAAATATTTTGTTTAATTTATTTGACCTCATTTTTCAAGTACTTTTAGAAAAAACCTTTAAATGGCAATACTTATTCAGATTTCGATGTGATGTACAACTCCGTAGTTTGGACGTTTTTCGAAAAAATGTAAAATAGTAGTGCAAAAAGAATTAATTAAGATTTGATTCATATTCTTTGACATACTATTTGACATTTATTTAAAAAACTTCCAACTACGGAGTTGTCATCACATCCGATCTATAAGTATGCAGTTTAAAATTTTTTCTAAAAGTGCTTAAAAATAGGTCAAATAAATAAACGAAAATTTATATAAAATTTCGAAGTTCGTGTATAAATATATATATATATAATTATATAGTATTATATGTATATATATTATTATGTATATAAACGGCAGGCTGAAGTAAATTTTTAGAGGAAGAGCGTCTTTAGAATATATATATAAACGGCAGGCTGAAGTAAATAACGGCCGTTTTTTCTAAGACGCTCTTCCTCTTATATTCGTTTTTTTTTGCGTAATCGAAATTTTTTAAGTTAGGAAAGAGCGTTTTTTCAAAAAACGTACTTCCAAGAAATGTGCGTTTTTTGAAAAAACGCACTTTCCCGATGACTCAGCACGAAGAGCGTTTTTTGAAAAAACGCTCTTCGTACGTGGCGCTGATCTGACACACGCGACCTTAGTTTGGCAAATAATTTTTTTTTAACATTATTTTAATAATTTTTTATTAAAATAATAATATTAAAAAAAAAATTCGTCTATTCCATCTGCATCATCATGAGGTGTTCTATGGGTACTCTTCCATCTCCTTGAGGTGTTCTATGTGTTGGATGTTTTTGTAGCTCCACATGGTTGAGAAACTCCTCCATTTGCATCATCATTCATTATGAATTTGGTTTGTAGAACTTGTTTACAGGGTTTCTCTTACTATCCCTCGCCTTTGCTCGCGTACTTGGAGAGATCAGGTTTCAAGTTCCGAGTAGCATGCTGCATACCGTCCGGAACATCTCGGTGTTGGCCTGACCCGGCAGGCACGGTTTTCTTCTTCTTCTTTTCTTTTTTTTTTTTCGTTCATCGAGGAAGATGAACAGTCGGGACCACTGGCGCGACCGGCATCTATCGGTTGCGCCGATGGGCACGACGTTTTTTATTTTTTGTCGCGTCGCCTCACCAATGTGACCGGCACCACCCGGTCGCGCCCGTGGCACGACTTTTTTTTTTTTCTCGTCGCGCCACCGGCGCAACCGGCACGCAGCTAGTGGCGCAACATAAGTGGTCACGCGAGCGCGTGACCACTTAATTTTTTTATTTTTTTTTAATTAAAAATTTTAAAAATAATTTTAAAAATATAATAAAATATATAAATAATATTTTATTATCGGCACGGTCGAAACGTGGCACGGTCGGTACGTCTCGAATTAGAAATTTAGCGAAACTTGGCATGGCAGGAGAGACACCATGAGATCTTCATGTTTCATTTCTTCAATGTATACTACGTCGAAATCAAATTTCTGAGTCTAAGAACGCACGAATTCAATCAACAACTCTAGATTCTGGTACTCCTTAACATGTATTACAGATTTGGATACTTATTAGCCATGGTTGATGTTGGGTAAGGAGAAAACAGGGGTTGGCCCATGTTCTTGCTTCATCATCGGCGGTGACCTGGGTTTGCTTCTTTGAGTTCTTTTTTCCCCATGTCATCTAAAAGTTAATTGTGTTTTATAGAACTTCAAAAAGCTGATTGGATTTCACAAAATTTTAAGCCTGCGAAAGTGCAAGCCAATGGATCTTTCTTTAGAAGGTCAAGTGTAGGTAAGAATGCACAATCTCCGATGTTGCATGAGCACGTATAGTCGGATGCAAAGATTTAACAATTGAACTGGAGTAAGTACTATACGATAATTTATATATTATAATGGTAGTACAAAATAAGTTAGTTACGAGCATAATTTATTCTCATAATTTTTAAAAAAAAAAAAAAAAACAATTTCGTCCTGATACAAGAATGATTATAAAAACTTAATATGGATGTGTAACTACACTTCAGTAAACACCGCATAGCCATAAAAATAAGCAACTGAAAAAAATAGAGGATAAAATTATCAAGATTTATTTTTATAAGTTGATGGTTACTGAATGCGCAGTTGAAAGTTCAGTAGCGGTGCCTATTTTATAATTTTAGGAGAACAAATCGTAATTTTGCCCAAAAAAAAAAAAGTTTAGGGGAGTAATTCACACTGGATGTCACTCTAATTTCTTTTTTTTTTTTTTTTTTTTTTTTGATATTTTGTTATCCTTTCGGATTGTTAAGATTATAATGACGACTTACCAGATACGAGTTATGTTATTTGTCGCAGCTACAATGAAATAGGTACTTTAATATTTTTTAAATAATAAAATTTGAATGATAGTATGTTCTTTATGTTTAAATTTTTCATATAGCAAAATAATGTTTACAGTATAACATGCCATTCTGACAAAGTCATATATGCTTTGTATTATTTTTACAGATGACCTCTTACTTTTACTGACTCGGCAAAAAAAATTTGAAATCTTAAAAATAAGGTAAAAAAAATATGAAAAGGGGGCTAATTTTTCTTTTCTTTTTTTTCATTTAACTTTACTGGATAAGTACTAGTATATAGCACGTGCAATGCACGGAGCTATATTAAAAATTAGAAAGTTAAAATTAAATAGTAGTAGAAAAATTGAAAAATTTTATCAATTTATTTATTTATTTGAGACAAGTTATTTATTTAACTTTACTGGATAAGTACTAGTATATAGCACGTGCAATGCACGGAGCTTATTAAAAATTAGAAAGTTAAATTAAATAGTAGTAGAAAAAATTGAAAAATTTTATCAATTTTATTTTATTATTTGAGACAAGTTATCTTTTTTAAAATTTTTTTTTTTTTTGGTAGTAAGAAAGTTTGTATTGATAGACAATAAAATATGAAGTTTAATATGAGCAATAGAGCCCAAAATACAAATCCTTCAAACAAGAAGAATTGTCAATACATCCAATCAGTGCTTCTACAAGTTCTAGATACTGGCATAGTTGAAAGAATAATTGTTACATCAAATGTCTTTACAAGACAAAGAACTTGAATAATTTTTAAGCTCAACATGGAAAAGATGAATATTCTTTTTAATTTTAAGAGATGAAGACCCGTCACTTTTTATATTAAATTGGAAAACAATATATAAGAAATTTATTGAAGGTTCATATAGTCAAGCTGAAACATAAATAAAGTAGATCACCATAAACGCACGACTCAAATAAAGAATACAAACAAAAAAATTTAATAAAATAATATTTAACAACTAAAAATAAAGATTTTACTTATTTAGTAAACACCATCCATCGAAGCAGTTCGGGCTGCAGCCATCATGGTCGATGAAGTTGAAAACCAATGTCGGCACTCTTCATATCTTCAACATCTCCACTAACAATTATATATTTTTATAAATACATTCAAAGATATTTTGCAAAAAAAAAACCAGTACACTGTAATTCATAATGTAGAGCCTTCAATCTAAATTCTATTAGAAGTGTAAATTGGTATACAAAAGATATTTCACCTTCGGTATTATACTAGCAGTTGAGCTGGACTGACGGTTGGGTTCTGGCGGTGAGTAAACGGTGAAGGACACGGCCACCGCGCAATTGCTAATAGTTAGCGGCTTAGTGGCTCGTTTTGGCTTCAGATAGTTTAGGGTGGGTTTAGGAAGACTTTTTTCATCTTTGGAGGTGCTGTTGTTTTTGCAAAATTTCTTTGGTTTTAACTTTTAATGACCCACAAGACAGCATCTACATCGGAGTCTCTGCTCCTCCAATTTTGCTTCAATTCTCATGTTGCCGATCTTTTTTGGTTTTAATGCCCCATACAAAAAATCCAGTAATTTGAGTCTTTCAAGCTTCTACGTATTACTTTTCTCAATTTTATGGACTATTTTCGTCTTTTAAAAATGGGATAATGATCAATCTGCCCCTTGATTTCATACCTCTACCGATTCAGTCCCTGGTTACTATTTATGTCCCTCTTTCGTAAAATGTGCATTTTCGTTTTGACCATTATACTTAGTATTTTTTTTGAAAAACTTTTAACATAAAGTTGTAGATTTTGCGAGATTACAACTTTCATGTTGGATCGTTTTTCCAAAAATCTTCTGAATAAGTGTTTTGAAGTTCAAAGCTTAACGGATTTTGATGTGACATTTTCAGAATCCGTTTAAACTCGACTCCAAATATATTTGTAGAACGTATTTTTTGGAAAACTTTCAACATGAAAGTTTGTAGATCTCGGTTAAAACCTACAATTTCATGTTGAAAGTTTTTTCAAAAACTAGATGAAACTAAGGTGGTTGGGGTCGTCTCATTTTTTTGAGCGCCTGCGGATCGGATAGCAGGGACTGAATTTGTATCGGCAGGCCCTGCCAGGGGCCTGCCGATCATTGCCCCTTTAAAAATTTCTATAATTATTTGCTTTGAGGCATATGACGCATAAACGAGATGTCATATAAGATTTACCTGTTATTTATCTTTATTTTATTTGTATTATTATAGATATTGCATCCGGCTCAGAGCTGACTCGTTAATAGCTAGTGTGCATGATTAGGGATGGCAATTGAATCCGAACCCGAGGCGATCCGATCCGATCCAACCCGAGGTAAAAAAAAAAAAAAAAAATCTGAATCCGACTCGAGAAAAAATAACATGAATCCGAACCCGAATTTTATAACTCGAACCATAGTCAAATTTGGGTTGGCATGAAATCCGACCCGACCCGACATTAAAAAAATTATATATATATATGAATACTTTTATTTTTTTTATCTAACAATATGTTTGTATTTATATAAATAAGAAATATATTTTTTAATAATTAAAATTATAATATGAAGTATTCTTAAATAAACTAAAAATCCTTACAATATTTAACTCATAGATGATAAGGGACAATTATCTAATTCTCAATACTTAGTGGACTTAGCCTACTAATAGTTGAGTTAAAAAATTGTCCCATATCACCTATGGGTTAGATATTGTATGATTTTTAGTCTATATAAAATTTTTTATATTATATTCTAATCATTAAAAAATATTTTTTTATTTTGTATATCAATAAATCTATATATAAATATCTAAATTCAAATCCGAACTCAAATCCGATCAGAGTCAAATAAATCCGAATCCGAGCGAAGAAAAAATAACCTGAATCCAAACCCGAATTTTAAAATCAGAATTCGAATTCATTCGGACCGGATTCGAATAGCCTGAAATTTGATCCGATCCAACCCGTTACAATCCCTATGCAGGGTGAGTACCGGCTTCACATATCTCAGGACGAGGGAGCGGCAGGGTGCCGCCATCGCACGCACGCACCCACCCAGGTCAAGGTCAAGGTCAAACTAATTCAGGTGAGCTGCTCTCTCGGGATGTGTGTGAAGAGACACACAGGTGAGATTTCGGAATTTGTCGGATTGAAAGTGACCGCGGACGCGAGCCCGAAATTGCAATTTAGTTTTTAATCGACGTTCTTCATATTTTCGCGTGTACTCGCACTCGCTTTTATTCGCACATCCGCGAGAGCGGGAACCAACTCTGCCTTCGGCTGAAACGCCATTAAACGAACCGGAAATGGCTTCCGACGCCATCAGCGAGGTCGCCGCCGGCGAGACTCCGGCTGGAAAAGAGAGTAACAGCTTAGATGTTGTCAGCGTTGAGCTCCCAGCTCCCCAAGGCTGGACGAAGAAGGTCTAAATCCGCTCTGTTTATTATTGATGTTTAGAGTTAAATTAGTGAATTTGATGCTTCTTTCTTAATTTCGAGATTCTTCATCATAATTAGGCTTTTCAGATTGATTTCATATTGCTGTTTCGAAGACAGTTGTGTCGCTTTTAGGGTTCTCTAGAGCTCTTTTAATGGTGCTGTGAGGGCTGGCTATCTTCCGGAGTGATCCAATTGAGTGTACAAATTTCATGCTAGGTTTGCGGTGATGTTTGTAAATCATGGAGAGCGGTAACAATTAACTTCATGAACTGATGAATTATGGCGTCTTTCAGTCGCTGGTCTAGTGAATTTTAGGTACAAGTAATTCATTGAGTTACATACATGGTAGATTAGAATCTTCTTTTATACTTTCAGCTGGTGGATAATTGCCACCAGATGACAAACAATTACAGTGGAGTAGAGAAGTTTTGCACTCTATTTGTTGCTTTACCGAGAATCTTATGGCAAAATGGACTCATATATCACATTAGTGGGAAAATCAAGTATCATGAACCTGTGTTGTGCTGTTGATAAGCCTTGCAATCGTAGCGTTCAGTGATGTATAGGAACACTTTCTCCACGTGGAGCAGGACCTGAATGTTGCACATTTCATTATCATCTGTGTAAAAGTATTATTTGCTCATAATTATATTGAGGGAAGCCACGTTGGGGGCATACTTTCTCTCTCGGTATTACCAAAAACAAACAGTATAATAGGCGACCATTCATACATGACTTTTTTAATGCATTTGTTGCTATTCCTAATTATTATGTGACATTAGGCCTAGAGAAAAATAGTTTGTAGAATGATATTTTATCCGCTTGGTCTTTGGGTTCTCAATTAATTGTCACAGAGTTCTTCCTTTACCTCATTTTAATTCCTACTCAGCGTCTTTGTCTTAACTTCTGCTTTCCAACTGCCAACACTCAATCTTATCGCATAATCTTCTAGTTTCTGAATGATTTTGTTAGGAATAGTTTGAGTGTTCATTTAGCACAGGTAGTGCAATGTGTGGAAGTCTTATTAACATTTGGAGTAAGGAGGATAAGCAATATTATTACCTTTTGGGGAAATGCGGATAACAGGAGTTAGCATTCTTGCATGGGGTAGTGAGTTACAGTGGCTATTCAGCCTATTCTATAGGAAGAATGAGCAGTAGATACTCCGGGGAACAAGTTAATTCTGAATGGAGAGCAGTACTTTAACTTCTGAAGTTGACAATATGGAAATTTCATTAAAATTTATGAAGGTTATATTTGGAGCAGTCCATCTTGACAAGCGTCGGTTGTAATATGGATGTTCTGTTATAGTTATGAAGGGAAAACATGAGATGTTTGAGTATTGATCATTCAATTTCAAAGAGGATGCTACCACACTTTCAGGAGGATGGTTGGAGAATGAAACAACAAGGACATTAGTAAATTTCTTCACGTCTTTTTCATGGGATTGATTTAGGGTGTCATACATAAATGAATATTCTTTTGGGGCGGAGTCACGAGCTGACCAAAGTATTACAATAAGGATCAAGGAGTTAGATTGTGAAGTAATGTTTCTTTATAAAAAATTATTGAGTGGTATCTAAGTCTTGTGATGGTTTCGAAGAGGTTCAAAGAGATATTCATAGTAATTACAGATATCTTAGAAGAATTCCTTTAAGAAGTTTGTAAGCATGTATTTGTTGAAGGTTAGGAAAAAAAAGAATTAAAAGAATGAACATGAGTGGGCTTTAGAGAAAGTACAAGCGGAAAGTTTAGGAGGGAATAAATAACCTGAAGGACTAGTTTTTTTTGTATAACACTATGTCAATTGCATTAGTTAGCTGATTTAGATTATGCATCATATTGCAGGTTACAAGGATTTGTGGTGAGTATACAATTGACTCGCCTCACTTTTTTCTTATTAAACAAAAAGAAAAAGAAGTCTACAGGATATTTAGCAGGAAATGCATGTTGATAAAGCTTGCAAAGTACATATCCTGTGCAACCAGCTACCAGATTTGAGCCAAGTTTGGAAGTCATGGGAGAGGACTACAATGATAAAAGTACACAAGAATTGGCATCTACATGTATCAAATTTCTGACCTGGAAGTTGCTTTTTGCAAGAGCATTACTAAAAGAAGAGTTGATCATGAAATAATTTATGAAAGAACGTTCCATAGTAACTTTAGCCTGCAAAGTTTTGATGTAGTTACTTCTTCTTTTTGGAGGTTATGTGGTGAGCGTACTATTGCTTCACCTCACCTATTCTTATTAAAAAGAAAAAGAAAGAAGAGGTAATATTTAGCAGAAGACGCAAGTTGATAAAATCTTGTAGAAAGCATATGCGTGGAACCATCTCCTGGGGTCGAGCCAAATTTGGGAGTCGTATAGTAAAAAAGTATACAAGAACTGTCATCAAGTCGTATAATAATTTGGGAGTCGTATAATAATCTTGTAGAATTGGGATAGAAGTTGAGTATAGTGAAAAAGTATACAAGAACTGTCATCTAGTCGTATAATAATTTCTGGACATGAAAGTTGTTTTTGTAAGAGCATTACTGCAAGAAGAGTCGATCAGTATTTTTATTAATTTAGAAAAGAATATCCCTTGATAGTAACTTTAGGCTGCATAGATTTTTATGTAGTAACTTTTTTTTTTTTTGTTGTCTTGTAAAATCTAGCTCTTTTCTAATCTATCCTTTGCAGATGTCTTCTATCCCTAAGCTCCGAGCTTTGTCCAAAAAATTAACTTCTCTGGTATAGGCATTACTCGGAGGTCAGCATGGAGATTGTTATAGCATTTTGATGGTCCTTAAGAAACTTATGCTAAGCAACATTTCCTATCAAAATTAACTGATTTTAATTCTTAGGAACATCCTTACATTATGGTTAGCAGAAAGTTGCAGAGTTGTTGGTTGTCATAGTATTGCTTAACTACTCATTCTTACTAGCAGAAAATGAAATTCCTAGTGGTAATGGCATGGGATTTTGGATTTAAAAGCATATACGTAGGCTAAGTTTGTATGTAAGGGTAAACGGTAAAGTAGGAAGCTTCGTTGGCTGACCATTTTCAGCATTTGGTAGTTGTCCAGGATAAAGTAAAGAATAAGAACACGATAGGCCAAATATGGGCACATAAGGAAGCTATATAAGATCATAATGTGCTGATATATGCTTTAAATATGGAAGCTGTAAAATGAATTGCTTTGTTAATCAAGAAAGTACTGTGAGAAGTGGATGCATCAGAAGCGTGCTTCAATTTCACAATCGTATGGTAGACATTGACTATTAATAGAATAGATTAAGGACATGAGAACTATGATGATCAGAGAAGACAAATAGACAAGACGAAGCTATGTAGTAGGACTATCCAAGCACTTTCTGCAAAAAAGTGTTATCCATTCAAGCAGCAAAGAAGAAAGAATGGAGGTATCAAATGAAGGACTAAAGTAATTGGATTGTATTGCGACTCCAAAGAGCTGATCCTTGATGATTAAGATAAAGAGTATTGCAGCAATGTTTCTAGAGGGTTTGTTACATTATTCTGGTCAAATAATACAGCAATTCATGTTGCGGCATCAGTCCTGCTTCATGTTGCAGCATGAGTCCTGCTTCATGTTGCGTCTCACCTAAGATCATTTTACTATCTGGATAATTAAGTAATGGGAAAGTTTTATTAACTCTTTGTTTATATCTATGCTTCAACTAAATCAGTAAAGTCACTGGTAGTTAATGGAAATACATTGCTGATCAAGCTGATATCAGAACAGTACTTATGCCAAGGGCTAATGTGAAGTGAGCTATTGACGTTTGAGTAGACTGAAGTAATAATGTTTTCTAGTCTTTTTTTTTAGATTAAGGAGCTCACAATTTTGTCTTATCTATCAATACCAACCATTTAACTACAATTTTTGGGCATCTTAGATTTGTTATATCTTTCTTTAAACCTTCATCACCTTTTATAAAAGAATATTTCGTTTTGAAGATATTTTCAGTGTTTCACTTTGCAATATCTACTCTCTTAGGGTTCCACAAGTTTTTAGTCATTATGATTCTCTATTAGTTGGGTACTTAGTTTCGGTAAATTCAGATCCCGGCCGAATGTGTCATACTTATTTGTTATTTTTAAAAACTAAAGTAAAATTTAGAATTTATTTAATAATTAATATATAAGATTTTTCAACACGTGCCGTGCCGATAATTATTGAAACAGACATGCCACTGGCACAAGTCATCCCAACCGACACGTAAAATTATAGATGCAGGAACCTTCAAATAATACTACAACCCTTCATCGAATACCGCTTACTCCCTCTATC
The DNA here is from genome assembly GCA_002076135.1 of Xerophyta viscosa. NCBI lineage: Eukaryota > Viridiplantae > Streptophyta > Magnoliopsida > Pandanales > Velloziaceae > Xerophyta > Xerophyta viscosa. The sequence goes on along the minus strand of MJHO01000097.1, from coordinate 3,305 downwards.
TGCTTCTCACTCTTGTTTCTTGTTTAAGAAAGCGTGCAATGGCGTAGTAGTAAGAGCCTACCAATAACACTACAAATGCCCTTCAGATTGAATCATTTGAAACCGGTCATCTTCCTCCTCACTTCCACAAAAAGACATATTACTTTAGAATATGTTATGAACCAGAGTTTTAAGTTCCGGGCGGCACGCTACGTGCCGCCCGGAACGTCTCGGTTGAAACGTTCACGGTCGGCACGTCTCGGTTTAAAATATAATAATATATAAAAATAATATTTTATTATCGGCACGGTTGAAACGGCACGGTCGAAGCGGTACGGTCGGCACGATGCCGACTCGAGTTTGAAATTTACTGAAACTCGGTACGGCACGAAATTTAAAACCTTGTTATGAACAGCCTCCTCTGCGACATGCTATGCCGCTGCGTAGGGCTGAGCATTACCCGAACCTACCCGAAAAACCAACCGAACCGAATCACGAACAAAGTCAAAATTTCGGGTTCGGGTCGGGTTCGGTTCGGTTCGGCATATTTAATAGTTCGCGGTCTATATATAATTCGAGTTCTAGGGATTCGGTAACGAATTTCGGGGTCGGTTCGGGCTTGGACCCGGATTATTCCTATGCGGTCATTTTTAATTAGTTTTTCCTTTAGTTTTATGTGCTAATTTTTTTCTTTTTAAACAAACATTTCATATTATAACTATTCGGGTCGACCCGAACCGACGAATCCGAATTGGTAGCTGAATAAATTAACCTTTTACTCTATCGTGTCAACCCGAACCAACCCGAATTTAGTCGTGTTCGCGGTCGGGTTCGGAGTCCGAATATATTCGGTTCGGGGTCAGCTTAAAATTTTCGGTTCGAGTCGGTTCGGTTCGGGTTGACCCGAATGCTCAGCCCTACCGCTGCGTACGTCTTACCCTTTCCTCTCAGGCAGGTCTTATCATTGGGTTGTTGTTGTTGTAATTCTTCTCTTTACACGCTTTCTACCCTTTCCAATACCTGTATGTGCAACTATGGTTGGATATGATGATTCCTATGAGCTTCTATGACATTTACTGCCTTTTTTCAGTATTGTTTGATTTTTTAAATAGCATTTTCTACCTCTTTAGTCTATTGCAAGAGCCCTTGCTTTTTTTTTAGCTGTGAATGTCTTTAGCTAGTTTTCAATAATACTCTTGGTACTATCCGCATCTTTTCAATAATACTCTTGGTACTATCCACATCTCTTGACATGGATATCTAATATACATTTCAGATTCACCTAATGCGGATCAAGTAAGAATAGACAGTTTTTGTTTGTACTTTGTAGAGAGAAGTGAGCTAATTGCTAGTCACTGATAAGATGATGATGATATGTGCTATATTGGATGCGGTTGGTTCACTTTTGTCCTTGCTTGATTTTTGTTTTCTGCATGTTTTTATGATCTTTGTAGGAGAGTATTTTACTTAAGTTCTTGTAAAGTAGCACATACTGCTATTTCATTTACAAGTTCAGGATCAATCTTACATGATGGTTGTGAATCTTGAGATACAATTGTTATTTGCGAAACTTCATACAAAAAATGAGCAGACTGACTGTGTTTTACTTTCATTCACTTTTTGTTATATTAGTTACGTCATCTTGACACATTTTGATCGTGTTCACTCTCCTGGCTCTGCTGTTCACTTTTTTTGCTAATGTTAGTTTAAGAAAAGTGCTTTTTTGGTTTTGCTTTTCTTTGAGAAAATCTGAATGGGATAATGAATTTATTCTTTTCAAATTTCCTTTATTTTTAAATAGGCTGGTTGTGCTGTTTATGGAAGTTGGTTAACTTCGTAATGCAGGTTTTGCTCAAGTTTAATAGAGGACCACCTGTCGCTAAAGTGCTTTTCTGCACTCATTAGACATCCCAAAATCCATCTAACTATGAAGATTGGGTTAAGATTTGTTTTATAACCTATTCCTGGAGCTTCATACGAGAAGAGCTGTCTTACCCAATTGCATTTGAGTTTCCTGCCTCACTTATTCTGTGCTTTGTTACTTTTGTTTAAGAAAAATTCTTTGTAAATTTTTGTTTTTGCCCTAAAAAGTCTCAATGGAAGTTAACATGTCAGTTAAAAAATTCCCTATATAGTTTTAATTTTCTGGTATCCTGATTTTGTTGCTAAACAATACTTAAAATTTATTTTCTGAGTAACATATGTTTGATATGCTGGTACTAGTGCGCTCACTTGATCATCCATTCCTTATCATTTAGGTGCTCCCCTATATATGATTTTCAGTTATAAAATTTCCTATATATGATTTTCAGTTCATCTGGCTTGTTGTTGTGGATAGTACTTAAGGGATACCATGGTTTTTTAGCTTGTGAGAAGAAATTGCTTAAGAAATGGTTGAAGGTGTTTATAAGATGCCATATATTGATTCGACATACATTCCACCATGAGGCATGTGACAAGCTATGGAATTTCGATTTGTTATCTGATCAGTTGTCCTTCCTGCCCTGATGTACTTGTCAGTCTTCTATGACTTTGTGGCAAAATGAGTCTGTATGATCTGACAGCAGGTCAGATATAAATTGATGTGATTGCTGATGCAGCCTTGTGATGAGTCTTCAGTAGTTTGACTTGGTTGTTAAGCTAGATGTGAAAGCTGGTATTCGTAAGCTCGTTGAAGGCAGTTATTAACTAAATCGTGGACTTAGTTTGTGACAATGAACAGTTCAGGACTGTTTGACAAGAATCTTTACCTTGAAAGAACACTGAGCAAATTTTCATTAAGACGTGTAACCTCAGTTCTTCAAGTAACTTGGAATCATACTCCAACGTTGTTCATGCCTCAGTTCTCAGGACCCTACAAGCTTACTAGACTACCTTTATAACGTCGATCAGTATGGGATTTCAGGATGGATTCAAGCTTTCAGGGATAGATTTCAGTTTTTTATGGTTTGAGCAAGTGTTCATGTCCAGAGTGTTTTACCCACCATCCTAGATTATCTTGTAACAATTTAAATCTTGATGAAAGACCCTATGATCTTTCATAGGCTGGATACACCACGTGGGAGTTGGAGATGCGATAAGTAGCAATGAGCAAGTTTTGTTTTGGTAATAGTGTCTTTGTTTTTATGAAAATTGCTGGATATAGTTAGGCAGCAACATTTTGGTACCATCATACAAGCTGCTACGATCGGGAAGTTCAGGAGCGTAGGTAGAAAAGAGTTAATTATGTTCATGAAGATGTGTATTGCAGCCTTCTACAATGATTTAGTATGAGATCAACATAAAAGTATCAGTGATACGACTCTTGTTTGGTACAAAGATCATAT
>MJHO01000096.1:841121-886339 GCA_002076135.1 Xerophyta viscosa | reverse complement strand
TTCTTCTTCTTCTTCTTCTTCTTTTCCTAGTATGTTGTATACTACAGGTTGGCGAAGTTGGAGAACTCTCGGAGATGTTCATGTCGGTGAAACCGCAAAAGGGGCTTCCAACATGGAGGGAATCTGATCCTTAGAAAGATTGTTAAAAATGGCATCAATTATCCTGTTCCAACTTCATCCACATGAATCTTCTGAATTTGAGGTGCTCAAATTCTTGTCGGATACTGTGGATAAGCTCTCTGTGAATTAAGATTTCACAGACAAGTGAAATACCGTGTGCTCCTGCTCACATATGCAAGCATAACCAAACATATACGTAAACTTTATTGCTTTAAGAGAACCAAAAAAAAGAAGATAGGTGGATGACACAAAACAATGTGATAAATGAGATAGAGGAAAAAAAAAAAAAACATAAGCAAAGAAGGGGAATAATAAGGTCAGAAGATAAGTGCAGAAAATAGCAATGAGCTCCGCTTATTAGGTATTACAAAAAAAAAAGGAAAAAAAAAACCAGAGCATTCAAACCACAACAAAACAGAAATAATATAAGATAAAATGAATTGTTCTATGAGCAGCCGTGCCTACTAATTGACCCAAGTAACATGTTCTAAGGTACCAGCATGTCGTTACAAATGAATTGCTCGCTACCACCTAGTTATTAAACAGTCTCATAAAATGAATTGTTCTATGAGCGCTCGTTACGCTTTGTCGTTGGCATACAAATCTATTGGAGAACTATTTAAAAATGTGCTCTCTGAAAACGATGTATATAAGACTATTAAAAATATGACAGCGATGTTATTACTCTTTCCCACTAGAAAGGAAAAACAATAAGGGGCTATTTTGTTTGTAGCTAACAGAGTTTTGCTACATAAAATTTTCCATGGATAATTTTAAATACTTCCTGCCCCTTTCATGTTTCTATTTTATTTTAAATAAGATCTTACTCCCTTTTCTATAACTATACCCTGTTTCTGAAGTGGTATACCTCTAATGTGAACCCAACATCTTCTTCGCAAGCGAGTCCCAATCACTGGTACCACCATCTTGGACTTTATTAGATTATTATTATTATAATTATTATTTTAATGCAAGGATGTCCTGTCGTTAGAACTAGTCAATGATGACTACATAAATATAGGATATCTTAAACCTGCTCCCTATTTAACATACCTTTAGCTAACATTTTTGAGGACTCGCTATGGCTCTCCTATCTTCCGAATCTCAACCATTTAGCAAACTTCTATTGTTGTCGGCTCATCTCTTGCTCCTCCATCCTACATGGTGCTCGTCACTAATCTCCGAGGCTAGAGCACTGCTCCACTGGAAGACTAGCCTTCATAGCCCACAAGCTCTTTCCTCTTGGACACTTTCGGAGTTTCGGTCAATCCATGCACATGGGTTGGAATCCGCTGCAGCAACAGAAATGATAGCATCATAGAAATAAGCATCCCCCATTCCCGTTTGAACGGTAATCTTGACGCTCTCAATTTTAGTATCCTTGCCAATCTTACTATGATCCATCTTCGCCGCAATTACCTATACGGGGATATTCCTCCCAGCATAGGATCACTAACCGGTCTTGTTTCGCTCGACTTGGCCCATAACGAGCTCTATGGCAAGTTGCCATATTCACTCGCCAACCTCTCACGCATCTTGAAGCTTGACCTTTCTCAAAACAATCTCTCGGGTGAGATAGATCCGTCTCTCTTCATCAACTGGGCCGACATAAGATCTATTCAACTACAAAAAAATCATTTCACAGGTAGGATTCCTCGCACAGTAGGCATGCTCACAAATCTTCGCGTGCTACGCCTTAACAACAACCAGTTTTATAGTTACATACCCTCATGAACTAGGCAATCTTAGGAAACTAGTGAGTTTGGATATCTCAAATAATCCTATGGATGGTCCGATCCCCTCGACCCTTGGCAATTTAACCGAGCTTGGCAAGCTTTATCTTGAGAACATGAATTTGTCTGGTGAAATTCCTAACGAATTGGGCAATCTAGTAAACTTGACCGACCTAAGACTCTCAAATAACTCCCTGACAGGTACAATCCCTTCTACTCTAGGCAACCTCACGGTTCTTGTATACCTTCACCTCCTTAGAAATGAATTGTTTGGCCCCATCCCCTCTGAAGTAGGAAATCTGGTGAACGTGCAAGACTTCGACTTATCTAGTAATCAACTGACTGGTCTCATTCCGTTCAGTATTGGTAACATGAGCAGTCTCCGGTTCTTGTACTTTTATAAAAATAACATATCAGGTTCTATCCCGATACAGATAGGTAACATAGTAAACTTAATCCATATAGAAATACATATGAATGCTTTAACCGGACGAATCCCGTCTACCTTAGGAAACCTGAGCAAGATACAAAACTTGTACTTGGATAACAATCACCTGTTCGGAGAAATCCCATCTTCATTAGGCAATATGGTCAATTTAATCGATCTAGAACTACACACTAACAAATTGTCTGGCTCCATCCCTCCGAGTTTAGGAAACCTGACTATGCTACAACTCTTAAACTTGCGTATCAATAACCTATCTGGAGAAATCCCATTTTCATTAGGAAATCTGGTGAATTTAATCGGTCTAGATTTAGATACTAACAATTTGTCTGGCTCCATCCCTCCCAGTTTAGAAAACTTGATAAAGGTTGAACGTATATATCTCTATGATAACAACTTGTCCGGTTCTTTGCCTAGTATTTTTGGGAATCTCACAAACTTGGTTCAATTTGAGATCACTGAAAATGATTTGATTGGCCAAATACCCTCGGATGTGTGCCAAGGAGGATCTCTTCAAGTTCTCGGTATATGGATGTAAACAACTTCGAGGGCCCTATCCCACAGAGCTTTAAAAATTGTTCGAGCTTGATCTTTTTGGGTCTCTCATATAATCAATTGACTGGGAACATCACTGAAGATTTTACGATATACCCGAACCTAGAAGTTTTGGACCTTGGCTTCAACAAGTTGTATGGAACGCTCTCACCTAAATGGGTATCTTGTTATAACTTAGCTCAGCTAGCGCTTCCGGGAAACTTAATCACAGGAAGAATACCCCCAAGAATTTGGCAACTTCAAGCAGGTTAGGACGGCTTGACCTCAGCTCGAATCAAATCAGTGGAGAGATACCCAGTTCTTTTCGGTAGCTTAACATCAATGGTATACTTAGATCTAAGTGGAAATAAAATTTCTGGATTGGTTCCTTCTGAGATAGGGAAAATGATAAATCTTCAACATCCTACATTTGTCTGATAACAAGGTTGCACGGACCTATACCGAAAAAGTTAGGAGATTGCAGTAAATTATTATATCTGGACTTGAGCAAGAACAATGCGTTCAACGATAGCATTCCGGTGGAGCTTGGAAAACTGGTTGGTTTGCAGATTTTGCTTGACATCAGCCATAATTTACTAGTTGGAGAGATACCTAAGGAGCTCGCAGGATTGCAGAAGCTTGCAAATCTCAACCTCTCGCACAATAATCTCTTTGGAACCATTCCGCCGGATTTTGGCAACATGTCCGCTCTGGAAGTCACTAATGTGTCTTACAACTATCTCGAGGGTCCTCTTCCTGATAGCAAATTATTCCAGGACTCTCCTATAGATCGCTTTGCTCACAACAGAGGCTTATGTGGGGATTTGAAAGGACTACCTCATTGTGTTTCCCCAACTCCACAGAACATGACGAAGAGTCATAGATTGCATATCACACTATATGTTGTTCTTCCTATTTCTGCTGGATCTGCTTTACTTGCAAGTATGGTAGTAAGTTGGATGGCTTTGCATAGAAAGCAAACTAAACAGCCCGAAAGAAATAACAGTGGCCATGTTCTTGATATATTTGATGCAATGGAGTATGACGGGAAAGTAGCCTATGATTATATTATCACTGCAACAGAAAATTTCGACCAGAAGTACTGCATTGGTAAGGCAGGGTACGGTAGTGTATATAAAGTGGAACTTCCGACAGGTCAACTAGTTGCGGTGAAGAAAACTCATCTCCCTGAAGAAGATACTGCTCAAACAAGCTTCAGAAATGAGATTAAGGTATTAACAGGAATCCGACATCGTAACATCGTGAATCTCTATGGTTTCTGCATGCACACTCGCAATATGTTTCTCATTTATGAGTATATGGATAGAGGGAGTTTAGCATCAGTCTTAGCAAGTTCTGAAGGATCTGCCGAACTATCTTGGGAAAGGAGGTTTTCTGCAATTCTAGACATTGCGAGTGCAGTATCCTACATGCACCATGATTGTAATCCACCTATCATCCATCGAGACCTGGCGATGAAAAATATTTTGCTGGATTCAGAATTTAAGGCTTGTGTTTCAGATTTTGGCATTGCAAGGATTCTGAAAGCCGACTCTTCGAATTGGAGTTCTCCTGCAGGAACATGTGGATATCTAGCGCCAGGTAATTAGTATTGTTTGTATTCCCTTGAATGAGAATATTCCTTCTTGATCTGAATATTTTCCTTTATTCTTCCTTACAGAGCTTGCTTACACATTGAAGGTGACTGAGAAAGTTGATGTGTATAGCTTTGGTGTGGTCACGTTGGAAATTCTCTTTGGAAGGCATCCTGCTGAAATTACTTCTGACATTTCTTCTCTGAGGAGTCAAGATGTGTTACCAAGATATGCTCGATCGCCGCATCTCACCTCCGGACGGGGAAATAGAAGGGAAGCTGGCATTACTAATAAAGGTAGCATTTTTGTGCATCTCTCATGATCCTCAAGCTCGGCCGACCATGAAAGATGTATGCAGCATGCTAGCAAATGATCAAAAGCAAATTCTATCGGAGCCTTTTCACAGCATCAAGCTGAATCAGTTGACGACTATATGAGATAATTTCTGATGGCCCTTACATATATAATAGCTTTACTGTTGATTGTCTGTATATTAGCAGAGCTTTACTGTTGATTGTCTGTATATTAGCAGATGTTCATGGAGTTACTATATAAGTCTTCTCTGAAATGTTTTTCCCCTTTTCATTTGGGTATTAGCTTATATTTCTCCTAATTAAATAATATCCATGTCTACGAAAATCTGCTACGAACAATCACTTTGATAGTCCCATCAGAGCTTCTTTCTCCCCAAAAGAAAAAATAAATAAAATAAAATAAAATTGCAGATTAGTAGTTAGCATAAGAAAATGTCAGGATAGCATGGTGAACGATATGTCCTCCATTCATGACTCCAATGATTGCAATTTCAGATGAGGAAGACTCAAGAAGATAGAACTGAACGTGCTAGTCCTTTGAGAAGGCCATGTTTTCGAACTTCTTCATTCTGTTGACCCATTCCACTCCGGCTATGCAAAGTCTAAAGTCAAGAGACTTGACATGAGATCGATCATGAGGTCACTGCCGTGCCTTAAGGGTTGGAAATTTTGAAACTTCTATGATGGTCACATGTATCTGCCTGATGACCACAGATTTCTGATAAGTGAATGTTATCTAAACAGATGAGAAAACGAGCAGAGCACAGCCTGATGAGAAAATGTAAGCTTAACTTGTACATGCTAAACAGATACCAAACTTAATAGGATACTTACAGGAAACTTGCAGGAAACTTAAGAGGAAAGATATTTTATTGAAATTAGCAGTGAAGAAGATCCATCTTAATGAAGGTCAAGCAGAACAGAAAAGTTTCATGAATGAAATTCAGGTATTAAAAGAAATTCGTCATCGAAAAGTAGTGAAACTATATGGTTTCTGCAAACACGCTCGCATCTCATATATGATTATATTGCTCAAGGAAGCTTAGCATCCATATTGGCAAGCCTCTATACATTGTGATTGTCTTTTTGGCACATTGTTTGATACTTTTACGAAAAATGTTTAACTACAAAGTTGTATATTCTGATGAGATGTATAACTTTATAGTTGAAAACTTTTTGCAAATATGCCAAACAATATGTCAAAAAGATGATCTAAAACTTTGATTATCTTTTTGTCACATCGTTTTGTATTTTTGGAAAAACTTTCAACTACAAAGTTGAAAGTTTATCGAAAAAGTGTTTACAAATAGATCAAATAAGCAGATGAAAATTTTATATAATTCTCGAAATTCGTGCAAATAAGGGATGGACGGCCGAGATTGGCGTGGCTTCCTACTTCCTGTTGCGGAAGCAAACAAGGGAGCCGCGCCCAGTACAGCTTGTTTCAATAGCACTTTCACGCATCTCAATGAATCCCCCTGCTCGTCCAAGCAAGCAGAGCATCTTTTGTATGCTAGCCAACGATCGTAATGAAGTACACTTCAAGCCTTTCCAGAAGATCAAGCTGCATCATTTCAAAAATATGTGATGTATGCTTTTCCTTAGCCTCTGATATAATGCAATTTAGGACACCTCATATTGAAGTAACTCACAGGTGTGATATCTATGCTTGCAGAAGATCAAGGTAGAGTTTCAACATTTATGATATGTAACTTCTGTAACTTTATCTTCCAATTTTTTGTTCTCCCGTCTGCAAGGAGCCTATTATTTAATAATTCATATATAAAAAAGAACTGAAAACGAGCATATCCCAGCCTGATGAGAGAATGTAAGCTTAACTTGTACATTCTAAACATATTTCATGCTTAATCAGAAACATACCAAGTGTTCTAAGTTTAATTAAGATTAGCATGAGGTTACTTCCGTACCTTAGGGGTTGGAAATTTTGAAACTTAGATGGCCACTAGAGTGCCACAGGTCTATGATATGCCTTGACGATCACAGATTTCCGATAAGAGTGTATTATCTTGGGTCCCAAAATATGACGTCATTTCGAATTTCAAATAATCAGATTTTACACAGAGAAGGTTTAGAGTAGCTATATTAACCTTGCTGGATACATATATCATATATGTATAGTAGTCTAAAGTCAATTGCATTCAGCAGTTTAAAGTCATGAGAGTTGACATGAGATCGATCATGAGGTCAGTAGCATGCCGTAGGGGTTGGAAATTTGAAACTTTTATGATGATCACAAGTTTCTGCCTGATGATCACAGAATTCTGGTAAGAGTGTGTTATCTACCGGACACTTTCGGTCAATCCATGCACTTGGGCTGATAACAGGATCACTAACCGGTCCCCAAACATGTCTGTATCTCATTATCAATGTGATAACTGAGATAGAGAAAAAAAACACAAGCAAAGAAAGCAAAAAAAGTTGTTACACAAGGCAAAACAAAACCTCAGAAACCCCCGTCCTCCCGACTCCTATTATTGCAATATCAAATGAGGAGGAAAGAGCTGCTCGGGCAGTGCAGTCAGCAGTCTAAGTTTAGTCAAGAGATGTGACATGAGATCAATCATGAGGTCAATAACGTGCCTTTGGGGGTTGGAAATTTTGAAACTTGAGTGCCACAGGTTTCTAATATGCCTTGACGATCACAGATTTCTGATAGGTGTCTTATCTTGGGTCAAAAATATGATGTCATTTCGAATTTCAAATAGTCAGATTTTACGCAGGGTGTTATACTATTACACTCAGACTCAGTTATACAACTAAACCAGAGAAGGTTTAGAGTAGTAATAGTAACCTTGCTGGGTACTTATATGTATGGCACCCAACCTTGCTCCCTATTCCCATACCTTCAGCTTACATTTTCAAGCACTCGCTATGGCTCTTCTATCTTCCAAATCTCAACCATTTAGCAAATTTCTATTATTGTCAGTTCATCTCTTGCTCCTCCATCCTACATGGTGCTCGTCATTAGAGTCCGAGGCTAGAGCTCTGCTTCATTGGAAGACTAGTCTTCAAAGCCCACAATCTCTCTCCTCTTGGACACTTTCCATCCATCCATGCTCCCTGAACTCCAGAATACTGTGGCGCTAGCTGAGGAATGGTTTGAGTAGTGGCACCAGGTTGAGGAATAGCTCCACCCCCTCCAGCAGGCTGAACAACAACCTCTTTAGAAGCAGTTACTATTTGCTCCTGGAACCTTTTAAACCTCTCCTTATTAATTATCTCCTTTTTCTTGGCACACACATAGGCCTCAGAAGTGGTGCGTGGCACCTTCTCCTCCACTTCCAGCCTGATGTCGTCAGGTAATCCCCCACAATAAACCTTGACGAAATACACATCAGTGAGATATGGGTTTTCCTTCCGCACCACCGATTGTAAGGACACAAACTCACGATGATAAGCTTCTAAATCACCTTGCATCTTGATCCTTTGTAATTCCTTTAATGGATCTAATAATTTGTGCTGCAGAAATCTCAATCTAATAGCATCAACAAATAACTCCCAGGGGACCCTCTCCGGTATCTTGTTAACAAGGAAGTCCTCTATCCAATCAAATGAATCTTGATCTACGAAGTATGGCATTGCCGTCCTCACTTTCAACTGATCAGGCGTGCTATAATGACTGAAGTAAGCCTCGGCCCTCCTGACCCAGATTTTAGGATTTTCCTTATAAAAAACAGGGAAATCCATTTTAGGAGGTTTGTAAGCACCATAGACACACTGATTCCTCCCACTTGATGCAAATCCAGGTGGTCCCATACGAGGGGTATGGTTATTAAGAGAGTTATCTAGCACATGAGCATGCACAGAGGAATTTAAATTGCTACTAGATGGCACATTGGGATTCACCGATGTTACAGGTGCACTGGAATTAAGATTCTGAGATGCTTGCAGACTTGCCAGGAGTTTTAAAACCTGCTCACCTTGCCTCTCTAGCCGATCCTGTCGTTCATTCATACTGGTTTGAATCTCCCTCTGCATTAACAGCACATGATCATATTGGCTCTTGACTTCATGGATCTGCTGTTGTAGGTCCTCATAGCATTGATCTTCTCGGATGGGGCTGAGATGAGGTCTCGTAACATTCCTAGATAGAAGATCGTTGGATCTGGGAATATCGTTTCCTTCTTCGGATTCAGCAGCCGATCTAGATCCAGAACTTGTGATTCCTTGAGTCCTCGTCATGGATCTGGTGATAGCCAGGTCTTTAGCTCTGATACCACTTGTCACAGATCAAGCCGTTTCCGGCGATCTATGGCGGGGGTAAGCTTGGGCCACCGATCAAGCTGGGATCAACCAGCGATCTGCAGCAAGCATTCTGTCGAACACCAATTGACTAACAAGTTTGGTCAATGAATTGTATTGATAAAATCGAAATACAATGGAATTCGAGTTGCAAACACAGAAAGTAAATTGCAGGAATGAAAGGAATCACAAAGCAAGATTAAAAAGAGCTAAGAAATATGAATTCAGTTGATCAATCTTCTTCTCCTCCTACAGCAGCGCCCAGCCCTTTTATATGTAGAAGAAGACGATGAAATGACCGGTGTACCCTTATAGAACTCGTGCCTGTCACGTGATTGCCCAAATACCCGATCATTCGCGCCGAAATCAACAACCCAGATTGCTCGAATCGGACGGCTACGGTTCAAATGACAGTTTAATTGCCTAGCGCCTCCAAGAACCTTCAAAACGAAAAACTCCCTTCTCCTCCAGATTAAAGCTCCTCAGCTCCGGTGACGACGAAACTCCGACGAACAGTCGGAACTCTAACATACTCAGTCCCAGAGGAGCGGCGGTTGTCGGCGGTGGCAGCTGAACAGCGGCGGCGCACGGCCGGAAAGCACACCCGAGCGAGGAGAAGGATTCCCGGGATCGACGGAGGTCCACTTGGCGGCGGGAAGGTTGTCAACGACTGTGACGGCGACGGCGAGCTTCCAGGTGACGACGACGAGCGACGGCGGTGACCGATCGCAGCGCGGCGAACTAGGGTTTCAGCGGTCGAATTCCAAGATGCGAGCGCACGAGGGAGAGAGAGAGATCGGGAGCCAGAGATGGAGGAGGAGAGGCAGCACCAGCGGCGACGCGCGCGCCGGCGGCGAGACGGACGGCGGCGCACGCGCGGCGAGCGAGGGACGCGAGAGAGATCGCGAGTGAGAGAGAGGGACGCGGCGAGAGAGACAGATGAGAGCGAGAGAGGGGGGGGGCGCGAGGGGCGACCCGGGCGAGTCGATTTGGCTCGCTCGGGTCGGTTGGGCTCGACCGAGCCAAGTGGCTCGGTAAGCCGGGTCCAACGCAAATTGGGCCCAAATTGGCCCAAACACACCCAAATCAATCCAAATCAATTTCAAATCAAATACAAGTCAATTTAAATACAATTCAAGCACCCAAATAATTAATTAAACCCTCGATCGAATGTAATTAATCCGAAAATAAATTCGATTCTAACTAACCGAACCCAGGGATCTCACAAATATTATTTATAAAATTGACGATTATAAGTTCTATATTTGCAAGAGTGATATATTGATACCTTTTACCTTAACCAAACATTTAGATTATTCTTAGAAAAAAATACAATATAAAAGTTATAAATTTATAATTAATTAATATTTATATTTTTCTAAAAAGTATTTTTATGTAGATGTTTTAGATTTTTAAAGTCTTAACAATATTATTTAAAAATAGTTTCAAGCCCGTGACATTTTTAAGAATTCCATCTAAAATAATTTAAATACTACAATTTTTTTGAAAAAAGTTTTTTTTTTGGAAATACTTTACCACCCGAGTAAAATGCGTTTTTGGAAAAACTTAAGATACGTAAAACATTAAAAATAGATTATACAAATATTAATTAAAATTTTATTTCAAAAAAAAAAATTAAATTCCCGTCTGAGTTCACATAAAATTCTTTTGACCCAAAAAAAAAGATTCATGAAAGTTCCTCTTCTGCTCATCATCCTCCAAACCTCACCGTTTAGTTTTTGGAAACATATTTTTCTTGGAGAAATATCAACAAATTTTTGCAAATGAATCGGGGAAGTTATTGGAGTTTATTTGAATCACAACTTCGACAACCTATTAGGACGTATTTATTGACATTTGATGTAACCTCGAACAAGGTTACCCTCCAACAAATATATTATTTTCAAAGCAATATGCCGCCATTTTTTCTGAATCTCTTCTACTTGCACACCCAACACAACCATGGGGGATGAGTTAGGTGCCTAACTATTTTCTAACCCGTAACTGACATAGTGAACTTAAAACTCTTCGGACCCGTAGGCTTTGTAAAGTTTCTAATAAACATTTAGGTGGCAACTCCCGAAACACCAACAAAGATGTCAACAAAGTATTCAGCATTGTATACAATATATACTCGGTACATTATATTTAGAGTAAATTCAAATTTTTATATACTAATACAATGTAAAATTTAATGAGAAACTTGGGAAGCTCTAGGTGTTGTATACCTTGGCATCCTCCAGGAAGAGCTAACTCATGTTTAAGCACTAGAATTATGCCATTTGGCGTCGGTGCATCCTTTTTATTCGCCATGTATCAAGGCTAAACAAAATTTAGAATCCCGCGTAAATAACCATTAATTGATGTATGTTTAAAGCAATCTCTTCTATAACATGTAACGCTTGAACCGCTGCTGAGCTAACTCATGTTCTTCCTATGAAGCATTAATTGAGATAATTAATAATTCATCGTAAAGTACAATCAATTCATCCCATTATCACTAGCTTCTAATGTTTCTAATTCTGCTTCCTCAAATTTCTGATGCAAGAATAACAAAAATAAATTCAATGGCGGTCCAATGAACTTATTTCATCTTAGACAGTACGATCTTAGAAGCAGCATAATTGTTTGGACCTATCCTTAACGATGGCGACAACGACTTCACCATCGCGCGACGATCAGCCTGTCATGTGCCAAGGTCCACCAATGGTATCTTCGCTCCTGTGTTAACCATGAAGTACTCCGCCATTTTTCTCTCCTTCATTCTTCTTCTGATTCAAATATGTTGCATTTATTTACTCAACTCTCGGTAGATGTTACACCTATAATTTAGATTTATCAAATTATTTCTAAAAATTATATGCTTAATTTTGTAGGAATTTATTTGCTTTGGTTTTACAATCTGTTGGTGCAAGCCATTACTTGGTAATATGTCATAACTTGCATGTTTCAAAGATACTGGTCGTCCATGCTAAACTGGAACGATCCGTGCGTAATTAATAATTCTATCACCACTTAATTCATAAATTACGATTATACAACTATCGCAGTATAATATCATACAAGTTTCAAAGTTATCAGTTAATTAATAAGATTTTTATTTTTTTTCCTATCACTACATAATCATAATTATTAGAAATTTTATTGACCCGCGCTAGCACGGGTTTAACACTAGTTTCACAGTAGATTGCAAGCATGATGTCTCAGTCTAGCATTGATACACCACAACTTTCATATTTACCGAGCATGTAACCACCATGAATTGGAGCATACTTACTTGCAGCATATTTTCCAACCTTGTTCATTCAATTTCCAACGTTAAAACAATAAATATTGATCCAACGAAGATGCTGCTCATAGTAATCAATTAACTGTCATAACAAGATGCTCAATTCAAATACTCACCCAAAATGTATACGGTAGACTTCGGTAAATGAAGATGACAGAAATCTCGCTAGTAAGGGGTTGTGGAGCTTCAAGTAACTGTTGTCTGTAATCACCTCTTTCCCATCAGATCTACATGCAAGAACAACAACGGCAATGACAGCAAAAAATTCACATAATTGACATACCTCTATCAAATAGAGCTGAAAATAAATTAAAAAAACACTTCTGTGATTGCAAATCCTCGGAGTTTAAAGGTCAAATGAACAGCATGACAGTAACTTTTGCAGCATCAGTAAGAGGGATATTCAAAAAATGTGAAAATTCCTTTGGGTTGTTATGTTACAGCGCTAAAAGGATAATAGAACAGCCATAAGGGTGCCTTGCATTTAGAAATACGACAAATTTCAAAAGTAGTAATAGGTGTAAAATGCTAGTTGGAAGTCCTTAAAGCCTGAATTGGAGAAAGACTTCAAGTCTATATAATACTAAGCAACCATAAGAAAACAGTTAGAAGATAGCATTCAGGGTTATCATAACACCTTTTCATATTGCAGTTCCAATGAGAGAAAATTTCACATAAGCTCTCTTCATGGTTCCTCCTTGTCACACACGCATGTTTCCAATCGATGAACCACCAACACATTTTTTAGCTCCATCGAATTAAACAATTCACTAGACCTTCCTAATAAAAACTTGTTTTCAGCTCAAGAAAATACTAGCATGGGCCAAACTAGGGAAGATAAGTAATGAGTCAAAAGCAGATTAGAAGGAATTGTGCTTAAAATCAGCTAGTGGTTGTGGCAATGCATAACGCATGCGAACCTTCAAGAGATTGAAGCACAAATTGCAGTGCAATTTACTTTTATGTACCAAAAACTGAAGCTTCAAATCTAGATCAGGGATTAAATTTACGTTCAACGAAGTCAGGGACAGAACACCGTAGCTAAACTAATTAGTTGGAGAAGATATACATATAATGCAGAAAATTCTGAAAGATAGCTACCGCACCAGCATTACTATCAAAATTATTAACAAAAACAAACTATTGGAGCCATAGATACAACTAACAATAGAAATAAACATGTAAATATCACTATATCTATAGCTGTGCTAGCGCATTGAGTCCTAGAGAGTCATTCAAGAGGAGTACACCCTGGACATGAAATTTTTTGC
Organism: Xerophyta viscosa; assembly: GCA_002076135.1. NCBI lineage: Eukaryota > Viridiplantae > Streptophyta > Magnoliopsida > Pandanales > Velloziaceae > Xerophyta > Xerophyta viscosa. Next base: position 872,775 of record MJHO01000096.1, on the reverse strand, counting down.
TGCACTTGCATTAAACCCAGGAGGTAAATGTGATTCCCAGTTTAGTAAGCATCACCTTACTGTTTTGAGTAACTTTAGCATAGCAGTTTCTCATGCTTTATTTGATGAGAAAAGTTAGTCATGATAGAGTAATGCATTTCTGTGACATCTCTAATCTTAAGTTTTTTGAGTTCTCTTTTTGTTTAAAGGAGAAATTACTCTTTAAAATAACTAAGATAAGAGTAGCTGCAGTTGATATGGCAGTCAAGAATATGCATGTTATACCTTCCAGAAAGGACAATTACAAGATGGTAGCTCCCTTAATATGCAATGATATCCTAACAAACTCATTCTAAAAACATATAGCTATCCAATTTTTTATCTGAATAAGAAGACAGTTATGCTCCGCTAAGAAATTCGTGAAGCCCGAGACAGGCGTCAAAAGTCAATTGAGCAAAATCTTCCATCACATCTCGAAACATAGAAGGACCGTCCGTAATATAGTCAGTGATTTGGAGATACAAGAATGCATAGATTGTCAACTGATCTGTGGCAGCGAGGACATATGCTACAGATTGAGGACCGATATGATGTTGCCTGATTGGAATGGCGAGACGATCTAACAAGATTGGGTCCAGCGGCATTCCAGTTGCCTTTGGGCTAAAGCATCGAAGGGCACCAGTTGAGCTGCCGCAGAAGGCTTAATTTCAACCAGCTGCAACAGAAATTGACTAACTCATTGCAGCGCCATAGAGAATGACATGAGATGGCCGGCTATAAAGCCAAGATGCAGCTCTATGGCAGTAAGCCCAGCTCCGGCGACCCCCCATTTCAGATCCATCACCTTGTTTCGGCGATGGGTGCAGATCAGAGGACTGACCACACTAGTAAAAACTCGAGCCCCTCGAAGTCCTTCAGGAACGGCGGACTCACTAGTAATGTATAAATTGAGAAGTCTACCAACACCATACCTAAAGAGACGGATCAATTTTTTGGAGCGGGTGTCCCGGCCGCAAGAACCACGGCATTCTTGGCAGCGTCCACCAACCGATCGAGTCCATAGGCCGTTGATCCAGTGAAAGTGGAGATCTCCAGATGTAGGCGATCCACAGAGGGGACGTATGCTTCAAGAGGGTTCGGGAGGAGGCATTGCAAACTCCAGAATACGGCCGTGAATACCCCATGTTGCGGCAGACCGATCGAGCGACATTCAGAATTTCTGCCGCTTCATCCGCCACCTCACTAAATCCACCCACGCCTGACGCCATGCCAAGCTTCCGGTTCATCGCCATCATTTTCAATGTACAGTGGACGGAGCCAGCAGCGAATCCCAGTAATTGGCCACGATCGGCGGCGATCTTGCGACGTCTTTCAATGAATCTTGTCTTGCACGCCCGTCGCCGCAGGTGAAACTTCAATTGGGAAGTGGTGATGAGATGAAGAATATGATGGGAAATGACGTTGGCTATGCTATTTATAGGTATTTCGAACCGTTTCAAAATTCAAAAGTACGGAGATTTCTTTTTTATTCCCGCCAATAATAATTTTGCCAGAGAGGAGCGATCCCTTTGGAGAGCGGATCGTCTGCGGCGGCTGTGGCGCGAAACGGTAGCCATCGGATGGGCGTACACGTATCACGTGATTTTATATAAAAATTTCGTTGACTTGTTTGATCTATTTTTAAGCGTTTTTATGAAAAATTTTGAACTAGAAAGTTGTAGATTTTGATGTTCTATACAATTTTGTAATTGAAAGTTTTTCCAAAAAATGTTAAATAGTATGCCAAAAAATAACCAAAATTTTGATTATCTTTTTTGCATACTATTTAGCATTTTTTGAAAAACTTTTAATTACAAAGTTGTAGAGAACATCAAAATCTATAACTTTCTAGTTCAAATTTTTTGTAAAAATGCTTAAAAATAAGTCAAATAAATCGACGAAAATTTTATATAAAATCACGTGATACGTGTACGCCCATCGGACGGCTACCGTTCGCGCCACAGCCGCCGCTGACGCTCTCCAAAGGGATCGTTCCTCTCTGCGAAATTATTATTGGCGGGAATAAAAAAAGAGATCTCCGTACTTTTGAATTTTGAAACAGTTCGAGGTACCTATAAATAGCATAGCAGGCGTCATTTCCCATCATATTTTTCATCTCATCACCACTCCCAATGGAGTTTCACCTGCAGCGACGGGCGTGCAAGACAAGATTTATTGAAAGACGGGGTCGCAAGATCGCCGCCGATCGTGGCCAATTACTGGGATTCGCTGCTGGCTCCGTCCACTGTATATTGAAAATGATGGCGATGAACCGGAAGCTTGGCATGGCGTCACGCGTCGGTGGATTTAGTGAGGTGGCGGATGAAGCGGCAGAAATTCTGAATGTCGCTCGATCGATCTGCCGCAACATGGGTATTCACGGCCCTATTCTGGAGTTTGTCAATGCCTCCTCCCGAACCCCTTGAAGCATACGTCCCCTCTGTGGATCGCCTACATCTGGAGATCTCCACTTTCACTGGGTCAACGGCCTACGGACTCGATCGGTTGGTGGACGCTGCCAAGAATGCCGCGGTTCTTTGCCGCCGGGACACCAGCTCCAAAAAATTGATCCGTCTCTCTCTCCCTATAAGAAGCTAATAATAAATTAGTAGGTCTAGCTAAGGCAGTCATTATGCCTAGGTCAACTTTCAGAAACTAAATTGATTTGTCTCCTGAATTCTAATATATAAGATGCTATATGGCATAAACCTTTTCAGAGATAAAGAACAGCAATAAGACATTTGTTGAAAAATATTGCCACAAAGATCCTTTCCTGTAGCATTATGGTTAGCAAATAAACTCTTTACGTTCCAATTCAATGCTATATAATGCCCTCTCAAGCTAATTTATTATTCCATTATACATTACACTAAGAAAAGGAAAGCGATCTCAGCTGAAGGACTTTATTATAAGAAAGGACAATGAGCAAATGAACGCAGAATAGAGGATGAACCACCATTTTACGCTCTTTGAACTAAAAGGCAACATATAATAGCATGATACAAATTTCAGGAAATGTCACAAGCGCATGAAAGGATCATTATATGTTTCAACCGAGATTGACCCCAAGAAAGGAACCCAAGTCTTTGGGGGTTAGTTGTGTTTTTGGCAGCTAATAGGTGCACAATCACAGGTCATTTATAGCCTTAATACAACATATGGCATCATATACCGAAATCAGAACCCCTTAAAACCTCCAATTACAATTACTTGGTTTTGAAGGAACTTGTCATTCACCTCTATACCGGTTGTATCCTTCAATTGAGAGAGTGTCCTAACCACTACCAGCATATTATTGAGTTCACTAAGTTTGAGCATGTAGAAAGGGTCTGTTGGTCATTACCTACCCTCTGACCCTACTATTTTCTTCAAACTACTAACTTATACAATTGCTAGAAACCTAGAGCACATTTATTACCAACAAGTATTATCATCCTACACCACAAGCACATAAGTGCCACACCAACCTTATCAAGTTATCATTGTCTTCTCTTAGCCGATAAGTATTCAAATCATTAAAGCACCAACAAATTCAGCTGACATCTAGATTTTCTAGTTATGAAAATCATTCTTCTGCAAGAGCCCCTCGTCCATTTCAATAGCACTTTTCAATTACTTGTAGTAATTTAGATGTTACTTTTAGTTGCATAGTTTTGTTTTAATGTAGCAGGTTAGCCTTGCAGCTAGGCAGCTGATAAACGGACAGTTACATAGAGATTCAGCAAATCGTTTGATCGCAGACTGGAGCCAACAGAATTAAGCAAATCCTTTATTCCGTGATACAAATTAGCCACTCATCTGCTGCATGGTAAATTTTCTTCTGGCTTCAGTTGGCCAAACAAAATAATTTCCATCAGATTATGCAAGACATAAACAGATTTAAACTCTTAAAAAAAATGAGAAATCATTTACTACTTTCCCAATTTTGCCATTTCTCAATTAAGATATTCTCAAACTTGTCCAGCAGTAGTTTAATTTCCTATAGCATAAGAAGTTCAAACCTCCAGTCAAACGTTGTTTACATGAAGAAATAGTACTTACATTTAGCCACATGTAAGATTCATTTATTCTTTGTACCCCTCTACAAGCAAAAGGTTGTCAGAACGTCTGCCCCAGTAATCTTTTCTGCTATATAGTCAGTTTTTTACCCATACAGCATAAAAACAAAACAACAGCAGCCAAACAGTCGCTCAAACTCAAAACATGTTCTCGTATGAAAAAGAAGTAAAAACATGACAACATGGACTTGATGTTGTATATATGCAGGCTGCCAAATGGTCACTCATACTCAAAACATGCTTTCATATCACGAAGTCGCAATGTAAGTAATATGGCATAGTTTGACTGACATTCTCAGAGACAATTAATCTCAAATGGTCAGCTGCACGCCAGTTGCCTTGATCATGAAGATCTCGCAGCTCTTCAGCTCCGTACCCAACTCGCTAAAAACCACCACAAGATCAGCTGTCGGAAGATTATTTATCACCAAATCTGTCAGGAAGCGTTGTACGTCTTATAGTGAGATGGAGAAGGCAAGGAGCTGGCCGGCTATAAAGCCGACGTGCAGCTCTATGTTGAGGAGCCGAGCTCCGGGCTTTAACCACCCGATTTTTAGCGACCACCTTATTGTAGCGCTGGAGAAGGCCAACACGTTTCTTGTAACGCAAACGATGGATGAGTACGGTCGAAAAATTGCTCCCTTCAACTCCTTCAAAAAGTGCACATTCATAAGTAGAGTAAAGATAGTGAAGACGGTCAACGTGGTACCTAAATACACGCGCGAATTTCTTGCACCGTGTGTCCCTGCCGCAGAGAGCTAATGCATTCTGCTTAGCCTCCAGCAAATGCTCAATCCAGTATAAAATTAGTCCGGCGAAATGGGCGACTTCCGATTGGCGGTGATTGGCAGACAAAATGTACGGCAAAGAAGGCTCGAGCTAAGGTAGGGCATACCTGAAAATTGTGGCATAAATTTCCGTGCTGAGGGCGAATGATCGCACGATATGCACGAGTTCTTCAGTTTCATTTGCTGCTACATCAACACCCTCATTGATGGACACCGCGGCGAGTCTCCGGCTCTTCTCCACCGCCAAAAATGCGCGATGAACTGAGCTTACTGCGACCCCGAGCAGCCAGTCTAGCACGGCTGCGGTCTTACGGTGCCTCTACTCCAGCTACATTTTGTATCGGATCTTCATTGTTGATATGAAGTGATACAACAGTAAAATGACGTATGAAGCCTATCTTATATGGGCATAAGGACCGAAAATTCAAAATTTGAATCTTCGGTCCTTATGCCCATATAAATAGGCTTCATACGTACTTCTACTGTTATACCACATCATATCAACAATGAAGGTCCGATACACAATGTTGTTGGAGCAAAGGCACCGCAACACCGCAGCCAAGCTAAGCCGGCTGCTCGAGGTCGCAGTCAGCTCAGTTCATCGCCCATTTTTTGGCGGTGGAGAAGAGCCGGAGACTCGCCGCGGTGTCCATCAATGAGGGTGTTGATGTAGCAGCAAATGAAACTGAAGAACTCGTGCATATCGTGCGATCATTCGCCCTCAGCACGGAAATTTATGCCACAATTTTCAGGTATGCCCTACCTCAGCTCGAGCCTTCTTTACCGTACATTTTGTCTGCCGATCACCGCCAATCGGAAGTCGCCCATTTCGCCGGACCAATTTTATACTGGATTGAGCATTTGCTGGAGGCTAAGCAGAATGCATTAGCTCTCTGCGGCAGGGACACACGGTGCAAGAAATTCGCGCGTGTATTCTGATACCACGTTAACCATCTTCACTATCTTTACTGTACTCATGAATGTGCACTTTCTGGAGGAGTTGAAGGGAACCGTTTTTCTACCGTACTCATCCATTGTCTGCGTTACATCTTACCCTCCCCAAACCCCGTCCAGGCGGGATTATCACCGCATTGTTGTTGTTTTTGTTGTTGAAGATCCCTATTGAATTTTTATATATACATGAGTTCTATGGATTTTAATTGAGAATGAATAATTTATTAATAAAATGCACTACATATGCAAATATTGCTCAAAGAGGTACAACTAACAACAAAAACGACACTATTTTTTTCTGAGAACCTAATTTTGATTTTCACCAATATAAGTTAATATAGCCTACAATCTAAGCACTTTCATATAGCATTACTTAATAAATAAAAATTTAGTAGACTAAGACAAACTTTTCCTTCCTCGTGTTGATGTACGACAAGCATGATATATGAAGTTCAGTCCATGCAGGGACGTCTCACTTCTTCACCTTTGACTAATGTTGCAAATGTACTTTAGACACGGGAACTCCCTCCAAAGGACTATTGCTTCCTAGTTTAGAAAGCCCCTCCTACAATTAGTTAAAAGTAAACAATCAGCGACCAAAATGTTGTACGCAATCACATGAAATTTACAACCAAAGAAAAAGTGACCTTCTTAATAGGTAGGTAACAGCCTATCATTCCATCAAAAAGCCACAAAAATTCGATAACAAAATGAAAGAGAATTTGAATTTGCACTTGAACTACCAAACAACCACCACGTAGTAAACTTTTGCTTGGGCAGGATCTGCATAGGTTCAACTTATGCTCGGAGCAATTGATTACCAAAGAATGCTTAGTAAACTAAAATGATTCTGTGGGACGCATAATGACAGTAGCTGTTTCCTGCGCAAGGAATCATTAGAGCAAAGATGATATCCTGTTATTTGACGCAAACCTATTTTCCCGAAGGAGTTGACATATACATCTTGTATTTGGTCCTTAATAGGACTTGGCAGCACAAAACAACCAAGTCACAGAACAACATATAGAGCTTCCACATTATCACTACCTTCTATATATCTTCTTTGTCAGCATGTCATTTGATCAAGAAATAGTATTGGTTATTTAGCTAAAAGTATATCTTAATGTCATTAAGCAACTTTTATATTATCTATATGTACTGTCACTATTAATATCAATGGTTATTTGAACTAAGACTTTGTCATGTAGGGACTTTTGTCAGGAAGAGATTAACTACCATTCTAAGCAACATCAAGAGATTCCGCTTCAACACATCTCAGTGCCGAACAATTTTGACATGACAAGCACATAAAAACAAATTCACCTACAATGCGAACATGTTTCCAGGCGGCTATCGCAAATTACTCTATAGGGGAAAAAAAGAGGACTAAGAATACAAGCAAGGCGAAGATAAATGCAGAAGGTATCCATTAAAAATAAAGGGCTCCACTCTCCCCTACTGATTCGTGAACACATCCTTGTGTTAGCTTGGAGATCGATGCTGGGCTGATCCGCCTTTTAGCTTCACATACATACCGGACACATCGACAACAACGATTATCAACATTACAACATCTACATCTCCTCTCTTTCTTTTATTATGATAATTCACGGAGATAAAAGAAATAATTGGCGTAGAGATAACTTAATTCACTACAATGAAGAATTTCAGAAACTGCATATAAAAAAATAATTGGCCTCTTCATGCATTTTCTATATGATGTTCTACTATCTTTTATACGTAGTTTTCGTCATGGAAGACTAAAAACTAACAAAAGACTCTATGCGGTAAACTCATGAGTAAAACTGACGAGTAAAAACTAATATGTAGTTTTTCTTACCGGTTAGTAACAACTAAAATGCTTTCTGGTTGGCTTCACTACAATAATATTTTATACTAAGGGTAGGGGTGACTTTATGAAACAATTTCACATGTTTGTACACCGACATGTTTTTTGTGATCAAACATTTAAATATTCCCGTTAGTAATTCAAAAATCTCTATTTCACATGCAGTTTTGGCGATATATACATAACGAAAAACGATAACACAAACAAAATAGGAAAATAAAGATAGTAAGATACAAAATCAAGAAAATAAGCAGCACGTAGTAGATTCTTACTTGCACAATAACATCATCAATGATAAGAAGGAATGAACCATATAGGGGCCAGATAAGTGAGATAATCATCAGGAGGATAGCAAAATTCACAACTTTGCTTTTTAAGATCAAAAACTACCACATCACGGGTTCGTTTCTTCCATTCTACACACGTAGTTTCTCTATACCCATCTGTGAAGTAGATGCAATTTTCCTTAAGACCATATATGTTCGGCACCGCGCAAGAGATAGAATTATTGGGGCCTAGGAATAAAGCACGGCCTTTGAGGTCCTTAGTGACTATCCATTTAGATCCTCCACCCTGTCGTGTACAATCCAACTTTTTTACTATAACCGAGTTCGTAATAAGCGTCCTTCCTGTTCTACCTTTTCGTGGATCAGGGACTGTGCCTCGTCGTTGAAGCACCGCTAACAGATCACAGCCACAAACTACAAGATACGTATCCCAACAGAAGAAAACTTCGACCGATATTAATGTTATATGAGGATTACAACCAGTGCTGAAGTCAAGTTCAACTAGTAAGGACGGCGTCCAAGCAAGTAGCTTATAAGAGTTTAAGAAAATAATATCGTCAAAAGACAACTAATCGTGTTCTTGCACCAGAGTCCATGCAGTGTCACCTAGTCTAGCATAGGATACTGCAAGCTTAGAAGGATAGTCATGTTGCAGCACTACGACGCAATCAGAGGCAGCTGTGGTGCTGGTGGGACTGCAAGATAGAAGGACTTTGTAGAAAAATATAAATCTGAATATCGCAGAGGGGAACGATTCGAGAGTGTGCCTATCGATGAACTTTCTTATACGGCCAGTAGACTTATTACGGGCAACCTTAAAGCCGGGGGGCGGGATGACAGGGGGAAGAGGGATGTGAGCTTTGGTAATTGGTTGGAAGAGAGACATGCCGCACTGATCATCAACAAGGGCTAACCAACCGTGACCGCAGCTGATAACATGCTTGCCAACGAGATGAGGAGAAGAAAATCTGTAATGACGGCGGTCGGGGAGGCTTAGGAAAGTGCGTGTGTCGCTCTTGATGCCGCCACCGCCTCGGGTAGGAACCATCAGCCATGGAAATTCAGGAGATGGAGGTATTAAATGTCGTAACTTCGACCACCATGGGCTGCAGACTGAACGGAGGCGGGCCAGATCAGGCGCCGACAGCAGCTTCGCGATCAGGACCAAGGCCGGGGAAGGGAGCCCCCAAGCCCAGTCACGCTCGCCGTCGACTGCACTACCCCAGTTTACGGCCATCAAGGTGATGATTTCCCCTTTTTCACTTCCCAGAACAGGACAACACAAACCCTAGTATAAGTCGATAAATAATAAAATACATCCAGCATAGTCTAGGTATTATACTATATACTAAAAGAATGCCCGATTTTACTATTCCTTCAATAGTTGATTTGCAAAAAAAAACCTCTATTTTTTTAAATTGTAAATTTTAACCGGCTAGAAAAAATATTTAGAAGCATCATCTTGAAAAACTTTCAACATAAAAGTTATAGAACTCGACGAGAACTACAACTTTCATGTTTAAAGTTTTTCAAGTTGACGCTTCTAAGTAGGTGTTTTAAAGGTCCGAATATTAAAAGCTTAAATCGTAATTTAAACAAAAAGAGGGTTAGAAATGCAAAAATAGAATTATCGACCGACGATGAAAAGTATTTTGCAAAAAACAACCCCAACTTTTTAGAATTGTCATTTTGTACCGGTCAAAACAATTATTTAGAAGTATCTTAACGAAAAACTTTCAACATGAAAATTGTAGAGCCCGACGAGAGCTACAACTTTCATATTTAAAGTTTTTTAGATGACGTTTATTAAATAGGTGTTTTAAATGTCTGAAATTTGGATGCTTAAATGTAATTTACAAAAAAAGAAGATTACATACGCAAATAAAAAGTTTTCGTACGGCTATTTTAACTTTATTATTATTATTATTATTTTTTAATCCATTAAAATTTCAGATATCCGAAACACTCATTTAGAAGAATATTTTCAAAAAAATTTCAATATAAAATTTGTAGATCTCATCAGAATCTATAAGTTTCAAGTTAAAAGTTTTTTCAAATAATATCTTTAGATACATATTTTATACATTTTCGATACCGAAATACGATTTTATTTTATTTTGAATACGTTACATTCTGAAACTCCGAAAACACTCATTTAGAATTCTCAAAAAATATTCAACATAAAAATTACATATCTCATTAGAATCTACAAGTTTTATGTTAAAAATTTTTTTTTCAAATATCATATGTAAATATAAATTTTATACGTTTCTGATATCCAAATACGATTAGTTTTTTACGGACTTTTTATTTTTTATTTTTATTTGTTAATCCGTCAAGATTTCGGATACCCAAAACACTCGTTTAGAAGTATATTTTCAAAAACTTTTCAACATAAAAGTTGTAAATCTCATCAGAATTTATAAATTTCATGTTAAAAGTTTTTTAAAATTTTATCTTTTGACAAATATTTTATGCATTTCTGATTAAGAAATACGGTTATTGTTTATGTTGAATATTTTATGTAATCTGAAACTCCGAAAACACTCACCTACAAGTATATTTTCAATAAATTTTCAATATAAAAGTTATAGAACTCATCAAGATCTACAGTTTTCATATTAAAAACTATTTTAATAGTATTTAGATATATATTTTATACGTGTTCTGGTACCGAAATAACGAAAACTCATATTTAATAATTATTTTTCAATAAATTTTTCAAACATGATAATAATAGTAGATCTCATCAAACTTTACGTTTTTTATATTGAAGTTTTTAAATATTAAAATTATATTTAGATATGTATTTTATGCCTTTTTTATATCGAAATACGATTTTATTTTGTTTTAAATCCGTTAGTCATTCTGAAACTCATAGAACACTAATTTAGATATTTCTTGAATTATAACTTGAAAATTGTAGATTATGCTCAAATCTACGATTAACATGTTTTGAATATTTTTTATAAAAAATATTTATAAATATGTGCTTTTATACGTTTATGGCACACCGAAAATACGACTTGATTTTTGTGTTTAAATTCCCGTTAAAAATTCTATTTACTTTTTTATGTATTTTATCTGTTAAGATATTTACTAAAATACACATTTAAAAAGATTTTTTTCAAAAATATTTTCTGTATGAAAATTATAGATATCGTCAGAGTCTATAACTTTCATGTTAAAATTTTTGAAAATTACTTTTTGTGAATAGAGAAAATACTTTTAATTGATATTCTGAATGTTGAAAATATTAATTTATACCCTTCAGACCACTTAATTTATAAATATTTTTTAGAAAAATGTTAAAAATAAAAATTGAATAACTTATCAAAACTAACGACTTCTATTATAAAATTATTCCTAAAACGTATATCGAATTATGATATTTTGATCGATTCCGTTATATCATCAAATAATTTTATTTTGTTTTAAATTTATTTAAATCGGATAACCACGATACTATTCAGAAGATTTTTCCTTCAAAAAATTTATTTTAAATAAAATTTTATTAAATTTTCAAGACGAAAATTATCTCTTTTTTCTTATACATTTTTAATTAACTCTCTACAACTTTTATTATAAAATTGTAAAGATTTTTTATATTATTGGATGCATAATAATATATTTTTAAATACATCATGATTTATATTTTTTTGGACCGCGGCAACGCGCGGTTCCAAAAAAAAAAGCTTGTTTATATAGAAAGAGAAAGAGAGAGTGAGAGAGAGAGAGAGAGAGAGAGAGAGAGAGAGAGAGAGAGGTATTTATACATAAAACATTAAAAATAGATTATACAAATATATTCTTTAATTACAAAATTAATTTCAAAAATAAAAATTTAAATTCCCGCCTGAGTTCATATAAATTTCTTTTGACCCAAAAAAAAAAAGATTCAGGGGAGTCCCTCTTTTGCTCATCATCCTCCAAACCTCACCATTCAGTTTTTTGAAACATATTTTTCTTGGTGAAAAAATATCGACAAATGTTTGCAAATGAATCGGCGAAGTTATTGGAGTTTATTTGAATCACAACTTCGACAATCTATTAGGACATATTTATTTATTGACATTTAATATAAGATAAAATTCGAGCCCAAAATAGGCCCACAGCCTACTTGAGGAGATACTCTCTTGGTTGCGATCACCCATCGGTCAATCCTCGAACAAGGCTACCCTCCGACAAAGATATTGTTTTCAAAGCATAGGCAATTAACGAGGATGGTTTGGAAAGAATAACAATTCCCTCTCCATACTATACGTTGGAGCATGAAATTAGACTGCCACGTGGCAGATGGGGTCAAGGTATAAGATCCGATAATCAGTTAATTCCAAGATAAATAATCGGTCAATAACTAGTTAGCAGGCGAAACTTACAGCGATAACTTCGCCGATTTTCAAGTATATATATATATATATATATATATATATATATATATATATATATATATTATATATCATATATATATATATATATATATATATATTCGTTATAAATAAAATAATAGACAATCTCATAAACAAAAAGTTCAACAGAGCCAGAATTACATAAACAAGAAGTGAAATCCTCTAGCTAAATTAAGGGACCATCAAATTATAGATATCCAAACTAATTTGCATGAGCCAACTTTTAAACTCAGCTCGACGGTCGAGATTGAGAAGGTCCAGAAGATAGCAGATAAGATACATGTTGCATGGACGGCCGAGATTGCGGATCGGGATGAATGCATGCAAATCCAACGTCAGCCATTAACATCACTTTTCCTTCTATATGATGTGTAGGAGGCAAAATACGTTTGTCTACGATATCAACTAAAGTTATATCAAACGCCGAAAATGAGGATATAAGATCAGCAGGATGCCTTCCCACTAATATCTCTAATGCTACAACACCGAAACTGTACACGTCAGTCTTCTCATTCGCCCGCATTGTATACGATAATTCTGCAAATAATTAACAAGGAAAAAAAAATAGATTACAGACATGTTTTGCACTATTTTACACTCGATCTAACAATTACCGGATGCAACGTATGGCCCGCTTGCCTCACCGGCCGTGCGAGCCGGGCTGGGGAAACCAGCCCGCGGGTAGCCTGTACGGCATATAATGTTTTTTTTTTTAAAATCTAGGCCGGCTCGGCGGGCCGCCGGCCGAGCCAGCATAACTAAAGGAGCGGGCCGAGCCGGCCCGCCCCGCATCTATCACCGTGCGGGCCCAGGCCGGCCCGATCGGTTTGCATCTCTAGCAAAAATCATGATATTATAAAAAAAAATTTATTTTTCCGACTTGCACAGAGTAATATTATAACAATGACTACAATATATTTTAACTTTTTATAGCATAATGAAATACCTGGGGCAAGATATCCGTAAGTGCCTGCGGGCTTGCTCCAAGTTGAAGAATTCGGATCTAGAAACTTAGCGGTGCCAAAGTCGGAGAGCAACGCATTGAAATTTTCATGCAACAATATATTTTTGCTCGATATATCCTGATGGATTATAGCCGGGTTGCAATCATGGTGCAAATATGATAGAGCATCTGCTACTCCCCTCACAATATCATATCTTTTAAGCCAATCAAGTTGAACACAACCTTCTTGACCGGATAAAGCTTCCGCTAAACTTCCATTCTTTACGTACTCGTAGATGAGAAGCTTCGATCGAACGTGAGAGCAAAACCCGTATAACCTGACTATATTTCGATGTCTGATATTTATCGACACCCGAATTTCGTTCGAAAAGCTTCTTTCTATGATAATATCTTCACATGCAATAAGTTTTTTCACTGCTACTTCTTTCCCATCTGGAAGTTGAACATGAAAAACATGACCATATCCTCCCCTGCCAATGCAATACTTCTCATCAAAGTTCTCGGTTTTAGTAATTATATACTCGTAAAAGGTCCGTCCGTCAAAATTATACACCGAAAACATGTCTTCCACAATAGAAAATGTGTCGTCGCTCGCGGTATTTTTCGATCTCGTAAGGTAAACAAAAAAAGCAATCCCAATCGAAAATAGAACAATAGTCACCGATATAATAGAAAACATTATGGTGTTTTTATGCCTCAAATTTTGGTCATCGTTGGAAGAAATCGACTCGCACGATGGCAACCCGCGTATCGGGCCGCATAGATGCTTGTTATCGACGAACCAGTCCATCGGAGCAATTTGAAAAAATATGCTATCAGGTATTGCACCTTCCAAATCATTGTGTGATACATCGAAGAGTTCCAAGCTTTGCATATTTACGAACGAGGGAGGAATATCGCCCGTAAGGTTGTTGTTCGAAAGATCGAGATTTTGTAACATCACCAAGTTTTCGATATCATTCGGTATAGCTCCTGTTAGTAAATTATGACTGAGATCCAGCAAAACTTCAAGATTTCTTAGATTACCTATCTCGAGAGGAATACGACCGCTAAGATTGTTATAACTCAACTTCAAAATAATTAAGTTGGAACAATCCCCTAGCCGTGCTGGTATTCGCCCTTCCAACCGATTTCTTGATAGATCGAGATATTGTAGCTCGGACAAGCTTCCGAGTTCAGCAGGAATTGCACCGGAAAGTTGGTTGCCGGACAAATTCAGCGTATATAACAACACCAAGTTTGCAAATTCTCTCGGAACTTCTCCTTCGATCCGATTCTTAGAAAGATCAAGAACGACTAGCCGTCTTATTTTTCCGAGATCAGGCGGTATATTTCCACTAATTTTATTTCCTGATGCATTCAACAAAGTCAAGTTGTGGCTTTGCTCCCAATTCGAAGAAATTTGCCCATGCAAATTGTTGTAGCTAAAATCCATAAAAATAAGATTCGGGTATACACCGAAACTGCTCGAAATATCCCCCGACAAACTATTTCTTTCCGTCCTGACCCGAACTAAGCTCGTGCAATTTCGCAAACTCTTTGGCAAAGGACCCTCAAAATTATTATTGTAAGTAATAAATGTCTGTAACTTCCCATTTCTGCATATATCAGGAGGCAAAGAACCATGAAAATCATTGTCGCCCACTTGAAAGCCGACGATATTCGTGAGATTATCTATTTCTGCTGGTAAAATCCCGGATAATCTATTGCCGCCTAATTTCAAAATATTTAATCTACTTAAATTGCCGATAGACGAAGGCATAGGACCGGTTAGATGGTTAAATGCCAACACAAGTTGGTTTAAATTCATCATACTTCCTATTGTATGAGGAATGGAGTCCACAATATTATTGGATTCTAGGTTCAAGAACCGTAGCGCGGTCAAGTTTCCTACGCTAGTCGGAATACGCCCCGATAGAAGATTGTCTGATAAGTTCAAATCTACGAGGTTTACTAAAAATCCGATTTCGTTCGGGATTTGGCCTGTGATGTTGTTGTTTTGTAGGTACAAATTCTCGAGCGATGTCATGTTACCTATGCTCGAAGGAACGGGGCCCGAAAAAAGATTTTCGGATAAGTCTAAATCGACGAGGTTCACCAGAGCACCGATGCTCGGAGGAATTTCTCCGTAGAGGAAGTTGTGACCGAGACTGAGGTGGACGAGCGAAGGCAGAGCTAAGAAGTTAAGAGCGTCGAGGTTACCTGCAAGCTTGCCATGCGCTAATACAACCCCGAAAATAGTTGTTCCGCCGGCATCGCACGAGATTCCGGTCCACGTGCATGGTGATTTGGAGGATGCCCATGAAGAAATAATGCTTGGGGTTCCAAGAAGAGTAGATTTCCAAGTGAGGAGTGCTTCTGCTTGTGAGTCTAAGGAAGGGGAGATACACATAGCTTGAAATATGAGACAAAGAAGAAGAAGAAGCCGAAGAAGAAGCCGAAGAATAGCGTAAGAGGAGGTTTGCGAGAGCTCCATCATATTGAGGCAGAGGAAAATGAAGGTAGTTTTCGACGAACAGAGATATGCAAGAAATAAATGCAAACAAAGAGATACAGAATTTACGTGGTTTAGTTGAAGTTTTCGACCACGGCAGAGAGAGGGAGAGAGAGGGAGTCTTCGATCGGACGGAGATTCGAAGCCCGATGGGAAGGATTCATGAGCTCCTGTCTTTTTCCCCAGTGGCCACTTTTTAGTTATATGAAACCGTTCGGTTTAGGATTTTTTCTTTTTTAATAATTGCGCATAATTGCAATAAAATATGATTTTTGTGGTACTGAACAACAGCATCTTTGATTATTGGAAGGTATTTTAAGATCTGTGATTTGTTTAGAAAGCAAAGTTTTGACTTTTATGAAGATTCATGTGCAAAGAGGCTACACTTCTTCTTCTTTGATGTTAACTGCAGTAGTTCTTCTTTGACAAAGAACAGAAGCACTCTTGGACTTTTTTTTTATTTGACTATAAGAAATTTTTTTTTTTTCAAAATATATCTATTTTATAAAATTTAAACAAATCAATCACTCAAATAAAAAGGTAGTTTAGCTCATCGCGAGTAATTTTTACAATTTTTACAATCACCAAACTAACTATCTGAAATAATTTTTACAATTTTTACCAACATTTTCTTTTTTTTTCGATGAACAAAACCAACAGTGGGGCTGATTTGTTCACTTTAAATCAGAGAATCTTTTTCACATTATTCTTAGAAAAGCATTCTACTTTATGTTTTTCTTCTTTGATTTTGAAAAAAAAAAGTATTATTGACTTCTTGTTTCTTATTCGTTGATTAAAAAAAGAATTCTACTTTCTCTTTTTCTTCTTTGATATAAGAATAAAAAAAACATTATTGACTTTCTGTTTTTCTTGTTTGATTAAAAAAAAAAGAAAATTACACATCAACCCTGATTTTTAAAACTTGTAAATCAATATGACATAAATATACTTATGAATCAACTTTTTTATGAAAATTTGTATCATAAAGATTTCAACTACTATATAAATATTTTTAAAATCAATTTGAATATAAAAAAAAAAAAATCGATGTAAGCTATAATTTTTCTATTCAAAGTCTTTTTTGTCGAGAAATATTTCTAAATAAGTATTTGAGACTTTAAAGTCTTACTGAATTTAAAAATTAATCAATCGACTAGTTAAAACTCTGGAGTTTAAAGTATCTATTTATAAGTATTTGTTGAAAAAAATTTCAATAAAAAAAAAAAAATTTTGATATAATCTATAATTTTGAACGTAAATTTTTCAAAAAATGCCTCTAAAGTTTTTTTTTTTTTTTGAGACGTAAAATAGAATGGATTTAAATGAGAGGTTTAGTTTTTGAAGTATCAAAATATCTATTTACAATACCAACAATATCTAATTGAGAAAATTTTACCTTAACGAACACCGTTTCTGTCAAGAGTGCTTCTACTTTTTTGTCATTCTTCTTTGATTAAAAAAAAGATACAATAATTAAGTATAACAATTCTCCTAATATAATTATAAATCTTCAATAATGAGCATTCTACACAACAAAAGGGTTAGAAGTTTTGTATTAAATAATCACAAAGTTATCTAATTCGAACAAAAAGTTTTGTATTTAATCGAGCTCGCCGATCACAAACCTCACACAAAGCTCTTAATTTTTTACACAAATTTTGAAAAGTTTTCCGATTGCGCTCTCCGTTAGGGCTGAGCATTCGGGTCAACCCGAACCGAACCGACATGAACAGAAATTCTTAAGGTCAACCCAAACCGAATACTTTTAGACCCGAACCGATCCGAATTTCGTGTCAACCCGAACCGACCCGAACCGACTAAAATTCGGGTCAGTTCGGGTTGACCCGAATAATAAAAAAAAGTATTTTTTATTCAATACCAATTCGGATTCCGGTCGGTTAGGGTTGACCCGAATAGTTGTAATATGAATGTTTTGTTTAAAAAGAAAAAATTAGCACATAAAAACCAACGAAAACTAACTGAAATGTGACTCGCGAGAATAATTCTGGTCCAACCCGAATCGAACCGAACTGAAATTCGACTACCAAACCCGAACCGAATTATATAAACCCGAACTATTAAAATATCGACCCGAACCGAACCTGAAATTTTGACTTTATTCGGGTCGGTTAGGTTTGATTTTTCGGGTAGGCTCGGGTAATGCTCAGCCCTACTCTCCGTAGAGAAGCTCTTATTAGATTTCATATTCCCTATTAACCATCTTCTATGGATTTTCATAATGGGCCAATTTGCAAGCCGGGCCTGAGTTTCCCGACTCTTCGATTTTGTGGGTTCAATGTGGGTCATAAATTGAACATAACCTTTTTTTAAAATTATTTCTGGAGCTTTAAATAAATGTAAATAAACAAATTAACCAAACGAAAGCTCCCTCTCCCTCGCTCAGCTCGCGATCTACGACATACAGAGTTAAGATCTGACTGAATGTATGATTCTCATATCCTCTTAGAATCCACGATTTTAATTTTAGCTTCATCTTTGGTTGCAGATCGAAGAACATGGGTCAAGAAAGTGGAAATTATTACAAGGTGCGCTTGATTCCCCAATTTCAATTCGATGATTTCATATGTTCATCTTCGTCAACTAGATTTCAGTTCATCAATGGATCTATGATTTTGTTGTTTGTTCGCTTTTTAATGTGATTGCGTTGGTAATTAGGAAATAAACTCGTAGAAACGAAATGTTATTGCTCTATGATCTTTTTTGAGTTGCTCTGCATTTGTTTGTGATCTTGACCATCTGGGGATGGTGTTCAGATATGGAGAAGTGACTTTAGGAATGACTCATAGAGGGAACAGATTTGTGATTATGATGGATAACAAATACATAAAAGACCATTAATCGAAAAATTAGTTTATTATTGGTTTCTTATGTGTTGGATAAGCGGTATTTTATGTAATTTGTTGGAGGCTCGGAGTAATAATCTCCATACAACATTAGTATGGGTTGCATGACCAGTTCCTCCTAGGATCAGTTGTTCATGTGTGGTTGAAATCCAACATCATAGTGTAGGTGTTATGTTAGGAGATGGAGGGTGGAGATGGCAGATTGACATGCCGAAGTGCACAAAGTTACAAACACTTGTTACTGATAATAGATAAGAGTTACTAAATAGTGTTTTTAGATGTCAATCATGTGCTTTTCCGCGAGGATTTAGATTTTATTGTTTTGCCCATAACTGAAATTGTTTTGATGCTGATTATTTTTTGGGGCATTTCAAGCAGATGTCCTACCCATCAGTTAAGAATATTCTTCTTCTCGATTCTGAAGGGAAGCGAGTGGCTGTTAAATACTTCTCCGATGATTGGCCTACTCTTAATTCGAAGTTAGCTTTTGAAAAATCTGTTTTCACTAAAACTCTCAAGACGAATGCACGCACTGAAGGTATGGACATTTTAAAGTACTACTATTACTACTGTCTTGTTTTACCTGAAACTATAAGTTATATATCATCTATTTCATGCTTTCTTGCTATGAATATGATCTACCTATGTCGCCATACCAAACCTCTGGTGATTATGTATTAAAGGATGGAGATACTTCTGATTTTTCTTTTTTTTCCCCGTAATTGTTCTAAGATTATTACCGTGATTTGATCTTTCTTATGTCTGGGTCCATATAATTTTTTAATTAAATTTACAACGTTTCTATGTATTGAAGAAAGGTTCTCTGGCTTTCTAACTTCCAAATAATTAATCTTTTAGTCAATCTCCTGTTGGCTATTGGCTTGAGGAATATAAAGGATCATGTTAGATCAGAGTTGTACACTTTGGAGAAAAGACATGTGAGAGAAAGTATGATTATGGTTCCAATTAAGTTTTTAGTAGATGCTGCCAACATGGTTCCAGTTACGATTGTAGTAGATGATGCCAACTATCATGCACATATATTCATTTCTGCAGATTTATATCTTTGAATTGCTCAGGCAATATCATCTTCGTGATTTTAGAGCACTGTTTTGCCGACTGTTGCATGGAAGGGTTGTGAACTTTCTGATGCACATTGTAGAAGAGTCTAAGATGTTACATTGAAAGAGTTCCATTATGTCTTTTATATTACGAGGCGTCTAGCAAGAACCTGTTCTAGTAGGCATAGCCTTCCAATTACATATACGCATGGTTTTTGGTGCCGGTCGGCACAGCCCGTGCCGGGCGACACGTGCCTGTTCCGGCAGTTGTCGGCACGACACGAACCGGCACGGCACGTGTCAAAAAATATTATATTTGATTTTTAAGTTAATTTATCATAATTTTTTATTTTTTTTTAATATAACAAATAAATATATATCGGCACGGTCGGCACGACACCATCGGCACCTGCCGGGATCTGAGTTTACCGAAACTTGGCTCGGCTCGGCACAAGAAAACTTGCATATAAGTACCACAAAGTAATAGAGACGGGTGCAATAGCATTAATCTTATTGTGTATCTCCTATTTCTTGAATTACCTAGGAAAATTCAACATCCGCTGTGCTCTGATGTGCTTGCTTAATTATTAGATGCACTGCTTGTTCCCTGCTTCGGTTACCTTGCATTTTCATATGCTGTGGTACATTTAGTGACAGTCTTCTTACTAATATCTTGTCTTTACTATTGCAGCTGAAATAACAATGTTTGACGGCTATGTTGTAATCTATAAGTTCATTCAAGACCTTCATTTCTTTGTTACTGCGGGTGATGATGAAAATGAACTCATTATAGCAACTGTGCTTCAGGCGTTTTTTGATGCTGTTGCACTTCTTCTGAGGTAGAATAGCCTCAGCTCTCAATTTCTTTGCTTTTAGGATTCTTAGTGTGGTGTGCCTGTCTTTCAGGGGTGAGGTTGAGAAGAGGGCTGCACTGGAGAACTTGGACCTGATTCTTCTGTGTATTGATGAGATTATTGATGGAGGGTATGGTTCTACTCTTTTAGGCTTCACATAAACCTTCCTGATTCTCACAAACTAGTTACCATTAATAGCTTGAAAAAGATGAAATTATTATAGTCAAATTGTTTTGAGTTTTAGATATGTATCTTTAATGAGCTTCTGAGTATACAAAGGCTTGATTTGATTCACAATATTACGTTAAAGGGGCAAAATGGTATTGAACTGGACTTGTGAAATTAAAAAAGCTTATTATATTGCATTTGAGGTTCAATATTTTATTTGCAGATATGTGTCCATAATCAGATTTATCTATGAAAATGTAAGTGATAACCATATAGTCAAGTCAAAGCAAGACAGTAATAATATGTGGATAGTAACTGTTTAGTGGTTCATGTAGAAATAAGAAGACTGACATGTTTTTTTTTTTTTGTGCATGAAAACTATGATCTTACTTGAGATTTTGTTTCTGTACTATGCATCAAACAGCTTGGTTATACTTCCCTCTTCTTATTAGCTTACAATACATATGCAATATCAACCATATGAAACAGTAACCAGTAACCATATCTTTTGTTTCTTTATGGCTAGAAATTGCATATGTGTTTCATCAAAAAAAAAAAAAAAAAAAGGGAAATTGCATATGCACCATTGCATTTGGAAACCTAACTCAACTGGGACTAGTTTCATCCTGAGTCATCCAAAACTAAGCGGAATTGTTGTAACCACCAGTTCTTTATTCAAATGAGGTGTCATTTCAAATTAAATCACTTAGGTTGTAATATATTTCCGTGCATCTTCTAACGTATCTCAGTCTCTGCTGTAAGCATATACGTATATTTACTTTCTCTCTGTTAAGAACATTTGAATGTTACTTCTTAGTACATAGATAATATCTCTTGTTTACATGAGTTTCCTGTTTCAGCGCGACGTATTTGCATACATTAGTGATTTCAACAATCTTGTTCCTTATGATTTATACGAATCTCCATCCTCACAGAATGATTCTAGAAACAGATGCTAACACAATTGCTGGAAAAGTTGCAACTAATGGGACAGACGGTGCAATGCCCTTCTCAGAACAGGTTACTTTCCTATTTTATCTTTTTAAACCAGTCATCTGTCACGCTTTTGGTTAATTTTGAGGATGATCGAACCGTTTTAGAATAAATTAAATTAATATTTCAAATCCGCTTTCAGACCATATCGCAGGCCCTGGCTACCGCAAGAGAACACTTAGCACGATCTCTGTTGAAGTGAGATCAAAATACCTTCCTTTTTATTCCTGACAAATTGTTGTGACAAATTTTTTTTTTTTTTTAAAAGTAACTTCAGTATTTTTATTTTCTCAAGTACCATATATAAGAAGGATGACTGATTTTGGTAATTGTACTATGTGTCATCTAGTTTTATCGAACTTAGAATTTCTGTGTTACAAGGTATGGGATGTAGGATTAAATCTTCATGGGCTTTGCATATCAGCCTATGGAAACGAAGAAATGTGCTGACATGGCGGTGTGCGTGCGTCACCATGTCAGAGCATTCGCGCATCGACACGTTAGTGCGATTTTTCATTTTTCAGGGATGCGCCATCACCTCAGCGCATTTTTCTAAGCTGGTTGGCTATTATTATGCTGCACTTGTAAACGCTCAATTATTATGCTTTTATTATTGGGGTCAATTATAAATTTATAATTGAGAGAGATAATACTTTGCATAGTCCAGTTTCGAACATTGTATAGTTCGCGTTTGTCCAAACTTGATATCATGTTACTGTAGTTACAATGATTGCTTGTTCTAAAAGTGGTACGATAGAAATGGTCAGTATCCAGTCGAGATGTAGGACAGAATCGAACTTGACGTCAAGTCCAAAACAAAGGGTAATTCGCAAAAAGGGTATTTGAAATTGTAAACTATATCTCCTAATTTGAAATGATGTCGAAATGATGTCTTTATATTTTGTCCGTGTGAAATAAGAAAATTGTACTCGTTAAATTAACTGTCTTCGTCTTTAAAAAAAAAAAAAAAAGTGATAAGAAATGTTTCGTCATTTACATTTGATCAATGTGATATAAAAATATCATTTATGTTATCTTGGAATTATGATAGGCATAAAAATATAATTTTGAATTTTATGGAATGGTATAAAAAAGCAAAAGCGCTTTGCAAAACTATGTTAGAATGTAAAATTAGACCATCCGGGAAGCTATGACTTCGTAGTATTAAGACAATAAATTTTGTAATAATTGGTCAACCGTCTAGGCTGGATAGCTCAACTAGCAGAATGGATAGCTCATGATTCATCCCGATTGTGACTTTTTATCCGCCGTATGTCATGATTTTATGTACTACTCTCTATGATCTGTATCAGAATAGCACGTGTTTGCTTTTCTTGTAATTTTCATATCTGAATCGGACATGATAAGTGTTCAAAAATTTTATATTAATAAATTTTAAATTAGTTTTATATTTTTATTTTATTATAAAGATAATAAATAAATATATGTAAGGAATCCGTATAAAGTCTGATTCGGTCTTGGCACGAAAACCTGTGAGAGCCAGAAATTTTGATATCAACCTCTGGCTTTTAAGACACTACTAAGGTTGTGCCTTATCACCTACAACAATCGGAATGTGACTCCAATTCTGCAAAATATATTAGTAATTAACATAGACAAAAAAAAAAAAAAAAAACAACAACAAACTTGAATATCTGGCCTCTACTTATTTATTTATTTTTTTTCCGTGGAAAATTGCTGCTAAGTCTTGGGAAATTATGTATATAATAAATTGATCTTAGATTTCGACCTTCAAAGATTGGGAAGTAAACATAACAATAGTTTTTATTTTTTTTTTTTTTTTTTTTTTTTTTTTTTTTTTTTTTTCAAACCATGTGATCACAATAAAAATATGTTGGATTTTTCCTTTTTTTTTGAGCCAAAAAGGAATTGTGTTGAAATTAGTTGTAAGTCGGAATATTAAAATAGAATATATTAAAATCCAAATTGTAACGGATAATTTTATGATGATAGTCGGAAATAAGTAAATGGATAACTACTAAAATCTCGTTCTAATGAAATGTAATATTATTCATTCCGATTTCAATACAGTGCCAGAGATTCAATTAGATAACCGATCCCATACGCTCGTGCCTATGGGATAACTATATACTCGAGTGACGGCATAAATTTTTATTTTAAAAAAAAAAAATATTTGTTATTATTTTTTAGAAAAAATTTTAACATTAAAGTTATAGATTTTATGAGATCTACAAAATTTATATTGGCAGCTTTTCTAAAAAATACTTTCTAAATAGATAATTTTTTTTGCCCCAAAATAAAACGTTTTTGAAGCGGGCTTTCAAAATAGTTTTAAAACTAGCTCCAAATCCCTTAAACTTTAGAACTTCAAAACACATATTCAGAAGTATTTTTTTTGAAAAATAAAAAATTAATATAAAATTTTTAGATCTCATTAAAATCTATAATTTTCATTATAAATTTTTTTTTCAAAAAATAAGCATAAATTTTTTATTTTTTAACCCACACGCTTGTGCATATGGTAATCACATATGTACGAGCGCATGTGATCAAAATTTCTTCAATTATAGTCTATCTTTTTACGAGGAGGCAAGCTCAGAATAGTTGATTTCATCATATTTGAATATCGTAAATATCATCTTTAAGAATGTGAAAAATTACTCCCATGTTCGTTGAAATGTGATAAAGATCTATTCATATTAAAAATTCGAATTCCGCCTAATTTATCTATTTTTTCCTTGCAAAGAGTCCCATTATAGCTTCTCTTTTCCACCTCTCTCAAAGAACTTCAAGTTTGAGAAATTACGTAACCTTTGCAAGAGAATCCTGATCTTCTTTTCCTATATATCTTTATTTTACTATTTTTTCTTATTGCTACATAACATAAGTAAAACATGTCCAATATTTGATTATTAAAAAAGATTAACAAACTAAACAAAAAAACATAATATACATGTCAATATTCGAATAATGAGATAAAAGATGAGATAGATAATATAAAAGAATATTTAAATCCTCGTAAGAGATAGATCAAAACTTTTCGACTGCTACCCGAGCCACAAAAAAGAATACATTATTAATTCTTTAAGAAAAAAAAATATTAATTATAAAGTTGTTAATTAGATATGTTCTAAATGACGCGATATTGTAGGCATAAACTTCCCATTTTTTTAAGGCCGACGTTTGTGGCATTCAACTCTAAGACATGCACTTCATAAGATAGAAGTTTCAGCCAACCCTATGAGACGCCTATGACCAATGATGTGCTTGCTTATGATTATTATGGAAAAATTTTGTCTTAATTGGTCTATTTTATCTAGACCATTATAATAAATAAACCTACGATTGGTACCGATCATGGTATGTTTCCTTTGGGATTACTTGGTGCAAGTGTTTGCGAAGAGTCTAAGATCTCACCTTGGGGAATTTAAAGTAAAGAGTTTTTTAAAACAGTGTGCCTACCCTAGGGGTGGTCCTGAAAATAAAAAAATAAACAATTTCAGCTAGAGTTACTAATATAGTGGCTGGACAGAGCATCAATAGTCAACGTCTGGCTCGGGATACACACCAGACTAAACTTTTACTTTCTGACCAAGACTCCGGCCCAATGCGGGTTGATAATCATCGTTAGAAAATAGTGTTCCTAGTATTGGAAATTGGTCAACTAAAAAGATTTTGACTCGCCAAAAAAAGAAAACATTAATTGTGCCTACAATAAAATTATTAGGTTATTGAAGAACAAACAATGTAAATGACTATAATTCTTGAACCAATAATAAAAAAATACGACTATGTTGAGATTAATACAATATCGTACAAAATAGAATATTAATCTATTTCCAAAAAGAAAAATTCATCCAAAAAAAAAAATCCATAATGGAAGCACGTATCATTATAAATATACCCATGCATGAGCGCTTGCTACTCAAAACCCTAGCTAGCTTTGCAAATGGAGTCATCTGCAACACAGACAATCAAAGCTCTCGTCGACTCCGGCGATCTCTCCTCTCTCCCTTCCCTGTACGCTTCTCGCCGCCATGATCCCGACCATCTTGATCCTGTTGTTGATGATGAAAATGTTCCCATCATCGATTTCTCGCTGCTCAGTTCAGAAGATCTGCATCTACGCCGACGTGCTGCTGAAAATCTCGGCAAGGCTTGCATGGACTGGGGCTTCTTCATTGTCAGTCTCAGAACCCTATGCCATTGCAGAAGGAACCCTACAGAGGATGCTACAGCTTCCATATAATGAATTGGATGTCTCATATTCAAATCTCACAAATACCACCCATAAGGGTGTGAAATATTTATCGCGATTAATAGCTTGTGGAGTATACCATATATATACTATATATATATATATATATATATATATATATATTATATATATATATATTATATATAATATTATATTGCTCATATTCGAATTTCACAAGCACCACCCATTAAAGAAGTGAAATATTTATTCGCGATTTGATAGCTTGGGGCATATATATCCGAATTTCAGCAAGCACCACCCATAAGAACGTGAATATTTACCGCGATATAGCTTGTGGAGTATACATATATATATATATTATTATATGATATATATATATATATATATATAATATATTATACTATATATAGTATATATTAATATATGATCATATATATATATATATATACTAAAGCGTAAGAGGGAGGTTTGGTGGTATCTTATATTTAATATAATTACTTAATAGTTAAAATATATTTAAATTATATATACTAGTTATCATAAATATTGTGTGGTTTATATTCCGTAGTAAGTTATAAAATCATTCATTCTCATCTATATAATCCGTGTAATTTTTCAATAGATTTCTTTTTATTTTGTATTTGTATTTCTAGATTTTTTTTTAAAAAATATTTTTTATTTTATTCAAAATAAATATGATACGTAATAGATTGGTATATTAATAATATTTTAATAATTATAAAATAAAATTAGTTATAAATTCTACTTATAAATTTTAAAAATTAATTTTAGTTATTTTTAGCACAAGCATCGCGGATGCGTTAGTATAAACACACACATATATACGTATGCGTGTGTATGTGTTTTAAATTTTGCTTTTTTTTTTTCTTTTTTCTTTTTTTTTTTTTTTTTTTTTTTTTTTTTTGGAGCATGCAAAGGATACTTATGCAGATATGAATGGACCAGGTTGTGAATCATGGTATCGACGAGATCATTAGGGAGGAAATGCTGGAAGCATGTAAGCAATTCTTCGACATGTCCGAGGAGGAGAAGAGGGAGTTCGCGGGAACGGATGTCTCCGATCCTATTCGATATGGAACCAGTTTTAATACGAGCATAGAAGATGTTAGATTCTGGAAGGACTACCTCAAATTAGTTATGCATCCAGAATTCAACTCTCCTTCCAAACCTCCTTGTTTCAGGTCAAGTTCATGTCTCTAATTAAAGTTAATTTTCCATAAAACCTTGTATAATCACTTTTGGCACCATCGAGCTTCTAATGCTTCTATAGGGGCCCGATCGTGCCAAAAAGAATCATAGGAGTCCCAATTTGTAAGTATGCAGAATAATTGTTTAAACGTTATACTTTCATGTGTAATACAAAATTTCATTTTTTGACACATTTTTGTAACATATTATTCTCTTTTTATTTCAAAAGGGAACGAGCAATGGAATACGGCGCGAAGGTTAGAGATTTGACGATGGGGCTTTTCAGAGGGATGTGGGAAGACTTGGGACTCGACGAAGAGTACATGGCGAAGATGTTGGGCCTCGCTCTTGCTTCGAGTTTTTCGTTGTAAATCTCTATCCGCCATGCCCGCAGCCGGAGCATGCCATGGGCTTTCCGCCACACACCGACCACGGCCTACTTGCAATTATCATGGACAACGGGGTCCACGGTTTCCAAGTGAAACACGATCGGAAAATGGGTCCGCATCGAGCCACCGCCCATTCCTTCCTTGTGAACGTCGGCGACCAGTTGGAGGTTCAGTGCTTTCACTTTCTTTCTTTTTTTTTTTTTTTTTTTTTTTTTTAAATGACGGGCGAAACCCCTCCATGTATCTCCGCTAACTTGCGGACCACAGTTTTCTACGTATATCTATAAGACCATTTTGGACCCAGCGTGCTCGCATGAGAGTAAAACTCCGGCCTGGCGTCCGTATCCGGACCAGACATAGAGTACTGTGAGTTACCCAGCCACCAACTTTCCCGCGACCGTTGTAAACACGCGGCTCCGGGCACATCCCTATTTCAGGCACCCCCGGGGATTCGAACCCGGGCGCTCGCTTCCTGAGGCGAGCGCCCCGGCCGTCCCACCCAGGGGCGGAAGACTTCGTGCTTTCACTTTCACTATTCGACTCGTGAATGCTAGATAACATGCAACTATAACTTTTTGATGTCGTATTGGCCGACTTTGGCCATGGCAGATAGTAACGAACGGACGGTACAAGAGTGTTCTCCACCGAGCGGAGGTTAACAAGAAAAACACACGGATGTCCATTGCTATAGACATTTTACCATCTCTTACCGCGGTTGTAGCCCCTTCCCCTCCATTGCTGAAGGATGAGCCTGCGGCTTACCGCGCCATTACTTGCGAGGAGTATTTTGAGATGCGACAGAGATCCAAGATCAACTTTCCTTACTTGGAGGGACTGAAGTTATAAACCAATGAAATGGTTATATATATATATTATATGTATGTATAGTGAGAGAGAGAGAGTGTATGTGTGTGTTTAATAATTGGTCACCTATATATTGAGGACCAACCAAAAGTGTAATACTTGTTACACTTTGAAGTTTGTAAGTGTATTGATGTCCAAGTCCATGAGCTAGCATTTTGTTAAAGTCCCTATTTGTGGTTCTATTTGAGTGTAATCGACATTATTATTATTTATTTGCTTGTTTAAAAAATAACTTTATCGGAAGAATAAAATTATTTTTGAGAGATTGTACCACCGTTTTCGGCGTTAAAAAAGGAACCTGACAATGACGGCCGACATGGATGCGCAAAGATCAGGTTCATAACTTAAATTTATCACATCTTTGGGGTAAGTGATAAATAAATAACACAAGTTGTAGTACTATATGTATTTTACAAATTTAAAATACATTTTTGAAAAAAAAAATAGACAAAACATATCAAAATGTATGTCTAATGAGTCACCAAAATTATAGCTCAAAACTAAGTTATTTTATAAACAAAAAAGTGAAATTTTTTTTAAAAAGGTATCTCATATTGTTGGCCGAATCATACTAAACTTACTAATAGGAGCCAAAGTATGCAAAATAGTATATGTTCATCCAAAACTAAGCAGAATTGTTTTAACCAGTTCTTCATTCAAATGAGGTGTCATTTCAAATTATGTCACTTAGGTTGTAATATATTTTCGTGCAGCTATCTCAGTCTCTGCTGTAAGCATATACATATATTTACTCTCTTTGTTAAAAAGATTTGAATGTTACTTCTTAGTACTTAGATAAAATCTCTAGTTTACGTGAGTTTCCTATTTGTATAAATTAGTGATTTCAACAATCTTGTGCCTTCTAATTTATATAAATTTGCTGGCTTTTATTACGCCGCACCTGTTAATGCTCAAATTAGTAGGACAGTGTTATTTAGCCCGAATACTTGGCCTGATAAATAGCCCATTTGTGCTTCGCGCGCACCTAAGGATCAGTAAATTGCAAATTATTGAACCTGAGGTGCTCGAAAATGCGAACTGACTATTTTTTAGGGTATTCAGTCATGCTTAATAGCATTTGTCCAATTATTATGCTTTTGTTATTGGGTCAATTAAGCGATTTATGGATCCTGAGGTGCGCGGAGGAACTGTTGTCCGGACTAGTCGATCGGGGTGAATAGTATTTTTTCAATTATTATGGTTTTATTATTAGGTCAATTATAAATGTGATTATTATGCTTTTCTTATTGGGTTAATTGTAAATTTATAATTGATAGATAATTTCTAAAAGCGGTAGGATAGACCGAAAAAAGAAAAAAAAAATGGTAGTTCGCAAATGGGGCATTTATATTTTATATTTTTCGCTAATTTAGAATTATAAAAATAAATTTTTTAAATTAAAATTGTAAAAATATATTCTTTAATTTGGGATATTTTTATACTTATTATACGTGTGGAATTATATTTTTTATGTCCCTTTCTGTAAAATAAGAAATTTGTACTCATTAAATTAATCGTCCCCATTTCTTTTTAAATAAAAAATATAATTACTGAATTGTTATTTTATATGATCAAGAGATCATATACAAGTGGTATTTTAATTTATGAGAGATTAAAATTTAATTTTGAATTATAGAGGCTATAAAAATATAAATGCCTTTTTTGCACAACTATATTAGAATGTAAAATTAAATTCAACAGGAAGCAATGATTTTGTAGTATTAAGACAATAAGTTTGGTGCCGAGCACAGTTAGCTTAACTAAATAAGAGGTGCCTCAGGAAGCGTCACCACACCAGATTCGAGTTCGCGTGAGATGAAAATTTCCTCCCATAATTTTTTCAAAAATTCTATGTAATTTGTGGCAGGAGTTCATGTTCAATGGAAGACCTGCATTCAGGATTCCTAAAGCATTAGTCGGCACTAGGATATAAGAGGTTTTTTGCGAAGTATGAGGGTCCCCTATGGATCATACGTTTGTATTACGGAAGTTTCCACAACGATAATATTAAAAAAAAAGGATAATAAGTTTGGTAATAATTGGTCAGCCGTCTACGCAGGATAGCTCGACTAACAGAATAGGGTGGCTTATAATGCGTATCGGTCGTGACTTTCTATCCACTTGTATATCATGATTGTATATAATAGTCTATATGATTTGTGTCAGACAGCACGTGTCTGTTCTTATAATTTTCGGAATATAAATCGCCCAGCAAGTGTTAAAATTTTATATTAAAGAGTTTTAAATTAGTTTTATATATTTAATTTATTATAAATAAATAAAAGATATATGTCAGCTAGTTTTAAAATCTGTATTTACTGCCGAAATCTGTATTTACTTGAAAGTCGATTTGATTTGACACTGAAAACCTTTGAAAGCTAGAAATTTTGATGTCATCTTTGGCTTATGAGGTACTAGGTTGGCCTTATCCAAACAACAATGGAATATGACTCCAATTCTGCAATATAAATAGTAATAAACATTGACCAAAAAAAAAAAAGACTTGAATATCTGACCTCTACTTAAATATGTTTTTTCCATGGAAAATTGCTGCAAATCTTGGTATATAATAGGAGAGCTGCATTTAGGTCCAAAGTTGTAAGTTTTATTGAACTTGGGTTCTGTGCTAAGTTTTAATTACAGTTAAGTCCTTCCGCGGAGGGTGTCAAAAATTATCAAGAAGGTATTAAAAGTTATCAGAAATATGTCAATGTGTTATTTTTTATCAGAATAGTGTTAAAAATTAATAAGAAAGTGTAAAAACTTACCAAAAGGTTCAAAATGTAAGGTGTTGAATGGATGTCGGAGGTGTCAAAAACTCATCGGAAGGTATTAAAAACTCATCAAAAGGTGTCAAAGTGACTAAAGTGTAAAAAAATTTTTGGAGAGGATATAAGTGATGTTAAAATAATATGAAGGGACTTCGGAGCAATTATCCGTATATAATATTGATCTTAGTTTTCGACCTTCAAAGATTGGGCAGTAAACATAATATAATTGTTTTTTGTCGAAATAAGAAATTTGTCCCTTTGTGTGAAATAAGAGATTTCTACTCATTAAATTCACCGTCCTTATTATTTTTTTTTTTAAAAAAAAGATAATGACTGTATTGTTATTTTATAAGTCAAGAGATATACAAGTGGTATTTCAATTTATGAGAGACATTAAAATATAATTTTGAGTTATAGAGGCTATAAAAATATAAATGCCTTTTTTGCACAACTATATTA